>JAULUF010000025.1:15712500-16262500 GCA_031834385.1 Semotilus atromaculatus | reverse complement strand
CATCTAAAACACGACCTAACAGAAAATTGCATTTTTAGATTTTCAATAAATAAATAAATCATTTAATATAATTTCCAAGCAGTTTTGCACTCACAAACCATAAAATCTCTATTTTAGATTAAATGATTATAAATAAAGTATATAACTCTATAACAAAAATTTTACTAAAATGTATTCACACAAATTTAAACATAGTTTTAGCTATATATATATATATAAAATATTATATAAATATAAAAACACCTTACATTTTCAGAGCGCTGAAGTAGTAGTAGAATCTAGATCTATGCAATAATTAAAACATTTCAAAAAGCAAATAGTTTAAGTTGTGATAAGCAAACCCAGCCAGACCCCTTTAGAGATAAACTACAGGGTGAGATGAACTCTCACAGAGACGAGAGGAGTCACAGGGGCTAAATGCCACAGCGTATGTAAAGTTGCTCCGCTTTCCAGGATTTATTCATGTAAAAAGCATAATCTTAAAAGTTTAAAGTGGATCTTTTAAAATCAAAAGACTGTTTAAAGCAAATCTTTAAAGGTTTATTAAAATTGTATCTTTTATTTATCTTCTACTTTTGTACGATATAAATGATTGTGCATACATTTAACCTAAGCTATTATTTTTTACTAAACAACGCATGTTCAAAAATGAAATTAAAAATGTTTAAGCAAAAACTGCGCTTTGGCGACTTACGTTTTATTTCAAACAGTATTTTTGTCTATGCTCCATGAAATATGTTTGTCACAACTCTATACAACCCAGAACTCTACATAACTCTTATTTAGATTAAGTTCACATGTTCAGAGACGCGATGTGCCTCTGGGGTCCTTACAGCATAAGTAAAGCATAAGTAAAGTTTGTCTCGAGCGAATATTTAATTTTACTCGTCTTAATTCAAAGCATGATCTTACTTTATCTACGGTAGCGATGATCTATTGTGTGTATAAGATGTATATATAATTTTTACTTTTATTTTATCTCCCAAACTATCCTTATTCATTGTGGAAACACACAGGGTGAAACCCTTCATTGAGATTATCTACTCAAAATATATGTAGAATTTTAAAATGGGTGGCCGCATGAACAGACTTTGGGGAGAGCCGATGATACTCCAGCAGGAAGCATGCCCTTTGACCTCCTCCACTTTGAAGGCTTTTTTTGTCAATCACCCTACAAGGTGGTTCTTAAAGGTACGCTGTGTAGGAATTTCTTCCATCTAGTGGTGAAATTGTATTTTGCATTAGCACGGATATTCAGAATATTCAAATGAGTGCTGCATCTACGTAGCCGTTATGTGCCTATGACAACATGTCTTCCAATAGCACTTCATCGAGTTTAACTATACATTTGAGATACAGTACTAGAACAGTACCGTCGCGATGCCTAAATAATGAATTACACAACCAAGCGATGAAAAATGCTTGTAATTTAGACCGTAACCTGTCGAGAAGAAAGCAGCGCTTCATAGTCCCTTTCAAAGTCTTTCTCCTTCATTAGCTCTATCCACCGGGGAAAAGCTATCCCGATATTTACCCTAGGTTTGAATTCGCTTAGGGTAAATTTTTTGTCTGCGATGATTCCTCCTCCTGTGCCTCGTCATAAATATGGTCCTGCATCATGAAGTACCGTGCGCAGCCAGCTCAGGCTTGCAAATTTGGCGGGGGAGTGGCAAGCGACTCTCACGGATATCCTTGTCCGCTACTTTACAGACAGTCTCTCATCTGACCACCTCATCAAAAGACATGTCTAAAAGTGAGTATTGTTTCTATAAATATTTTATGCAACGGTGTTTTATTTAAAATAATGTTTTGTTTTATTTAAACAATGTTTATCTGCTGTAACCGCTCAACGTACTGTAATGCACTGCGTTACTGCCTATAGGATGATTGCATGATTTTTGCCATTTAAAATAACACGGTCTTTCCTTTTCTCTCTCTCTCTCTCTCTCTAGAGACAGCAAACACTGCAGGACAATCAGGCATCCAAGTAACATGTTAGTGTGGTTTATATTTATTTTTAATGAGAAATATTATAGAGTGCAACAGGCAGTTTCTGGAAGTAAAAACACCTCCGGTAACCAGCAACGGTGAAAAAAGTGGACAGGGGTGTATATTGGGTGTATAATGAACAATTGACAGATGAACTGACAGATATTTTATGTAAATAGGCAAAATCTCTACATCTGATGGTGGCCATGTGTTTTCTCCTATCATAACCGGTTCAACTTGTGGCTCCTTAGAGATCAACATGACTTCTGCCAAATCAAATGCGCCGGCAAATTGTAAGTGTAATACATGAGAAACTATTAAAATGGCTTTCGACTATGTAATGTATAAAATTAATCTTAATTAAGCAGTCAAAGTTAACTATTTGGGACCCATTTTAAGTAAGGCTACATTCTGGGCTAACAGCATCATGTGCAAATTTGGAATACTGAAAATGTTAATGTTTTTGGCACTATTGGATTGAGTTTTGTAGAATATGACTCTATTGGATGTATAATGAACAATTGACAGATAAACTGACCAATATTTTATGTAAACAGGCAAAATTTCTACATCTGATGGTGGCCATGTGTTTTCTCCTATCATAACTGGTTTAACTCCTGGCTCCTTTGAGATCAATATGACTTCTGCCGAATCAAATGTGCCGGCAAATTGTAAGTGTAATACATGAGAAACTATTAAAACAGCATTAGCCTATGTAATGTTTAAAATTAATCTTAATTAAGCAGTCGGACTTAACTATTTGGGACCAATTTTAAGGAATATGTATGTTTGTTCCTATTGAACAATATGTATGCATGTGGAATATGTATGTTTTTGGTACTATTTGATCCAGTTTAGTAGAAACTTCTGTAGAATTTATTTTATGCGGTGTCATGCTTCTGGATTATTCAGACTCAGAATTGTAACTATTACTATAGCCTTTATCAGCCATTTACTTTACTGCAGACTTATCAAACTTATTTATTTACTGCAGATTTTATCAAAGCCAAATACTGCCCAAAAGGGGAGACTAGGAAAGAAGAGAAACAGGTTAATACAAGGTTAGATTCAATCTTTATATTCTTTCCCATTTTTCCTTCATTTTCCTGTTATTGTTTTAATTTTTAAATTTTTATATTCTCAGATCATCAAAGGTTTCTGAAAGCAAACACCAGACAGTTGGTTGAAAAAGTGAAGAACATTGATCCAATCAGCATGAAGAATCTCTCATGTAGGAACTGCAACAACAACTGTTTTATTGTTTGGCATTATGTACTTAAACGGTTTTTAAAAAATGTTTTAATAATTGATTGGTGATGGAGTTTTCATTTTTTGTATTGATAATCAAGCATATTGTACAAGCAAGAAGAAATCAAACTGGGGACATAATAAACAGTGGCAAAGTTTATATTTCTAAAAAGTTTTAAGCTTAGATATCTTTAAATACATTTTAATGTGATTTTTAATGTTTTCATTCTACTTGACCTTATGATTATAATAAAAGATTATAATAATCAAATATAATGTATTTTTTATGACCATTAAATGAGTAAACAACTTAACATCACATCAAGCTTTGACGTAAATTTTACTGCTTCCTAAAGACAACACTTAGTTGCATTTACAGGTTAGTTTTTTAACAAATGATTGGTCAATAATTGAACAATTGCATGATACCGTCCTCTGTGAACTAATGCAAATGCACTAGCATTAAGAGCCTTTACGGAGTAAAGATTTTGTAAAAGGTTTTTCTTATTAGATAACAATTTTTACAACCTTAACAAATGTTGAACGCATTCACTAAATAATCTAATAAATTGAACTTAATAGTTTGGACAAAATTAAGAATGTTAACCTGATTCGACTAAATGGCATTGAATTAAACTTATGTAATAAACTTAAGATTACTGAAATAAACAATGTTTATTAAATGCAACATAACCCGGTAACGTGGGGCCTGTTGACATAAAAAAGTAGAGTCTTGCGTGGCTCTTAAACGACACTCTTTCCCCGTGGCGCACTCACACGCCGGATGACGCAGTGCCCCCGCTACGACAGAACTCAACGGGGGGTCGCTCTCCATTTCAGAAGTTGTTAGATTTTTCGGTCCCCTATTCGATGATGAAAGATTTGGATAGTTCCTGGAATCTGGCGAGTGAGTCCTTACAGCACAATTGTCCAGGCCTTGTGCGTGAGTCGAAAAAAGTGTGATTCGAAAAAGTAGTCTGCGGCAGACAAACAGGAAGGTTGATGCGGTCTTTGACAGTCCGTGTAACAACCAGACAATGTTCCTTCGATCGATGCAGTAGCACACCCGTCCGCGACTATTAGAGCTAGACCCCTTCAGTTAGGAAAACCGGGGTTGTGTGCGATAACTGAGGCTGAGCTTTGTGTAGAGTTTATAAGGACGACTATGGGTCTCCGCCCTATCCACCGCTATAGGGGTTGTATAGGGGCGTCATCGTCATGACGTTGTAAACGGCTATATAGGATTAAAGCCACATTGTATCAGAGGTAGCATAATGTCACTGCAATATATGATTGTATACGCAAAGTATAACGTTGGAATTAAAAATTGCAAAAATTAATTTTATAAGTCATGTCTGATCTCATTAAAAATTGGTACATGACCAATATTTGGATAATTTATTAGACATCTAAATAGCATTTGAAATCATTAAATATTTTAAAGACTCTAAGCACACTAAAATTAATTCACTCATAAATTATATTATGAACCTGGTCAGTTTATGAAAAATATTTTTTCATTTAACACCATTGTATCAGCTTTCTCATTCAAACACGATTTCATTGTGTTAAACCGACTGGAAACAGGTGCGTTTTGGCTTAACTCAATATTTTCATGTTGAAAGAACATGTTTCAGTTAATTAGACCAAAAACAATATTTGATGCTTATTCAATTTACTTATGTAAATTATTCTTTTCAACCATTAAACATTATATAAGTTACCCTCAAAATCCGCATACAGCAAAACACAGTGTGTATGTGTACGGTGATTTATCAGAAAATTACCATTGTCACTTTGAAGAAAAACTTAAATCAGCCGATGCTTAATAACTATTGAAGTTATTAAACAACCCAGGAATTCGGTAATGACGTGCTTAATGTGATATTTATATCATGTTTTAATTTTACTCTAGACAATTTAATAAACGCTTCAGGGACAGAACTTTGGTAATTGTTAACTTAAAGTATGCACAAAAGAAATTCCAACCTATCTACTTTCTAAATCTGTGTTATGGATCTATTGTGAACAATTCACACATGCAGATGTTTTTTGCCCTTGTAATGTTTAATCAAATTTTGTTGGAAAATCTAAAATATATGTTGGATTTACTTAACTTTTTTATGTCAACAGGCCCCACGTTACCGGGTTATGTTGCATTTAATAAACATTGTTTATTTCAGTAATCTTAAGTTTATTACATAAGTTTAATTCAATGCCATTTAGTCGAATCAGGTTAACATTCTTAATTTTGTCCAAACTATTAAGTTCAATTTATTAGATTATTTAGTGAATGCGTTCAACATTTGTTAAGGTTGTAAAAATTGTTATCTAATAAGAAAAACCTTTTACAAAATCTTTACTCCGTAAAGGCTCTTAATGCTAGTGCATTTGCATTAGTTCACAGAGGACGGTATCATGCAATTGTTCAATTATTGACCAATCATTTGTTAAAAAACTAACCTGTAAATGCAACTAAGTGTTGTCTTTAGGAAGCAGTAAAATTTACGTCAAAGCTTGATGTGATGTTAAGTTGTTTACTCATTTAATGGTCATAAAAAATACATTATATTTGATTATTATAATCTTTTATTATAATCATAAGGTCAAGTAGAATGAAAACATTAAAAATCACATTAAAATGTATTTAAAGATATCTAAGCTTAAAACTTTTTAGAAATATAAACTTTGCCACTGTTTATTATGTCCCCAGTTTGATTTCTTCTTGCTTGTACAATATGCTTGATTATCAATACAAAAAATGAAAACTCCATCACCAATCAATTATTGTTTTAATTTTTAAATTTTTATATTCTCAGATCATCAAAGGTTTCTGAAAGCAAACACCAGACAGTTGGTTGAAAAAGTGAAGAACATTGATCCAATCAGCATGAAGAATCTCTCATGTAGGAACTGCAACAACAACTGTTTTATTGTTTGGCATTATGTACTTAAACGGTTTTTAAAAAATGTTTTAATAATTGATTGGTGATGGAGTTTTCATTTTTTGTATTGATAATCAAGCATATTGTACAAGCAAGAAGAAATCAAACTGGGGACATAATAAACAGTGGCAAAGTTTATATTTCTAAAAAGTTTTAAGCTTAGATATCTTTAAATACATTTTAATGTGATTTTTAATGTTTTCATTCTACTTGACCTTATGATTATAATAAAAGATTATAATAATCAAATATAATGTATTTTTTATGACCATTAAATGAGTAAACAACTTAACATCACATCAAGCTTTGACGTAAATTTTACTGCTTCCTAAAGACAACACTTAGTTGCATTTACAGGTTAGTTTTTTAACAAATGATTGGTCAATAATTGAACAATTGCATGATACCGTCCTCTGTGAACTAATGCAAATGCACTAGCATTAAGAGCCTTTACGGAGTAAAGATTTTGTAAAAGGTTTTTCTTATTAGATAACAATTTTTACAACCTTAACAAATGTTGAACGCATTCACTAAATAATCTAATAAATTGAACTTAATAGTTTGGACAAAATTAAGAATGTTAACCTGATTCGACTAAATGGCATTGAATTAAACTTATGTAATAAACTTAAGATTACTGAAATAAACAATGTTTATTAAATGCAACATAACCCGGTAACGTGGGGCCTGTTGACATAAAAAAGTAGAGTCTTGCGTGGCTCTTAAACGACACTCTTTCCCCGTGGCGCACTCACACGCCGGATGACGCAGTGCCCCCGCTACGACAGAACTCAACGGGGGGTCGCTCTCCATTTCAGAAGTTGTTAGATTTTTCGGTCCCCTATTCGATGATGAAAGATTTGGATAGTTCCTGGAATCTGGCGAGTGAGTCCTTACAGCACAATTGTCCAGGCCTTGTGCGTGAGTCGAAAAAAGTGTGATTCGAAAAAGTAGTCTGCGGCAGACAAACAGGAAGGTTGATGCGGTCTTTGACAGTCCGTGTAACAACCAGACAATGTTCCTTCGATCGATGCAGTAGCACACCCGTCCGCGACTATTAGAGCTAGACCCCTTCAGTTAGGAAAACCGGGGTTGTGTGCGATAACTGAGGCTGAGCTTTGTGTAGAGTTTATAAGGACGACTATGGGTCTCCGCCCTATCCACCGCTATAGGGGTTGTATAGGGGCGTCATCGTCATGACGTTGTAAACGGCTATATAGGATTAAAGCCACATTGTATCAGAGGTAGCATAATGTCACTGCAATATATGATTGTATACGCAAAGTATAACGTTGGAATTAAAAATTGCAAAAATTAATTTTATAAGTCATGTCTGATCTCATTAAAAATTGGTACATGACCAATATTTGGATAATTTATTAGACATCTAAATAGCATTTGAAATCATTAAATATTTTAAAGACTCTAAGCACACTAAAATTAATTCACTCATAAATTATATTATGAACCTGGTCAGTTTATGAAAAATATTTTTTCATTTAACACCATTGTATCAGCTTTCTCATTCAAACACGATTTCATTGTGTTAAACCGACTGGAAACAGGTGCGTTTTGGCTTAACTCAATATTTTCATGTTGAAAGAACATGTTTCAGTTAATTAGACCAAAAACAATATTTGATGCTTATTCAATTTACTTATGTAAATTATTCTTTTCAACCATTAAACATTATATAAGTTACCCTCAAAATCCGCATACAGCAAAACACAGTGTGTATGTGTACGGTGATTTATCAGAAAATTACCATTGTCACTTTGAAGAAAAACTTAAATCAGCCGATGCTTAATAACTATTGAAGTTATTAAACAACCCAGGAATTCGGTAATGACGTGCTTAATGTGATATTTATATCATGTTTTAATTTTACTCTAGACAATTTAATAAACGCTTCAGGGACAGAACTTTGGTAATTGTTAACTTAAAGTATGCACAAAAGAAATTCCAACCTATCTACTTTCTAAATCTGTGTTATGGATCTATTGTGAACAATTCACACATGCAGATGTTTTTTGCCCTTGTAATGTTTAATCAAATTTTGTTGGAAAATCTAAAATATATGTTGGATTTACTTAACTTTTTTATGTCAACAGGCCCCACGTTACCGGGTTATGTTGCATTTAATAAACATTGTTTATTTCAGTAATCTTAAGTTTATTACATAAGTTTAATTCAATGCCATTTAGTCGAATCAGGTTAACATTCTTAATTTTGTCCAAACTATTAAGTTCAATTTATTAGATTATTTAGTGAATGCGTTCAACATTTGTTAAGGTTGTAAAAATTGTTATCTAATAAGAAAAACCTTTTACAAAATCTTTACTCCGTAAAGGCTCTTAATGCTAGTGCATTTGCATTAGTTCACAGAGGACGGTATCATGCAATTGTTCAATTATTGACCAATCATTTGTTAAAAAACTAACCTGTAAATGCAACTAAGTGTTGTCTTTAGGAAGCAGTAAAATTTACGTCAAAGCTTGATGTGATGTTAAGTTGTTTACTCATTTAATGGTCATAAAAAATACATTATATTTGATTATTATAATCTTTTATTATAATCATAAGGTCAAGTAGAATGAAAACATTAAAAATCACATTAAAATGTATTTAAAGATATCTAAGCTTAAAACTTTTTAGAAATATAAACTTTGCCACTGTTTATTATGTCCCCAGTTTGATTTCTTCTTGCTTGTACAATATGCTTGATTATCAATACAAAAAATGAAAACTCCATCACCAATCAATTATTAAAACATTTTTTAAAAACCGTTTAAGTACATAATGCCAAACAATAAAACAGTTGTTGTTGCAGTTCCTACATGAGAGATTCTTCATGCTGATTGGATCAATGTTCTTCACTTTTTCAACCAACTGACTGGTGTTTGCTTTCAGAAACCTTTGATGATCTGAGAATATAAAAATTTAAAAATTAAAACAATAACAGGAAAATGAAGGAAAAATGGGAAAGAATATAAAGATTGAATCTAACCTTGTATTAACCTGTTTCTCTTCTTTCCTAGTCTCCCCTTTTGGGCAGTATTTGGCTTTGATAAAATCTGCAGTAAATAAATAAGTTTGATAAGTCTGCAGTAAAGTAAATGGCTGATAAAGGCTATAGTAATAGTTACAATTCTGAGTCTGAATAATCCAGAAGCATGACACCGCATAAAATAAATTCTACAGAAGTTTCTACTAAACTGGATCAAATAGTACCAAAAACATACATATTCCACATGCATACATATTGTTCAATAGGAACAAACATACATATTCCTTAAAATTGGTCCCAAATAGTTAAGTCCGACTGCTTAATTAAGATTAATTTTAAACATTACATAGGCTAATGCTGTTTTAATAGTTTCTCATGTATTACACTTACAATTTGCCGGCACATTTGATTCGGCAGAAGTCATATTGATCTCAAAGGAGCCAGGAGTTAAACCAGTTATGATAGGAGAAAACACATGGCCACCATCAGATGTAGAAATTTTGCCTGTTTACATAAAATATTGGTCAGTTTATCTGTCAATTGTTCATTATACATCCAATAGAGTCATATTCTACAAAACTCAATCCAATAGTGCCAAAAACATTAACATTTTCAGTATTCCAAATTTGCACATGATGCTGTTAGCCCAGAATGTAGCCTTACTTAAAATGGGTCCCAAATAGTTAACTTTGACTGCTTAATTAAGATTAATTTTATACATTACATAGTCGAAAGCCATTTTAATAGTTTCTCATGTATTACACTTACAATTTGCCGGCGCATTTGATTTGGCAGAAGTCATGTTGATCTCTAAGGAGCCACAAGTTGAACCGGTTATGATAGGAGAAAACACATGGCCACCATCAGATGTAGAGATTTTGCCTATTTACATAAAATATCTGTCAGTTCATCTGTCAATTGTTCATTATACACCCAATATACACCCCTGTCCACTTTTTTCACCGTTGCTGGTTACCGGAGGTGTTTTTACTTCCAGAAACTGCCTGTTGCACTCTATAATATTTCTCATTAAAAATAAATATAAACCACACTAACATGTTACTTGGATGCCTGATTGTCCTGCAGTGTTTGCTGTCTCTAGAGAGAGAGAGAGAGAGAGAAAAGGAAAGACCGTGTTATTTTAAATGGCAAAAATCATGCAATCATCCTATAGGCAGTAACGCAGTGCATTACAGTACGTTGAGCGGTTACAGCAGATAAACATTGTTTAAATAAAACAAAACATTATTTTAAATAAAACACCGTTGCATAAAATATTTATAGAAACAATACTCACTTTTAGACATGTCTTTTGATGAGGTGGTCAGATGAGAGACTGTCTGTAAAGTAGCGGACAAGGATATCCGTGAGAGTCGCTTGCCACTCCCCCGCCAAATTTGCAAGCCTGAGCTGGCTGCGCACGGTACTTCATGATGCAGGACCATATTTATGACGAGGCACAGGAGGAGGAATCATCGCAGACAAAAAATTTACCCTAAGCGAATTCAAACCTAGGGTAAATATCGGGATAGCTTTTCCCCGGTGGATAGAGCTAATGAAGGAGAAAGACTTTGAAAGGGACTATGAAGCGCTGCTTTCTTCTCGACAGGTTACGGTCTAAATTACAAGCATTTTTCATCGCTTGGTTGTGTAATTCATTATTTAGGCATCGCGACGGTACTGTTCTAGTACTGTATCTCAAATGTATAGTTAAACTCGATGAAGTGCTATTGGAAGACATGTTGTCATAGGCACATAACGGCTACGTAGATGCAGCACTCATTTGAATATTCTGAATATCCGTGCTAATGCAAAATACAATTTCACCACTAGATGGAAGAAATTCCTACACAGCGTACCTTTAAGAACCACCTTGTAGGGTGATTGACAAAAAAAGCCTTCAAAGTGGAGGAGGTCAAAGGGCATGCTTCCTGCTGGAGTATCATCGGCTCTCCCCAAAGTCTGTTCATGCGGCCACCCATTTTAAAATTCTACATATATTTTGAGTAGATAATCTCAATGAAGGGTTTCACCCTGTGTGTTTCCACAATGAATAAGGATAGTTTGGGAGATAAAATAAAAGTAAAAATTATATATACATCTTATACACACAATAGATCATCGCTACCGTAGATAAAGTAAGATCATGCTTTGAATTAAGACGAGTAAAATTAAATATTCGCTCGAGACAAACTTTACTTATGCTTTACTTATGCTGTAAGGACCCCAGAGGCACATCGCGTCTCTGAACATGTGAACTTAATCTAAATAAGAGTTATGTAGAGTTCTGGGTTGTATAGAGTTGTGACAAACATATTTCATGGAGCATAGACAAAAATACTGTTTGAAATAAAACGTAAGTCGCCAAAGCGCAGTTTTTGCTTAAACATTTTTAATTTCATTTTTGAACATGCGTTGTTTAGTAAAAAATAATAGCTTAGGTTAAATGTATGCACAATCATTTATATCGTACAAAAGTAGAAGATAAATAAAAGATACAATTTTAATAAACCTTTAAAGATTTGCTTTAAACAGTCTTTTGATTTTAAAAGATCCACTTTAAACTTTTAAGATTATGCTTTTTACATGAATAAATCCTGGAAAGCGGAGCAACTTTACATACGCTGTGGCATTTAGCCCCTGTGACTCCTCTCGTCTCTGTGAGAGTTCATCTCACCCTGTAGTTTATCTCTAAAGGGGTCTGGCTGGGTTTGCTTATCACAACTTAAACTATTTGCTTTTTGAAATGTTTTAATTATTGCATAGATCTAGATTCTACTACTACTTCAGCGCTCTGAAAATGTAAGGTGTTTTTATATTTATATAATATTTTATATATATATATATAGCTAAAACTATGTTTAAATTTGTGTGAATACATTTTAGTAAAATTTTTGTTATAGAGTTATATACTTTATTTATAATCATTTAATCTAAAATAGAGATTTTATGGTTTGTGAGTGCAAAACTGCTTGGAAATTATATTAAATGATTTATTTATTTATTGAAAATCTAAAAATGCAATTTTCTGTTAGGTCGTGTTTTAGATGTACGGGATAGAATATGCTGTTGCAGTACAAAAATCGTTATGGCTATATTAATAAAAATTATAATTTAGGTCACTGTTAAACAAAATCATTACAGTAATCTTCTAAAAGATAAATAGAAGATACGCATGTATTAAAACTATAAAGATTTAATTTAAACAATCTTTTCATTTTAAAATTTTTAAACTTTTACAATTATGATTTGAAATCATTTTAGTACGAACAAAACTTTGACTCTGGGAAAGCGTTAGCAGACTAACATTGCACGACGCACAGAGACTCATCTGCTCTGTCACCCTATATCCAGAAGCTAATGGGGGCCGGCCTGTGGCATCAAAGATTCTAAATGTCTTCATTGGTGCTCTCGCACTAAAGATAGGCCTTTGTGGTGATTTCCGCACAGATACTACTTAAGGAATTATTGAATATTTCACACAATGTGTGAGAGCCCCAAATTTCTTTACATGCACCCTGATAAATAAAAATATAGTCAAGTTTTTCCACAGACCGCCGATGTAGCATATTTGTTTTATGAATTAATTTAATTTAAAACATCTTGTATTTTTAAAAGATATAATTTAAACTTTTAATGATTATACTATAAAATAAGATTAACACTAATCATTCAAGTCACGCTCTTCCAACCGTATCGACCTTTCTAAGTTTTTAATTAGAACCATGTTTCTATGGTGCAAGTGTGAGCGGTTGTCCTGTTTTGAAGATAGGACAATCGCTGTTATGTTCAGCCATTGTATTTTCAAAGAGTAATAAAACGTTAATGACATCCGTATTCTCACGCTCATTACCGGTACATAGACAAGCACACATACACACAAGACCCTAGGTCAAGCAGGACAGGGGAGTGCGAAATTTAAGGGGAAAAAACACATGTTTTTCAACATGATGAAATAGATGATTTTATCTATATCTGGTTTATATACTTTTAAATGCGCCATGCTATTTTGATTTAAATGATCAATAATATTTTACCTAACTGTCACAGAGACCGAAACAAGCAGACACTACAGTCCTGTCAGATGGTGGGGAGAGAGAGAATCACTCGGGGTGTTTTTTAATCAGCTGAAAAGTAAGGGCATTTTTATTTATCTCTTTTGTGGTTTTTGAAAATATCTGGGATCAGTAAGATGTGTATTTTAAAGAAGCGGATGGTTTTCAACTTCGGTAATTTAACAAGATTTTTAATGAACAGAATGTTGCTGTCAAATATTTTATAACCATTTCATTTATATACTTTTAAAGATCAATGTTTTTCAACTTTAGTTATTTAGTAAGATATTATATACTTTTAAAGATCAATGTTTTTCAACTTTAGTTATTTAGTAAGATATTATATACTTTTTAAAGATCAATGTTTCTCAACTTTAGTTATTTAGGGAGATATTTGAGGGAGTGAGTGAGGGAATGAGTGAGGGAGGGAGCGAGGGCGGGTGGGAGGGATGGATAGTGTGACACACACACACACACACACACACACATACACACACACACACACACACACACACAAAGATGTATAACCGATTTAAAAATTGTATTAATCATAAATAAAAATCTATAACATTGAATCCTAAAATTAATTGTTTAAACATTTCATTTATATACTTTTAAAAGATGTTTTTCAACTCTAGCTAGTGTGAGACATATTCACCTCACTTTCATTGTCCAGCAATGAGCTCAGGAATGTGAAAGCTACCATGTGTCAAACACAGTCTGGTTCAGGGCCTGTCAGATGCTGGGGAGAGAGAATCACTCTGGGGGATTTTTATCTAAAAATATTTTATCGAATAGTAAGATATTTATTTTAAATGAACAATGTTATTTTGCCTAACTGTCCCACACACACACACACACACACACACACACACACACACACACACACACACACACACACACACACACACACACACACACACACACACACACAAACACATACACACACACACACACACACACACACACACACACACACACAAACCATGCACGTTCTTTTTTAGTTAAACTAGGAAAATAAATATATTTTATATACTTTTAAAAGTTTTGTATGACAAGGATCCACAAGGGGCCGGCTGGCAGGGAGGGGGGATTCCGTAACCTAATCTTCCGGAGTTATTTCCCACATGGGCCTCAACAGGCCCCAAACTAAATGGCAATTTGATCTATAACACTAAAACATCAATGGGGTCAAACTAAACTTCAATTTGATTGATCGCCGGATCAACGAGGTCAAAACTAAACTTCAATTTGATTGATCGCCGGATCAACGAGGTCAAAACTAAACTTCAATTTGATTGATCGCCGGATCAACAAGGTCAAAACTAAACTTCAATTTGATTGATCACGGGGCAAAGGTTAACCCATGACAACAGGTGCCAGAGGGTCAACGGAAGGACACGGGGAGGGGGTAGGTCAAAGGTTAACCCGTGACCCCGGAAACAGGAAGGGCAGGAGGGGGGAGAGGGAGGGGCAAGGTCAAAGGTCAAAGCCATTAATCATCTTGACACAAGGTGCCCGGTAATAACTACTCAAGTAGTAATCACCCCTCATCTGTCCCACGAGTGCAAGAAATAAAAGCTGGAAACAGATAGAAAGAAAATCACAAAATTATGCTGAAAGTAAAGTTTATCCACCATTCACAACCACTCTCTTTCTGCACATCACCATCTCTCAGCACATTGGATTAGCGAGAACTTCACATCCTATTTTTGATCAGAGAAGCACAAGAGGTATGTAATTACTAAGTCTAATTCCCAAAGTGTTCATTTCCAATTCTTTCTGAAGCAATTTAATTTTTCAGGCAAAATGATCACAGTACTCTCTCACACAGTAGATTTCCCTATTCTGGTTTCCTTATTGGAAGCAGAAGTAATGCTTGTGAATTTCAATTTAGAGAATATAATCATTTTTTTGTACTAAGGCTGGGAATCTGCAGTGATTTCCCTGATTTCAATTTGATTCTGATCCGAATTCATTTAGATCAATTAGGGAATATTATAATGCATAACATGCTTTATGAATAGAAAATTATTCAAATGTACTTGACTTTTTTTACAGGTTTGGTGACATTATTAAGGCAGAAAAATGACACCATTATAACAAAGATTATTATATCATTTAATTATTATAATAAAAAAATCAGAAGAAAGGCTAAAGAAAGCAGACATAAAAAAAATATCATAATTTCATCATCACATTGTTAAAATGACGGTCGCAATTCATTGGAAAATCAATATTTAATTCTGCCCTGTTACTGATCATTTGAAAACACATTCATGGGACACCTACATTTTGTCCATGTAGCATTTTTTCTTGTTATTCTGGGAAGAATATGTGATCGCTATCTTTCTTTTCACAAGCAGGCAGTTGGCTCCGTTTTAAAATGAGTAATTGATGAGCCTTGAGGTAGAGTCAGTCATTTAATTCAGTGCAACTGCGATCTTTTGATCAATGACCGCGAACACACTGTCATTCTGAATATAAAGGAGAGAGAGAAAGCTACAAGGTAAGGTGTTTCTCTGTCACTCCAGGCTAAAGAGAACATTAAGAGTCTGTGCGCACGGAGGAATGATTCACTGGGGACAGAAGAAAGAGTTAAGAGATAGAGCAGCCCTTTCTCATCCTCTCTTTGAAATCTCTCCCGCTGATTTATCCTGAATTCACTTCCATTGGTTTCGGGTTTTTTTAGCACTTAACTGACCTTTCTGGGATGACTGTCATTCCTTCCTGGTAACTATCAAAAAGATGGCACAGCAGGAGGGTTTAACCACCCACATAGTGTGAAAGAGGGTTTGTTAGGTTATAAATCAAAAAGATATCCATCCATTCATCCATCCATCCATCGAAATTGAATTACAACTCAGCATTCTAAAATCTGCAGGTTTAAAAACAACACTATTTGGGTTATTTTGGCATTAATTTGCTGCATTTTAAGTGATGGGTCAAATATAGACAAATCCAGTGTTGGGTTATTTTGATACATCGGTTACACTTTATTTCGATTGTCACTTTAGACGTCCTACTAATTATAAGTAACTTTTCAACTACATGTCAACTAACTCTCATTAGAGTATTAGTATATTATAGTAGACTGTCAGTAGACTGGTAGGTTATGGTTAGGTGTTAGGGTCTTGGTTAGGAAAATGAGTTGACTTATAGTCAGTTGAGTGTCTGTTGGGGGACCAACAAAATAAAGTCTCAGCAGATATTAAGCTGACAGTCTACTAATACTATAATGACAGTTAATTGACATGTAGTTGAAAAGTTACTTATAGTTAGTAAAATGTCTAAAGTGGACTATCAAAATAAAGTGTTACCAATAAGTTGGGTTAAATATTTGACTGGGTTATTTTATTTGTTTAAAAATGACTAAGTTGCTGGGTACATTTTAAACAAATAAAATATGAGCCCAAAATAGGTTGGAAAATAAAATCACACATAATTACTAGAATAGCAACACATGCAGGCAACAGTAAAAATCAAAAGGTGAACATTTTTAAATAAGCAAGAATACCCAGGAATGGACAAACAGCTTATGTAGACCCACTTTTCAGAGTTGCGCTTGTGTTCTGTTTTTCGGTTTGTATTTCCACAACATGAAGTTAAGTCTTATGGATTTATGAATGAACCTCTCGTTTTAAAAATCTTCCTAGTGATGTTTTTTATGGCATCCGATTTAAACATTACAATGCTCATGCTAAGTAAATCTACTTCACTAATTAATTACTCTTTGACAGTAATGCCATATAAATATACAGAGCTACCGCAAAAACGGATGTTCAAAAACAAAATTCAAAAGATGGCTGTGCGCTTGTTTCTCCGGTACATAAGGTCTATAGGCAAAAGTAAAAACAATGCGTACATCATGTGTATGTGAGGATAATGTGTGAATGTGATTCATTATTAAATAGTTTGATAAAATATTTTCATACTACTGGAGCAGCTCCTTTTCATTCACTTCTTCAAGTGAACTATATTGGTGGAGTAATGTAGGGAATTGTGAATTAGGGTATAGGGGGTGATTTTGTACACAGCCACAGTCATCCACTCTCACTCTGATCAAAGACACCTGTAGCTAATCACCTTCTCATTTGGACTTGTAATTAAACTGTTCACTTGCATTGCCAGTCATTGTCCTTGTTTGTTATATAGACCAGGGGCCCTGAAAACTTTGAGTATGTTAACCCTAAAATGAGGGAAACTCTGGGTTTTCAGTTTCAGAATGGGACGTATGTCAAACTCGAGAAAGCAGAGTAAGTCAAGCCCGTTCCTGAAAGAGAGGTAACTTATACTCAGAGTCAGTTACCATGGTTACTTACTCTGTAAACGTAACCTGGGGTGTGTTTCCCAAAGCCAACTATGGTCGCAAGTTCCGTCGTTCCCAATAGAGTTCAATGGAAATTGTGATCATAGTTGGCCAACGATGCTTTTGGGAAACGCACCCCAGGTCGGGAACAGGTTTTCTTTCGTAAACCCCTTTTCCCCTTTTTTTAAAGAGGAAGCGGTGTTTGAACGCCTCATTCATTCTTTCTGTACATTTAGTTTTTACCGCTGTTTGTTAATGTTAATTTTTTTTATAAGATGAAGTCTATAAACCTCCTTAACTGGTAACTTAACATACAGTAGATTAGAGTTACATCATGTAGTTCAAAAAAAAAAAAAAAAAAAAAAAAGTCTTTATTTGAAAGGGGACAGTGTACATTAATCAACATTAGAACAATGTAAATGTACCCGAGTTAGCTATAAAGTGCTAATTTTCATCGGTAGTCCCCCAGCCAAATGTAAAAAAGGCAGCCTTGAAATCACAAGATAAAATTACATACAACACATTATGGTTAAGAAATACAATTCATTTCAAATAATTATAATGTTTAAATGCACACCGAAAGCATTAGTGCCCACAAGTTTGGCTCTCTACAAGCCATTTTTTTTTTGCATTCTTTTTGAATGAAAAGAATGCCAGACTCTCTGATGGTTTCCAGCACTGTGTTCCATTGCTGAGCTGTTCTTACGGAGAAGACAGCCTGACCAAAAGCTGTTTTTCTCTGGGGGATGATGCAATCTTCTCTCACTGCCCCTCTGGTTACCCTGACCTCACTGGATCTAAAATGTACGAAGTCACATAGTGGAGGAGGTGCTAAACCATGTCTGATTTTATAAATTAAATGTTTTTGAATTTAATGAGATTGTCCCAGGTAAGTAACTGATATGTTCATCTGTGCACCAAAAGATAAGAATGTCCATTTATACTTAGATATAAACTTATATTCTATAGGCTACTCCACATAAAAATGTGAATGTGTAGATTGTCTGATGTGAAGACACATAATATTAACATTAACTGCTTCCCCATTATCCTGTGAAGATGAGCATTTGGTTGATTACACTTTATAATAGGCCTACTATTTGTCATAATATCTGGTGTATTGAGTAGGCTACTTAACTGCCTGGGGTTCTGTTGGGACAGGACCTCTTACATTTTATGAATGCCCTTTGATCTTCAGGAGTGACTGGCTCTGATGAAGTCCTCCAGGAATTCCCTCAGCCAAAAATGCTGCTGCACTGCTAGACACTGGATGCTATTTAGTTATTTAATATGTCAAATGTTTGTAAAGTCAGGTAGCCTACACCCATGATATGCTCAAGCCTTACCTGATTGAATTATGTTTTTATATTTTATTTTCACCTGCTGCCACATTCTTTTAATGCATGCAGGATTGCACCTATAGCCTATATGAAAATTAAAATTAGGTTGAATAAAATACTGTTCTTACAGTTTCACCTCTGATATTATAACAGTTGGGAAGTTATTCTAAAATAGTTATTAATTACAAACTACAAATGACATATTCAACAGTGTAATTAGATGAATGTAATAATTACTATCTTCAGAAAGTATTTTATACAGAATTGTTCTATGCAGTAGCCTAGCCTATTTAATTTGTTTTAAATTACAGAAGAATTAAGAGTAATCCCTTTAATTAAATTACAATTTTTAGATTACTTGGTAATTAATTACACCCAGCACTGTATAACAGTAATTCCTCTTTTTGTCTGGTGCTGTTGCCATGGTGACTCGTAATATCTGCGCTCCATTGATAATGGCTTTTTATATTTGTGGCGCACGCGCTTGTGGTGACTCAGAGTCAGTCAACTTAAGAGTTTACAGAGTTGGTTGAACCTCCTTATTGAAACGGGCCCCTGGGTTTTATTGTTACCTGTTTATGGACTATCTTCCCTGTGTTTATGAGATAAGTGACTCAAACTGTGTTTTGGATATTACCCAAATTGCTTACCTGTATGGAATGCCAAAGCTGACTTAATTAAAAATAAATAAATACATAAATAAATATATGAAGAAATGTAAAAAAGCAAAAGTACATAAATAAATACATAAATAAATATACAAAGAAATGTAAAAAAGCAAAAGTACATAAATAAATACATAAATAAATATACAAAGAAATGTAAAAAAGTACAAATAAATGAGTATTTATACTTTTATTTCCTTATTTATGTATAATTGTATTTTTTCACACATTTATTTATTTTTTTATTTATACATTTATTTATTTATTTATTTCCACTTTTATTTATTTCCACATTCATTTATGTATTTATGTTTTTATGTCTACATTTATTTATTTTCACATTTATTTATTTCTACATTTATTTATTTCCACATTTATTTATTTCTACATTTCTTTCTCCGTATGCTAATGAGGGGGGGGGGCGTGTTTTAACCCAGACATCAGCAATAGAGCTCAGAGTGGCAGTGCTGAAGCTTTGAAGCCACAGTGACACCTTGTGGTGTGTGACCAAACGAAACGCAAGAGGTGTGCGGACAATCACATTTTAAGTCATGTATATCACCCTAACTGTATGTAGGGTAGGCTATATAGGGTTAACACACATAGCACACATGAACATAAACTGCACTTCAACAGGTCTGATAGCAGACACTTGGACATGAAATCGCATGAAAGTATCCACTATTATTAACAATGTAAACGCGGTGGATAGGGCTGATGGCAGCCATAGTGCCTTATTATAATAACCGAGTAGTTTATCGATTAATATTAAGAACTTGACATATATGATGATGTATAGGAATAAGGAAATAAAAGTATAAATACTAATTTATTTGTACTTTTTTACATTTCTTCGTATATTTTTTTATGTATTTTTGCTTTTTTACATTTCTTCGTATATTTATTTATGCATTTATTTATTTTTAATTAAGTCAGCTTTGGCATTCCAAACTTGCAGAGTACTTAAAACTTGTATTTAGACTGTGGATGGGCAATAAACAAAGAGCAAGAGAAGAGCCCTTCCTTTATGACCAGTAAAGTGCAAGCTCACTGAATTCTGCTCTCTTGAAAAAACGTCCCGGGTTACGTTAGTAACCCTAGTTCCCCGAAGGGACGGACGCTGCGTGTAATCGCAGTGGGAACGCCCTCAGCGTGACGCGTCTGAAGCATGAATGAAATCAGTCAATGGAGAGAATGAGCGTACGGCGAGTGACGTCATCGACCAGGAAGCTATAAATATCCCCTGAGCACACAAGCCGCCAGCTTTTAAAGTTACTGAAGCAAGCGACCCAAGGGGATGCCGAGAGTATGGCAGGACACGCAGCGTCCGTCCCTTCGGGGAACTAGGGTTACATACGTAACCCGGGACGTTCCCCTTCAGGGACTACCGCTGCGTGTAATCGCAGTGGGAACGCAATACCCACATCCCCATACGACCAAATCCCCGTCGTGTGTCATTAGGAGACACAAACCGACGAGAGAACCTGAGCCCCGGGAGTGGAGCAAGGTCAAGGGAATAAAATCTGACGAAAGTGTGCGGTGAGGACCAGCCTGCCGCATCACAAACGTCCTGAAGAGAAGCTCCTGAAAGAAGAGCTGTAGAGGCAGCCATACTCCTAGTGGAATGAGCCCTTACAGCCAAAGTTGAAGGCTGATGGGCCGAACCGTAAGCAAGCGAGATGGCCTCAACCACCCACTTGCTCATCCTTTGCTTAGATGCAGGACACCCTTTCTTAGGTAACCCAAAACAGACAAACAGTTGTTCCGATCTCCTCCACAGGGCAGCTCTGTGGACATAAGCATCTAAAGCCCTAACAGGGCACAGCAAATTAAGTTTCTCCTGGTCAGACGTCAGAAAAGGCGGAGGACAGAAAACCTGCAGAACTATAGGTCTAACAGAAACAGTTGGTACCTTAGGAACATAACCTGGTCTCGGACAGAGAAAGGCCTTAACCATACCAGGAGCAAATTCCAGGCACGAGGGAGCCACCGAAAGTGCTTGAATATCTCCTATTCTTTTTAGAGATAAGATAGCGAGAAGAAAGATAGTCTTTAGAGTAAGAAACTTTTCCGAAACTTCCTCGATGGGCTCGAAAGGAGCTTGGGAGAGACCTTCTAAGACGATGGCCAGATCCCAAGCTGGTACCCTCATGCGAACTGCAGGCCTCAGCCTCAAGGTGCCATGAAGGAAGCGAGAAATAAGTGGGTGTCTCCCTAGGGAACCTCCACTTGAAGGGGTGTGGTAAGCAGCTAAGGCCGCCACATACACCTTCAGTGTGGAGTGGGATAACCCTGTGGAGAGACGGTCCTGCAGGAAATCCAGCACTGTACCAACCGGGCAGTTAACTGGGTCCTGCTGGCGCTCTCCACACCAAGAGGTGAAAAGTTTTCACCTCGCGGCATATAACTTCCTCGTGGAGGGAGCTCTGGATTGGAGGATGGTCTCAACAACCTCAGTCGAGAGACCAGAATCTATGAGCTGGGCCCCCTCAGAGGCCAAGCCCACAGCCTCCATAGTTCTGGGCGGGGGTGAAGAATCGACCCGGACGCCTGAGAGAGTAGGTCTCTCCTGATCGGTATCTCGAGAGGAGAGCCGTCGAGGAGAGACACTAGGTCCGCAAACCATACTCGGGCCGGCCAGAACGGGGCAATTAGCAGAAGACTGAGCCCGTCCCGGCGAACCCTCTCCAGAACTCCCGGGAGCAGAGCGATCGGGGGAAATGCGTACAGACGTGACCTCGGCCACGCATGTACCATCGCATCCAACCCCAGAGGGGCTGGATGGCTGAGAGAGAACCACAGCGGGCAGTGTGATGTTTCTCGAGAAGCAAATAGGTCTACCTCGGCACGACCGAAATGTTTCCATAGGAGTTCCACTACCTCGGGGTGAAGACTCCATTCCCCGGGCCTCGGCCCCTGTCTTGACAGGATGTCTGCCCCCTGGTTTAAATAACCCGGGAGATAAATAGCTCTCAGAGAAAGAATTTTCCCCTGGGACCATAGAAGGATCTGACATGCCAGTTTGTAAAGTGGACAAGAACGCAGACCCACCTGATGGTTGATATAAGAGACCACCGATGTGTTGTCTGTCCGGACAAGAACATGGTGGCCCCTTAGGTCTGGGAGGAAGTGTTTCAGAGCCTGAAACACCACCAACATCTCTAGGCAATTTATGTGCCACAGACGATGATGGTCCTCCCACAGACCCTGAGCCGGGCGACCATTCATGATCGCCCCCCAACCCGTGAGAGAGGCATCTGTCGTTAACATAACGCAACGACAAGGAGCTCCTAGCACAGGGCCTTGGGACAGAAACCAAGGATCTTTCCACATGATCAGGGTCGCGAACTCACGATCATGCGATGCGGATTTCCCCTCGGGGAGAATCCCTTGGTTCTGAGCCACCACTGTAACGGTCTCATGTGCAAGAGGCCAAAAGGTATCATGTTGGACGCAGCTGCCATGAGACCTAACAGTCTCTGGAACTGTTTTACAGTGGATGACTGGCCTAGCTTGACCTGATCTACTGTGGCAAGAATCGAAGCAATACGAGCAGGTGACAATCGTGCCTGCATCGTCGTCGAATCCCACACTATACCTAGAAAAGTGGTTCTCGTAATGGAGAAAGAACACTCTTCTTGGCATTGAGCCTCAGCCCCAGTCTCTTGATGTGAGCAAGAACGACACCTCGATGCCGAACCGCCTGTTTTCCGATTGAGCTAGAATTAACCAATCATGTATATAATTCAGAATACGGATGCCCTGCAGCCTTAACGGGGCTATAGCAGCATCCATACACTTCGTGAATGTTCGGGGTGACAGTGCTAGGCCAAACGGAAGAACCCGATATTGGTACGCTTCGCCCCCGAAAGCGAACCTCAGGAACTTCCTGTGTTGAGGGAGGATAGATACATGGAAGTAAGCGTCCTTTAGATCTATCGTGACAAACCAGTCCTCGGATCTGATTTGTGACACGATCTGCTTGAGAGTGAGCATCTTGAATTTGAGCTTCCCTACAGCGCGATTTAAGAGACGCAGATCTAGAATGGGACGCAGCCCTCCATCTTTCTACTAAGGGAACCAGCCTCTCGAGGCTGGCCTCTGGATGAACATCC
The DNA here is from genome assembly GCA_031834385.1 of Semotilus atromaculatus. NCBI lineage: Eukaryota > Metazoa > Chordata > Actinopteri > Cypriniformes > Leuciscidae > Semotilus > Semotilus atromaculatus. The sequence continues at coordinate 16,238,827 of JAULUF010000025.1, read as the reverse complement.
CGAGTGACAGACACAGTGCCCTGTAACACACTGGCAGGGAACAGCTGGTCTGGGCACTCCACAACCCTCCTCGGAGGGGGGCGAGCGTCCCACTGGAAATCGCTCGCTGAGTCTCTCTACGCCCTGTAAAGGCAGGGTTCGTGGAGCAGACCCCTGAGGGCATCGGGAAAGACAGGGCACCGTGTTTTTGTGCAGTGAACTCAAGTCTTTCACGATGGGGACCACCCTCAGAGTCCTGACATTCAGCACGTCAGGATTTTTTCGACGCGGCCTTCTTGGCGATAATGACTGTCCTCAGATCAGCCCTACCGCGAGGAGGTCGCGCCGGAGAGCGCCCCGCCTCGTCCCTCCAGTTTCTCTGCGGGGGGGGCACGAGACGCGACACTTCGTTTCTGCTGCGCTCTTTTTGAGGTACTCTGCGACTGGGACTGCCCTCGCTCAGCAGCCCCAGCGACACGCACTTTAAGGGGTATACATTTCTGAAAAGCAGCCGCCTGTTTCTTCTCTTCCTGGAACCTCTCCGTGACAGAATGAAGAGCGTCACCAAAGAGGCCCAAAGGCGAAACTGGAGCATTTAAAAGGAGAGTCTTATCTTTTTCCTTCATAGAGGTCTGACTCAGCCAGAAGTGTCTCTCTGTGGCCACCATGGCTGCCATAGACCGGCCGATAGATTTAGCTGTCTCCCTGGTGGCCCGGAGAGTGAGATCAGCAGTCTGCCTGAGCTCATTAATCATTTCAACAGAAATTCCCCCCCCACACACGCATCTTTAAGCAGGTCAGCCTGATAAGCTTGCATAATGGCCATAGTGTGTAGACATGCAGCCGCCTGACCCGCCGCCGAGTAAGCCTTCCCCACTAACACAGAAGTATTTTTTAGTGGTTTAGAGGGCAGAGCCGGTGCTATAAGTGAAGATGATGAAGCTGGAGAGAGATAGCTCGTGAGCGTCTCCTCCGCCTTTGGCATCGTCACATAACCAGCAGATTTAGCACCAACAATGTTACCATAAGCATTGGACTGATTTGTGTAAATTCTGCTTGAAACCGGTCTAACCCAGGTCTTTGAAACCTCAGCATGAAGATCTGGGAAGAACGGTAAGCACCGGCGAGAAGGTTGAGGTCGTGCAGACAGAAATCTATCATCTAGTTTACTTTTATTACTAGACTCCTGTCTATCAGCTGGCCAATCGATACTGAGCTTTTCAACAGCCCGAGATAACACATCCATCAAACCTTCTTCATTTGCAGTATAATGTGACAAACTAGTTTCCTCTGATGCAAAACTTTCGACATCCAGCTCCTCAGAACTGGATCATCTTAAAAGCTGGATAAGCTCGTAACGACCACAGCGCGTGCTTCCAGAGCCGGGTGAGAGGCACTAGATCTCGCCGGAGATTGCTGAGATAGGGCGGAGCCCGTCTCAACGTCGCCAGTGACATCCATCTGCGAGCCCCAAGACAAGCGCCGCCGCTCTGCCTCAACAGAAGCGGGACCCGAGCCTCGGGAAGCTCGCAGCAAACCACTCTCCTCGAAGAGCGATCGCCGCGAGCTCAGAGTTCTCAAGGGAAAACGCTTGCAATGCTGACAATCGACTCCCTCGAGAGCTGACTGGGCATGCTGCACTCCCAAACAAGCCACACATAGCTTGTGTGAATCCCCAGACGTGATGTATCGTGTACAGGGGGGAACACACTTCCTATACTGCTCGCTCATATTGTTTTTTATATATATATATATATATATATATATTAGTGCTGGGCCGTTATCGGCGTTAACGTGCTGCGTTAACGTGAGACTCTTATCGGGCGATAAAAAAAAATATCGCCGTTAATCTAAGTTGGGTTGGGATCATAAATAGCTTTTTCGGATATCGTTATATTTTCGCGCAATTCTAGTGTGTAGTAGTATGACATAGTATATACCGGTAATTGACGCCGCGCCTACTGTCACAGATCGCGCAGCAGGGTATTTTCCTGTCAGGGACACAAGGTGTACTTTTACTTTGGTACGTTGGTATGAGTTGCAGGAGATATGTGGAAGGTAACCGTGGTACCACTGATGGTTTGCACATCTTGGCAGATTGTCCGCAAGGCTATATTTTCAGCGACGTTCCTCTCGTTACTTTATTTTAATGCAATACGTTGTTAAATGAGTTTATTCCAAGTGTGCTGTATCCTTTGTATGGGCATGAGCAATGCTCATTTACAAATGAATCACTCTTTTGAGTCGATTCTGTTCAAAGACGTCATCAAACAAGTTGTCAGATCTATCTAAATCGGTTCGCGAATCAGTTGATCTGTTCAGTTCCTCACGCACTGACTGAATCGTCTGAAGCGCTTTCAATTCACACTCGAGGAGTCGTAAGTAACAGGAAGATTTAAGAACATCAAGAGCGTTGGATGAAGTGGCCGTGGATCTACAGTTTAGTCTAGTGAAAGCAAATCTCCAAATGCATCATATCTTTGCCAGCGATGAAGATCTTTATTAGTTGAACGTCTTCGTAAACTGTCTGTGAATGAATGATTCCACAGGACGATACATTCGATTTCATTTCATTCAGGTAATACATTTTTCAACCAAACAGATTATTACGCCACTATATCACTACTAAAGAGTATGACATTATCCGGTGTTTGGACATACATTAATTTATAGGCTACAAAAAAAAAAAAAAAACGATTCAGAGTCGGCGCACTGGTTAACAGGTTAAATAAGCTAGCATTGTCCACAGTTTATGAATGAACACCCGTAATGTGTGTGTATTGCGCAGTGACATAATCACACAAATAGTTTACTTTGATTGAAACTAATTTGTTTAAAAAAGAGGCTATTGCAGTAAAAAGGCAGGTTCACATAAAATCATTATGACATATGATGGCATTATTTTTTGATCTAACGAGCATTGGCGATGCAAAAACGGACCGTCGTGCGTATTGTTTTTTTTCTTCTTCCAATTAGCCTACTATGTTAAAAAAAAAAAAAAAAAACGACGAAAACATGTTACTTGTTCAATTAATAAACAGTTTGTTTGATGACAAATCGCTAAAGATGAAATTGGCCTCCCTTTCTGTCATTGCGTTTTTTTTGTTTTGTTTTTTAACGATATTCGACTTTTGCTCCTCGATTGTCGAATGGCATTTTTGGCAGAAATGCACATCCCTATGCGAGGCGAACTATTCTCAAAGACTTACTTTTAGTCATTATTTGGGTAGCACACATATTCTGAATGCCTTCGGGAGAATTCAAATGAGCCATTTTAATCTAGATTAATCTAGATTAATTTCAAAATTAATCTAGATTAATCTAGATTAAAAAAATTAATCTATGCCCACCTCTAATATATATATATATATATATATATAGAAGTTTCTCACTATATATATATATATATATAGTGAGAAACTTCTGTCTAAAACAGACAAACACAATCGATAGATTTCAGACACACACAGAGCTTGCTGAAGTAACAAAAAGCTGGCGGCTTGTGTGCTCAGGGGATATTTATAGCTTCCTGGTCGATGACGTCACTCGCCGTACGCTCATTCTCTCCATTGACTGATTTCATTCATGCTTCAGACGCGTCACGCTGAGGGCGTTCCCACTGCGATTACATGCAGCGGTAGTCCCTGAAGGGGAACTTCCGTTATAATAAAAGCTGTCTTAAAGGTGCAGTATGCAAGAATGACAACTAGTGGTCGAAATAGTTACTACAGTCGAATTAAAAATATCGGAGATCGTCGTTTCTCCCGCCACCTGCTCCTCAGACTGGACGGCGCTCACTCGGGTTGCCAGTTTGAGCATGCAACAGGAACGAGCGCAATGGACATTGAAAATTGCCAAATTGGCAACGTGCAGTATCACAGACCAAAACAATGACAAACATTCCAGCCTGGAAAAGCACATTTCAAAGTAAAATAACTGCCTGTAGAAGTGTTTTTCAGAGAAACGAGTACGTGAACTTTGCATGTTTCTTAAATATCTGCAAACATATTATGGTATTTTTATGCTTTAGGTTGAAAAAGTTACATACAGAACCTTTAATTGTACAATGAATGTATGCTGTTCAGGGATTCTGACTAACTTACTGACTAGGACCTCTTATAGGTGCGTACACACGCTCAACAGATATGATTGTGATTGGCTACAATGCTCAGTGCTTGTAAATAGAAACCTTTGACGCTCAAACAAACATGAGCGAGAGCCTTTGAAAGCAGCGTCTCAGCGGGTCCCGAATATTCTTGGTATAACTGGTCCTGCAGAAATGCTGGTACCGTTAACTTTTTTTTTGGTAGTACCAACTGGTACCGCTTTGACAAAGCATACATTTTACTTACATATTGTTAATACAATAAAAAAAAAAAATTTGCAATGGAAACAAAAGTAGCAATAAATATAAATCCACCAAATGCACAATTTCAATTTAATAAACACACAAAGACTCATTACAATAAATGCTCTAATCTGACAACTCAAGTGAATCAAGCGTTAAAGATTGTATTAGAACAATCATTCACACCGCCCAAGCTTCAAATCATTTGGACTGTGACCTTTATTTGATCCAAAGCCTTTGTAGGGAAAAGATACATGTAAGAGCATAACCCCATTTCCCAGTGACAGCACACAAATCTATCTGAGAGATAAGAAAAGTTAAACAAGGGTTTTTCATCACTTTTCAGCTCTAGTAAGTTTTTATTAATGCTTTCTCAGATACAAGCCTCTGCTTAAAATTAATCTTGGCTGACATATACCAAACATTTGGATTTTCACAGCAGCAGCAGAAGCAGCAGCAGCAGCAAGGAACGCTAAGACCTTCTCTCCTTTTTAACACTGCGCTGCTGTTGAGAGAGATAAAGTGATTGATAGACAGTGTGAGAGAGCGACGCGGGGAGTATATGTGATTGTGTGTGCGAGAGAGACTGAGGCTGTTACATTGGGGATCAGTCTGACCTTGTTTAGAGCAGAGCTGAAACTTTTGAAGGGGCCAATCAATGGACAAACAGTCCATTCTACAAGCCCGAGTCCAGAGAGCCAGAGAAAGACAAATCAAATCCTTGGGTCACATCGAGAGAGACAATCACCAACAGCGAAAAAAACAAGGTTGTTGTAAAAACAGTACAAGTATTTTTTTTTTTATTCAGCATGAAGTTAAAATTCACACAATGCACAATACTCTGTGCACAATTCTTCACAATATATATATATATATATATATATTATATATATATATATATATATATATATATATATATATAAAAAAAAGGGAGCTTCAATTGAAAGACATCTTTTTGCGTGCAGTCACAACATTTTAATTATTACAAACTGTTGACCGGTAGTGTACTTTTTCAAGTATTCATATTGCAAATATTTAATTATATTACAATAGATGTTTTGCCGGTACAAGACATTTTGAAGTGCTTTTTAAAGCATGAAATATGCTAATGTTTTATCCCTGGCTTCTGCCTTTTATGTCACAGCTTATAGTCATTTAATTGAATGGGCCAGGGAAAGAGTGGAAAATAATCATGAAAAACAAAATGATGTTTGATTTTGGTGTAAAAAAATAAGTGGACTATAGGCAACAGGACAAAATAGTTTACAGTGGTTTGAGGTCATGCTTTGCTCTGTTGTTGCCAATATTTTCCTTCGGTTTTGGTTTCCAAGTGATTTATCTGTCTTTCGCATAATTTTGCATACCAGTGTGCATCACAAAAATGACAAAATTAAAACTTATTTACTCACCCTCATGTTGTTCTAAACCTGTATAACATTCTCTCTTCTGGGGAACACAATAGATATTTGATGATTTGTTTTGGGAAAAAAACAACAACTTTGAACTATCCAATTATGCACAGAAGAAAGCAAGGCATACAGATTTGGAACAACAATGTTCAGGTGAACAATGCATTTAAGCTGCATTGAGTACTAAATAAATAATTTAAAGACACAATATACATTTTAAAGTGTTTAAAATTTGGCTATTGGAAGAAACCCGAAACCCCAATTATGATCATTTTAAGCAGGCATTTTATCTGCAGTCTTTCGCATTTTTACACGCATCTAAGCTGTCCATCACTTCCACTGAATGAGCTTTGCTTTAAAATCGCTAAAAAAAACCTCATCAACTCAGAAATGATAAATCTTACATGAACATCTAAAACTGGCTTGTATGCTTGAATATAACAGCACAACACTGTCAATTTATTCCTTGTTGTATTTCTCAAAGCAGTTTTTCTGCTTTCTGCCTTTGTTTTATTACATTAAGATTATATTTCAGCTACAATGTTTTTAAAGTCTATTTCTTACAGACATATCAGGCAGATCATGCCCCAAGATTCTAATAGACATGAAGTCATGAGATAATCTCTTCCCAGTCTATCCCCTCCAGACCTCAGTACATAATTCATGACCGTACAAGTTAATCTTATCTGAGGCAATTTTCCGCCGTTTCATTTTTAGCCGTGAACCATTTTACATCATATCAGCCGAGAGATATAAGCCTTATAATGCAATTCCCAAGGAGTAAAACAATAAGATGTGTTGAAATAAAGGGGTTTATAATTGATCATTCAGGTCAGTTGCAAACCAAGAACAAAATTATACTGAAATAATCAACATAATTTCAAGATCACAAGATTTTCAGAATAAACAGATTTTAGGTTATGAACTCATGTAAAAAGTACTTCAGAATGAATCATGTTATTAGTCATACATCTCTCTGGTGATCCTCCTACACAAAGACTGATTTTAGGTTATGAACTCCACGAATTGTGGAATATAAAACATGTTATGTTTTATACATTTTCATGTTATGAAATATAAAACATCACGGCCTCTCATTTCAGTGACACTGGGTAGGCTATATATAAGCACTGAATTGTGTACTTGTAGGCCGAGCTACTGTAGTTTCTGTTAGCATGTCTATTTGTTTACATTAATGCTAATCACACATTTAATGGAGTTTTGCATTTAGTCTTTCATCAGCTTGTTAGTTGGTTATTACAGCGTGAATGCTTTTTATCTAAAGTGACTCACAGAACACTAATTGTAAGGACGGTTTCCCCTGGCGTAGCCTGGAGTAATGCGGCCGTGCTCAAGAGAACCACAGCAAAAGAGTAAGACTGCAATTACATTAGCACTCTCCAATTCAGGCTAACCCCACTCCATCAAACCGAGAACCGATGACAACAATCAAAAACTGTGTTATTTGCAGCACAATAACTGGATTCAGCACGGTAAGTAAATAAAGTCTGTGTGAATAAAGTCTATAGTGGAAAAAGTGGAAAAGAGCTCTTTTGTTGTGGTCTGTAATAAAGGAATCAATCAAGAAACAGAACGGTTGATTACAGGAGAATTGTGAAGAATTGTCATTAGTTTTATTTTAAACGCTAAAATAACGTCATGTATGATGCTAAAATTAGTTTTTACGTGCATATGACACGCAGTTTTCACGGGCATATGATACGCACTTTATTGCATACACCACTAATCCTACCCAAGGGGTTTACAGTGCGTATAAATCCTCATTTTCTTGTATATATTGCACGATAAACACAATGCGTGCTATAGAGACGCATCTAATGAGAACGGGTTGATTATGACATGATGGTGAGTAAATTATGACAGAATTTTTATTTCTGAGTGCACTATTCCTTTAAACTTTAGTTTGGAACTCCATTATGTAATCTATGACAAGCTTTCTGAAGTATGTCTCATATGTGAGAACAAGAATTATTTTAAGTCACTTTTCAATTATGTATGTACACATTTGTTTTACTAACATTAAATGGGAGAGTCATCATATATAATGTAGATATCATTTTATCTTAGGAATATCTTAGTAAGTTAATACTTAGTAAGAGTCTCAAAATATCTCCTATAAAGTAAAGAAAGAGTTTCATTAGGCAGCAATTGGTAGAATTTCAATAAAAAGTTCAAAGGCTCCTGTACGCAGCATAGGATGATGCAAAGCGGCAGATGCATGTCACAAATAATTCATTAAGCTCATCTTATGTAACCCACCATTGGAGAGAAAAATAGCCCTCCTCTTCCTATGTTACTCTACTGAGGTTTTAATGAAAGTGTTCACCTTCGTACAAACCCCTGACACTGCAGAACACAGGTAGAAAATCTGAATCACTTTGACACTGTCCTCCTACCCAACAATACTTTTACAAATGGTGAAGCAGAGCAACACTTTTATCCCTGTGATTTGCATATTATATTTGTAAGAAGAGCTTTATACTTTCCTTTTACATGTAGATGCAGTTTACTTGTAATTGCAGGCTGGTGCATGACAGGTCGATTTGGTTTCTGCTAGGCTTTATGCAATTTGTTTATAATCCAGGCTGGAGCAGCACCTTCCTTGCTCTTCCCATTTTTTATTTTTCTCTTAATTTATTGACTTTTTAATTTTATACTGTAAATTATATGCGAGTCAATTTCATTGCACTAATACATTAACATGGCTCACATTTTACGACTTTTAAAGCATTACAGACACATAAAACATGTTTTTAAACTGTAAATTTGCAAAACTGTAATTACATCTATAATTACACAGTTGAGCCTTCCCTTACCCCACCCCTAAACCTACCCATACTACCGAAACCTGTCCCTAACCTTACCGGTATCCCACCTCAATTGCAGTAGAAGTGCATAGTACTAGTACATAGTACATAGACACCTAATATATATAGTGTGACCAGGCTTATATTATAAAATGCATAATATTGCATTTAACCTCAACATTTTCTGAAGGTTAAGTACATATTTCATCGACCCTGATATTTTTGTTGTTGAAAATTTCAGGCCCTATTTTGTGCTGTATTTATAGAAGGTGCTACAAAAGCCAACCAAAGTCAACCACTTCTTCTAAGTTGTGTGACCCAGAGTAAAACAACCTTTCAGGTAAAGTACAAAAGTAATGATTCTCATGGGTTTCAATTGTTTCGGAACCAGCTTTAAAACACACTCCCTATTTCTGGTCATTGATGCTCTGGCGGTTCAGGCACAGACCGCTTGGCCTCTTTGGATCTTAGCTGCCTTGTGTTGCCTTGAAATTTACCTAGAAAAGAAGTTACTTGGTGTGTTGTTATTTTCACCAATCTCTGACAGGAACTGAATTATAGGAATTGAGAGTGTATATTCAATTTGTTGTCAGATACTGTCACATGTGCCCCTCTAGTCTACATAAAGATCATTAAGGAACTAATATCTGTCTTTGCCAGCCTCTGCTGTCCTCTGACAAACCTTCGCCTCAAAGCAAATTTCTGGTGTCCAATTTTATTTTCTGTCCATAAAACCATGTTTGATTGAAAGGTGAGACTAACAAATGTGACAGATGTTGGTCAAGGATATCACATAAGACAAAAACTGTAATAGATACTGTCACCTCCAGAGTCCAATATTAAAGCCCAAATCACACTGTGTAACATGGAGCATAAGATATGGAGCATAAGACATGGAGCATAAGACATATACTTAAACGTACAGTATGTAATTTTTGGCCATCAGGGGTCACTCAATCAAAATAATAACAAAAGACGTACTTTGATGACGTCGGGAAAGAGCGTGGGCTCATGGGAGATGTTGTCGTTGTCAATGACGTGCGATAGGTATCGTAGTTGATCTGATTGACGTAGTTGATGATCAGTACGGGTCAGCTGCTTCCCGTCCTGTAACGCTTGTGATTCACGGATTAATTGCGAAGTTTAACCATCATAGAGTGAAAGTTTATCATTCACATATCATTTACATGTGTTTTTAAGCCCTGTTAGTTTAAACATCAAGCGCAAGAAGTGTACGCACACACAGCCGGGCAGACACAAAGTTCAGTGCTCTTTCTCTCTGAGCTTGACGGAGGCGAACATTCAAAATTAAGTCAGAATGCCCATCTTGGTGAATATCCTCATAAACACAGTCAGTTATGCAGGAGTTTTCGAATTTGCCAAATCGAATTTTTGTCCCACCAAACTAAAGCCTTATTTGATGGGTGAATGGTGTAGAATAGAATGACTGCTGCGCTGGACAGGGCGCATATAAGAGCGAGCAGAGAGAGAGAGAGGGAGATCGAGCCCCGGCCACACGCGTGCTCTCACCGTCTTCAAACAGCACGAGCGCTGCCTCACGCTCGCACTTATTAATCAACATCTGGTGAAATATCGCAGAAAAATTAAATATCGCAATGCCATTTTTTCCCAATATCGTGCAGCCCTAGAGTCCGGTGTTCCCCTTTGTGTTTGGCAGTTTCGCCGGGTTCCGCAGGAAGTTAGAGAAACTAACTTGGAGGAGTCAAAGGTTATATGACGCCATAGACGGGCGACGAAACGGAAATAAAGAAACGGCTCGTGTCTTCGAATTAACCTATAAATTTCTCCGGATTTGAAAGATGGTGGAAACTGTCGGGATAATGTAAGTACACAGCACAAATAACTGTCTCTATGTTATATATTTCTTTTAGTTATTTTTAAAGCAGAACAATTACATATTTAAGCAAAACTGGCGAAAGTTGGAACACACAACATAGATGTTTCCATCCAAAGTTGCAAATTTAACTTATACGTTTACATTGAGCAGTTTCCCAAAATGGGCATACAAATTGGTGGATGGAAACATAGTTATATTAGAGTATAAAGGCTCACAATGTGCTCCCTAATCCACTGCTGTCGTCTGTAGGAAAAATATAGGACTCTGACATGGTTTGGTTCTTCAGTCCTAAAAATAATCAACGCAAAGAAAGCAGCTCATTCAGAGGAGACCACACACTCTGCAGGCAATATTAAAACAAGCTAAGCAGAAAGTGTTTACAGAAACTGATTTAGGACTGCAGATACAGTGTAACTCTACAGTTCTGAGAGGGAACAGGCATATTTCTCTGTTTTGTATGTTTGAGTATCATTTATCACAGTTTTGTAAGGCTGACAGGGATGGAAACGTACTCGGTTACTAATGTAACCTCGGTTCCCGAGAGTAGGGAACGAGTATTGCGTAGCTATACACTTATGGGAAAACTGCTTTTCTCAAGAATTTTGAAGCCTTTATTTTAAAGGTCCCGTTCTTCGCCATTCCTTTTTTCAAACTTTAGTTAGTGTGTAATGTTGCTGTTAGAGGATAAATAATACCTGTAAAATTATAAAGCTCAAAGTTCAATGCCTAGCGAGATATTTTATTTAACAGAAGTCCCCTTTCAAAGCCTACAGCGAACGTCCGGTTTGGACTACATCCCTATACTTCCTTTTTTAATGACGTAACTAGAAAAATTTTTTTACTAATCTCCGCCCACAGGAATACACAAAAAAAGGGGGTGTGGTTTTGTTGCGGAGGAAGAGTTTCGTTTATAGAGTGTGTTTGTCGCCATGTCGCAATCCGAACAATCCGAATTGACTAATCTCCGCCCACAGGAATACTTTAAAACGAACAGTGAGCACAGAGCAGAGCTGACAAGCGCGCTCATTGGCTGTGATGCGGGAACTGGACGAACCTATGGCGAAGTGGCTGAGGCACGAGAACCAACCAAAGCGCCTCGCGCCCGCCGAAGCCCGCCAAAACGGGCGTGGCTTCTGGCTATAAAAGCAGACCATTTCGCCATAGGAATCATGTTTAAATCAACTGAAGCGAAAGCACCTAAACCAAGTGTAATAGCATGGCAGGCTAAGCAATACTCATTACCAACTCTCAGGGAACAGAGGTTACATTAGTAACCGAGTACATTCCCTTTCGAGAGCGGTCTCTCGTATTACATGGAGGGGGTCTAGGCGGGTACCTAGAGGCTTGGGCGAGGACCAGCCGGCCACTGCACAAATGTCTTCAATTGGTATACCACTGGACCAGGCCCATGGGGAGGCCATGCCTCTCGTGGAATGAGCTTTAACGCCTATGCGACACTGGAGGCCCATAGATGCGTAGGCTAAGGAGATATCGTCTACTATCCATCGTGATAGTCTCTGCTTAGTGACCGAAAGCCCCTTGGTGCGGCCACCGAAGCATTCAAAGAGATGTTCTAACTGTCTGAACGGAGCAGAATGCTCTAAATAGACTCTAGGGCCCTAAAAGGGCAGAGAAGATCCATATCTCTATGGTATTCTGATGGGGGAAGAGCCGATAGCGAAATGACCTGAGCTCGGAACGAGAGCACATTGAGAACATAACCATGCCTTTGCCTGAGGATAAGTGTAGAGTCGTTGGGCCCAAACTCAGGGCAGGGAGCACTCACAGAAAACGCTTTCTAATCACCCACTCGATTGACCAATGCTAGGGCTAGCAGGAGTGAGGTCTTAAGCGAAAGAGGCTTCAAGTCAGCCGACTGAAGCGGCTCTTATGGGGGTCCCTTCAAGGCCCTGAGGACCGTGGAAAGGTCCCAGGCAGGTATAGAAGGAGGCCGAGGTGGGTTCAACCTCCTGGCCCCTTTGAGGAAGCGCACAACGAGGTTGTTCCTTACCAGTGATTGGCCGGTCACAGGGGCATGAAAGGCTGCTATGGCCACCACATATACTTTGAGCGTTGAGAGGGTGCGACCCGTGTCCAATAGCTCTCTGAGAAAGTAAAGTACCAGCGGCACTTCACTTGAATAGAGGTCAAGGTCCAGAGCTGTTTGTCCATGGTGTACAGGTTGCCCAACCTGAGACCACCCAGGCGATTTAAATAGGAAACCACTGACATGTTGTCTGTCCGGACCAAGACATGATGCCCTGCCAGGTTTGGCAGGAAGGGTTTTAGGGCCAGAAAAACAACTCTCATTTTGAGGCAGTTTATATGTAGGCATTTCTCCGGGCTCGACCTCGAACAGAGCCCCCCAACCTAGGTTGACCACACCCATGTTTACACCCAACTGGTACGAGTCAGTGACTTTCCAAGGAGCCAGGGCTTTGATCCAGCCATGGTTCAATCTGATGTGTAGGTTGCCAGAACGCCACGCATGGGCCGGTACTCTAGGTTTTAGCCAGCGCTGCAGGGGACACATATGCAGTAGGCCCAGTTAGAGTGCTGATGATGATGAGGCCATAAGGCCTAGAACCCTCTGATACGTTCTGAGAGGCGCGTAAGAGCCCGTCCTGAACGAAGCCGCTAGTGAATCTCTTTCATTCACACAGACAGGAGGTAATAAGACACACACGTCACACACACAAACTATTTCAACAAACTACATTTCAAAAGATTATACTTTAATTTAGTAACTAAGGACGCATGAAATTGATCAAAAGTGACAGTAAAAATATTAATCATGATATAAAATATTTTAAATAAATGCTGTTCTTTGAGACTTTCAGATCTTCATAGATTTTTCAGTCTTCAAAAAAAATTATAAAAATTATTAAGCACCAAAATCAACATATTCTAAAGAACCATGTACTATAAACTGGAGTAATGGCTGCTGAAAATTAGGCTTTGCCATCACATTAATAAACTTTTTTATGCATATTAAAATAGTTACTGTTACTTTTTATTGATGCACTGCCTCCCCAGCTGCCAATCAAGTTTCCCGCCAACATTTAAATAGACGCCAAGATGAACGCGAGACGCTTTGCTCTGTGTTTCTCTTGTGTATCGTCCTTATCGGAAGTTGTTTGTTCTGTGACAGTCTTAAAGGGTTAGCTCACCCCAAAATGAAAATTATGTCACTAATTACTCACCCTCATGTCAGTCTAAACCCGTAAGGCTTTCGTTCATCTTCAAAACACAAAAAATGAAATACGAGAGCTTAGCTTGTAACGACATGAGGGTGAGTAATTAATGGCTGAAATTTCATTTTTGGGTGAACTAACCCTTTAACCTATACCTATTTTAGTTTTCCATCTCGGTTTGGGTATTGTTTTGCAAGTTTTCCCCTTTAGTTTTCTTTCTGTTTTTTGATGGCATTGTTCTCTGCCCAAGAATAAAGTGGGCAGGTTAAATGACACGTGACTTACACAGTCAACACCTATGTAACTCGATGTAAATATTACTGTATACCACACGTAAAGAAAGTGAACGCCACCCTCTGTTAGTGTTTGTTAGTTAGAGTAAGTTATGGCTTTTGACGCTGAAGAGTTGATTTCTTTTCTTTTATTTCTTATTAGTTAGGTTAGAGGTTTATTAAGTTAGACTGAGTTTTGTTCATTTCTTTTCTTTGGCGTCACTTTTCTCTTGGGTTTACTTATTTATCTGATATTTCTTTGAACTGTAAATATTTGCTTATTTTTCATTGCTTATTTTATTCATCATTATTATTACTATTATCCACACTTCTTTGTATATTTATTTTCACTTATGTATAATACATCACTTTTCTTTCACATTACTTCGTTTCATGTTGTCTCTTGCCACCACCATCTCTCCAAATTTGATCATAACCTCAATGTTACTACTTCTGACCCTAGACCAAACTAACTGTGAACATTGGATAACATTCCTGAGGTAAATACAATGTTAAGTGACATTGTTCACAAGCAGTTTTTGTTATTGACATCTTTCTGTATCATAACTGTATCCACGCTGCCACTTGTACCAACTACAGGTTATTCATAGGTTCAAACAGAGCCTGTTTTAATGCCGCCATTTCATTTTTTTACATTTTTTTTTTTTTACTGTTAATGTGTTGTCGCAGTATTAACTTTGACAGTCCTAAATTCAACACAAGAGACATTTTCTTCACAGACAGTATGAATTGCAGTCTGATATAAAATCGGCCCTTATTATTGACTGTTTTTAAACAATCGGCAGATGGCCAATAGTGAAAATAATTCCTTATAATGATACAATGTAATGTATTTGTGCATTGTGTAAGAATTTGTGCATCCCTATTGTTATTCTAAAATATCATAATATTTTACATTAAAAATTGCAGCCTTGAGCATAAAACACTTTCAAAATCATTAAAAATATCACCAACCCCACACTTGTAAATGTTACTGCATATCCTAGCCTATATACAACTCCAGTCTCCACTTGAGTCAGGACTTTTCTTGAGTTTTCGTTTATACAGGTCCCTCATCTCCTCTTTATTAAGCTAAATTGCCTCCAATTTACTAAAGCCTTACCTAATCACATTTAATTTCTACTTAAATAAAGGGACCCATTTCATGCCTTTGCAGTAAATACAACAAATGAGGATCACACAAGGAAATGAGAACTCTGAATTATGCATCTAAACTTGACATTCAACAGTAACGGCAGTATCGTGCTATTTGATAAACACTGTTCATGCAATTTTATACAAAGTGACTTAAAGTAAACTTTTCCCCCCCTATTTTTATATGGATTTTTTTTTTTTTTGTAAAATACAACGGTGTGGCTTAAGAGTCCAAATACTTTTTTGTGGCCAAAGCGTTGACAAATGGCTCTACTGAAAAAAAGTTAAATATAGTTTGTCAATGTATCATGTGTTTTCAAACAAAAGCATTTCTTAGTGTGTCCCAATGAAAGGTCATTCAGATGATGTTTTATAGGAGTCAGAAAACAGCCTCTCAAGGCATTATTGTGCCTGTTTCTAAACACACAGTGGGTCCCAAAACAAGCATATACAGTTCCTTTATCCAGAGGGAACATGCACACTAAAAGGGATAAAAAGGAAGAAGCATTTCTCTATCTTTAAAGCAAAAAACACAAACCTTGCCTTTGCCAGGATAGAGCCCATGCCTTTTAAAGTTTGGTTAATTAAAGGGAATATATGCATCAAACAACTCAAATGCCCCATGCAATATTTGCAATCATTCACTGAACCTCTTTCCGATCAATCAATCATAATTCTTATTATGGAACACATAATCAAAGCGTCAAAATTTACAGCCTGATTGAATCATGCGCTGTGTGTCCAAAAGAAAAGGAAGAAAAAGTCTCCTTCTTGAAATCTCCATCTCACAGTCGTATCTCCAAGACAGCAAAGAGATCAAATGGAGAGCAAATCAATATGCTGCTTAAGTCTCCAGCTTCCTTAGATGTTTCTCTTGAGAAAAAGACCCCAGAAATCTCACATGTGCCTCTCATTTCAGAAGAAATTTCAACAATTATCAAACTGAGAATCAAAAGTCTACAAAACAAAAGTCAGAGACCTCAGTTTGAACTCAAACATTCTCAAATACTCCCAAGACCAAATAATTGAATCTATGCTATAATCGATATTCATTTTTTAGCTCTATAATCTTGCTGCATGTCAACAATTGCTTAATTTTAATTTCTCCAAAAGAAACATTGGAGACTCCATCTAATCATCTCTGGGGGGAAAACCCTCAAAATAATAAAATGCTCCTCTGAGGGCACCTCAACATCTTGATGGTTCACAACTGTTCATCACAACAATAAATACATTGGTAAAAAATAAGTTGCTTACTCTTATAAACGGCATTCCAGGGCTGGTAGCCATAATAGCCAGTGATTCTCAATATCCTCTCCTCGATAGACGCGCTGTTGATGTCCTCAACTGATCGAGATGACTTCAGGTCCTCTTTAATCGATTCATCCACCACCAGGTACTTGAGCTGGCGAAGTTGGGGGCTGATGTCGGACAGCCTTCTGGGACTCACCTCGGGGGATCTACGCATTCCGCTGGAGACAAGAACACAAAGTTGGAATCGCGTTGGCTTCGAGCGCTTGACACAGAGGGTGAGGTGTGCCAGTGAGAGCGTGGCACACAGACAACCCTTCACATTACATTGGAATTTGAATAGTCAACCTCTTTAAACAGATGATAGAATGTTTCTCAAACACAAACGTCGCGTAAAACGGCTTCCGAGCGTGAAGCCTGTTCGGTGCGTAAAGAGGGTGGATGCGTGAATCTGCACCCTTCACTGGCGTTACGAGCGGAGGAGGCAGGGCGGCTGAGAGATGATAAGCAGATATGACTGCTGCTCCGTACAGAGAACCTCTACTGGTACAGTAGGCCACTATTATTTGGAGGAAAGTATAGATATACACAAATAAGCTATGCATTTATTATGTCTCAACTAATTAAATTTGCGTCAAACTCGAAGACCGCTTTTTTCAGTTACGCTCAAAACTCAAAGATCGAGTGCGAATTAGCGAATTAGTTCAATTGGAGTTTGGAGGGAAATAAATAAATAAATAAATGTTTAGTAGAGTAGCCTATATTAAAGAGAATACTACTGAAAATAACAGTGATAAAGTAAACCTATGAACAAAGCTAAAATCAGAGCGTGCAATTTTTGCACGTCATAGGCTACGCGTGGAAGTTGCGGTTCCTTATCGCACTATAGCAACTGTATAGCCTACTGCGCAATGATTTTCTTAGGCTATACAAAAAAAAAATCACTTTAATACTAATTTTACATTTATTTGTTTAATAGTATATCATAGAAACGACATGTTGCGTGTAGTTGAACAATTAAAATAATTAAGATTATGTTGAGTAGGAATAAATACATGAACATATGACTACATACAGCTACAACATAGGCTACATTGAATCATGCAGCTGATCACTATGTCACAGATAAGAACTAACTGAATTGCATTACAATGTTTTACAAAATAAATAGCCTAAATATCAGAACTTGACAGCTTACGACAGTGAATGTATTATGCTGCGGTCCATGGCCACCGGGAGGCGTGCGCGATTCCGCTTTACGCACCAAATACACTGACGCTCCTTTCACATAACAATTAACGGCGCCTGGTACGTCCTTCTGATACCCCGCGTTAACAATATATCTTAAATTTCAATTCTAATATTCTGAGTCCTTTGAAAAGGTTTTTCTTTTCTTTTTTCAAACGCGTTTGGCGTTACATTTACACGCCATCTCCAGTAAATAGCATATAGGCTATATTTGATGTCTAGATATGCTAAATAAAACGGCATGGACTTTTAAGACATATTAATAACTATGAACTCTAACGTCTGCCCTATACTTATAAATATATATAATTAAGAACACCCAGATGCGCATGAGACGCATATCGCCATTTATAGACTTATGCGTAATGAACTCAGTAGTTAGTTTCTTATCATTGTCTTCACCGAGACGTACTCTAACTGGGCTGTATTTTCTCACTCCCTGAGTAGAAAACCAGCTACTCATGCCGAGTAAAGCTGCATCTCAACACAACACATATTCTATTCATGCATAGGTGCTTTGTAAAATTCTTACATGGGTATTAGGGTGGTCGGGGGTCCCAGGTAACACATGCAGTCCCTCCGGGGAGGTCCCAGCCTGTCTCCATCTCCATACATGATCCCCATGAATGACAGTAGAGCACTGCTCACACGCACAGAGACACACGGACTGGAATAGTCCGCCCACCACTCTTACACACTCCAGCCGCCGTGGCATTTACAGATTTTCAGATATAAACTCACACCTTCAACCATTTTTCAGAACCACAGCGCCATCTGACGGTGAATGCCGTTTCGTGCTGCATGTCTTACTGGGTTGTAGAACTTTAGAGGGATGTCCACCTGTTGGAATAATCAATCGTATTTCCAATATATCACTTTATAATAGATTTACAGACATATCAATAATACCATATAGTCTATATACCCCCAACGTTCTAGGAACATTCTTTTTAGGTTGTATTCTTTACAAGCATAAAATAATGTACCTACAACATCCTTTAAGAAAATGAACCATTGTTTTATTATAGCAAAAGTTTATTACCCATGTTTGTTTTTTGGTTTTTTTTTGGCAGCATGATCCATTGTATAACCATAGTTTTACTACAAATATCATAGTTGAACTATGGTTAGTATAGCAAAACTATGGTAAATTTGTGGTCATCATGGTTTAACTACAATAACCATAACTTTTTGGTTTTATTTGTATTAAAACCAGGGTTAATATTTATAAGGGATTCTGGGAACCATAATTTGTTAGCTGGGTAGGTGTTTTTATTCTTTTAGATAATTGATGTTTAGCTACCCAAATTAATGTAAATTTTTCCACAGTTTACACACACAACCAAATGTCCTTATCATAACGTACAATAACTCTTCTGTGGCTAAAAATAGATGACATCTTAAGAACTTGCAATTTATCCTGTTCATGTCTGTTTTTCAGCTAGAAAAACACAGTGTCCTCCTTTTCGTATCAAATCAAATTGTAATAACAGATAAAATAAAGTAGAAAAGATCCATTCAAATTTGATAAAAAAATAAAAATAAAAAAACCTTGGTTTGCCATGGTCTCCCTCTAATAGAATTTCACTGAATAAAATAGATAGTTTGCATCTTTAGAAAGGAAAAGATCTGCAGAGAGTTTTTCAGACCCCAAACAGAGTAGTAAACACTTATCAAATGAGCCTAATGTAGCACCTCATCTGTTGTAGCTTGTCAGAATGATGACGTTTGAGACTTTTTGAGAAGGTAGGATGAGATTTTTTTTTTTGCTTTCTCCCAGAAACCCACCCACAGGGCTGTATGGCATCCAATCTACAGTATGTCACAAACAGTTTTCATGGTGACTAGACCAGTTAGAATCAAAACTGTAGAGTGCATCCTGTTTTAGTACAGCTATTGTACAGTATAGTTACTATTTCTACTTTGGTCTAAAGCATGCTTGTTGACTGCATATTATTGTCTAGATTACCAAGAAGAACATCTCAGGTTAGAATGTTGCTAGGATGACAAATTAACTCGTTCATGGGGGAAACCATACATTGCGTGTCTTTGTGCCCTCAACATCGAGTTATTTGACTATCGTGGGTGCAAGGGTGCGTGGTAATGGTTCCGTCCGATTTAGATCTCTGCGGTCTGAACTGTTCTCTCAGAACTTACAAGTTCAAGATGCTAACAATCAAGATGATTGTGTCTCAGATCCAACACAAAGATTGGTTTGTCACAGTTGATCTCAAGGGCGCATATTTTCATATAGAAATTCTGCCACAACACAGGAAGTTCCTGAGGTTCGCTTTTGGGAGTGAAGCTTACCAATTTACCAAACCTCATTGACCGACCAGAATTTGGTTCTGGGAGATAATATCACTCCTCGGCTGCTCGATTCTGATCAGGAGGGACCTTCTGGACAATATTTCATCCCTAGCCCTAGCTTTGGAACCTTCACGTTTGCCCCCTGAGGGGGACCAACTAAGAGATCCAGTGTCGTACAGACTATTCTGAGTGCCACGGCTCCCTCCACAAGAAGACGCTATGTGGGATGCCTTTTGAAAGGTGATGTACTGAGCGCCGTGCAGACCTAGTTCACTGTCAGATTGTTTCAGTGCTGGAGTTTCTGCAGGAAAACCTATGTCCAACTTAGGCACATGTCCAGCTACTCTTTTAGAGTTTGTGGGGAAGAACCCTCTTATCGACCACTTCAGGAGGAGCTAGGCGTCCCGTACAGAGTGAAGATCCCGCGTAGTCCCTTTTGAGCCACTTGAGTGCCTGTTAAGCTTCTGACTCTAAAGATGTTTTTTATCATGGCGATTACTTTGTTAAAAAGACAAGGATTGGTCAAAGCTATTTTGCACCCTCACTCTGACTACTTTCCTAAAGTTCCATTCTATGGAAGGCTTCTGTACTCCGCCGTTCATTGCACCAGAGCAGGGGAAACTTTATTTACTATGTCCAGATGCTCCGTGCTCTTTAGACCTATGTCCAACGCACAACCAGAGGCGTAAGTCAGAACAAATTTGAATTTGCTATGGGGGCCGCAACCGGGAGGCAGCTGCCACCAAGCAAACAATGTCACATTGGGTGAGGGATGTCATTACCCTAGTCTATGAGGTGCGCAGTCAAGCTTCGCCCGAGGAGTTAGGGCTTTTGTTAGGGCAGGAGTTCAAATTTTGAGCTAAAACTTCACATACACACTCCGGGGACATAATAGACCTATTTTCCTTCTCTTAAAAAGGGGCATAATAGGTCCCCTTTAATAAGTGATTAGACCATTTTAAAATGTGCATATTGTATTATGAATTGAGCATATGCATAATAAATGGAAAGCCCTCAAGTAAATGAAGAAATTATGTAACTAATGCTCTTCATTATTGATAGGACGATAAATAAATAGAACCTCTATCTGAGTAAAGGCTCTTTCACACTGAGCCTGGCACGATAAAGCTAGGTGAATTTCCGACGAACGGAGGTTTGACACTGAACGCGAAACAATTGATTGCCTTCAGCTAATTCACCCCTGCACCAGTGGCGTAGCGTCTGGGTATGCGGGGTATGCACATGCATATGCGCCCGGGCGGATTGGAGGCCCGCAGTGTAGGGACCCCACATGAACCCGCTTAAATACCAATTAAAGCTTGAAATAAACATGATTGAGCATCTGAAGGTATGTTAAAAGATACAGAACATCTTACCTGAACATTAGTTTGTACCAGAAAATTTGCCCTGTACTGTACCTGATATATATCCAAAATAATCCTTTTCAAATTGAATCGGAATTGAATCGAATTGAATTGCAAGCTTGTGAGACGAAATTTGTGTCAATACCCAGCCCTAACTTATACCATTCATATTTTATCGAGACATGCTATGTTTTCACAGCAGACCCTTTATAACCCCATGTTTTAAGAAATAAATAAATGCTCGACTTTTGTGGCTGTGTTTTCGACCTACATTCCTTGATTGATTCTTACATTTCTGTGTTGTATTTAGGTCACCAGCTTTCCTGTTGCCATGTAACCGAATACGCTGTCTGCTGATGGGCTCTCAACTGGCCCTTGAGTCCAAAACCCTGCATCCGTGTTCAGCTTTGAGGTCATGGAAATAGGCATCATACACATACAACTATACTCTGACTAGAAATAAAGGGAGTTATGCAACAATGCTGGTGGCAAACACTGAAAGCTGTCAAGGTAACCCCTGAACGAAAATTATGCAAATTCTTACAGGTTCACAGTGAGCAACTATGGTCACACTTAAAAAATCTGCCATAATCTTTCCTCTCAATATGTTTACAGCTCAAAAGAGTAGTAGGTCTCGGTGCAGTCGTTCAGTGTTAATTTTCAGACTTTTGTCTTTCAAAGTCAGGTCTGAAATAATTATTGGGTATCAAAGTGTTTTATTTGAAACGGTTGAATTTGATAACGTCTGAATGAAGAACATGCAATATTTCTCCACTGTAAATCGAGGTGGCCTGCGGTGCCAAAGAAAGAGATTTCTCAATAGGGTCTTCTCCATGGACGGACAGATTAAAAGAAACCAGGACAGGCAGAATCAGAGGACTCTATACAAAAAGCAATACAATGAACTGAAAGTACAATGGTGTTTCTCTAAATCGGCAGTATGGATAGACTGCAGTACTTATATCTATAGCCTAGACCTTATTCACAGCAGCGCCATCTTTGATTTTTAACTGGAATGAAAGCGAGGCTGTGAGGGATAGACCTCCATCTCTTCAGTGGGTTGTACTGCTATTAAATGTGTTTGTGGATTGTTCTGCTGACGAAACCATGCAAAAATATGTTTCTGAGAAATTCCAGTAGACCAAATAATCCAGACAATATGATCTGTTCAAAATTATAAGTGATCTAGGAGCTTTATACAGCTTTTTACAGCGGATCCCATTGAAAACACAGTAAGTCTATCCCTCACAGCCTCACTTTCATACCTGTCATGGCGCTGGTCTGAATAAGGTCTATGGGGTCCAAAAATTGGAGGTTATGCAAGACTTTTGAAATGTAACTATATGCATTATATAATTGGCATAACAATTTGTTTGGAAAGTTGAAATAAAAAAAAATCTGATTGTTCAGAATGTTTTAATATTTGGTCTGTCCATTTTTTAGCTTTATGATTTGAGATGCTCCAACGAGCAGATGCAAAAATAGTGCAGAAATGTGCACTTTTGTGCTATGTTCTGCTCTCTGATTATTCCAAGGATCCAATGACAAAGCAAAAAAAAATAAAAAATAAAAAGATTTTCAGTGCGTTCTCAGACTGTTGTACTATAATGTAACAATGCATAAGTTTTCTGTAAGGGTTATGTTTAGGGGTAGGGTTAGAGTTAGGGGATAGCATATACAGTTTGTAAAGTATAAAAATCATTATGTCGATGGAAAGTCCCCATAAAACATGGAAACCCAACATGTGTGTGTGCCATATAGACAGACATAAGCAAGTACAGACATAAAATATAAAATAGAAAGCCTATAGATGCAGAATATAGAATATATATGCAAACGAAATATACAAAGTAGATAGACAGTAGATACAGATAGGGTCTCTCATCCCACATATGTACTGTACACGTTATCATTCAATCCCACTGTACCTTCTTACCATTGTGATGACATGTTGACAACTCATCTGTCAAGGTGTTTTCTTATTAAAGCACTTTATAATGGACAGTAAACAAAAATTCTTATGCTGCTGTACATTTTTGAGTGTGTAAATATTTTGTTATATGTTAGTTTAAGCATGGCTGCTAAACTGTACGAGTGGAATGTGGTTGTTTTTTTGTATCAGATTTAACTTATTCTGAATTACTGAATTTTTTATGTATCTCTTAATGCACTACAATACACTGGTGAGGAACGGTATTTTGATTCTGTGTGTATGTAAATACTCAGATGATTGACAATAAAATGAAGCCCTGAACTCAGGCAGGCAGTAAATAGATAGCAACCCATGCAACTGTGACAGATGAAAAGAGCAGAATTAAATGGTGGTGAGAGAAGAGAGTAGTTAAAGAGGGAAGCCGATGAAGACTTGGCAGGTCGATTCATGGCCAGCAAAACAGCAACAGAGGAAGGAGTGATAGAAACAGCGCCACAGGAGAGAAGAATGCTAACTATCTTATTTAAATGACTAACTCAAACTAAGCACTAAAATTTCCCGCACAAAACATTTCATATGAACAGTGTCTTGCATGTTTCAAACAGTGTGCTTCCCCCGTCACATAATTCAACAGCATAAACAGCTTGTGTAAATATTTAATATTATATTTTATGCATGGAGATATAGTTACAGACATCTCTACTACTCTGAGTTGAAGTGTAAGACTGTAAGATCAGGATGGTGGGTATCAGGTATTCACAAGTGACACAAGCCTGAGCACAGCAGATGATGTGCTGTCAGGACACAGGAAGAGAGAAAGGAAGACTAAGAAACACAGAAAGACACATTAAATGGCATTCAGCTGAGAGCTGTGTCTTATTTATGAGCTCAGTACAACGCTGAGGTTAAAAATGTGAATATTTTTTTAAATCTCCTACAGTATGTGACAGAAGAGAATACTCTCACAGATTTGTCCATCTTCAAGTTGAACATTTTTGTTAATTTAAGCTGAAATAAATTGACAAATTATTTGCTATTATGCTAAATTAATTTTTATAAGGTGTTTGAACACAGATGAATGCTATTACCTTTTCAACGTAATTGCGTATTACGTGATGTCACGAACGCGCATCACAGAACAGAGCAAGGCGACCATTTGTGCTTAAACTTGAACTTTTTAATTTATTTTTGAAATGACCGATCTTTTCGCTAGATAAGACTCTTATTCATCGTCTGGTATTGTTTAAAACCATTTGAAGCTGCACTGACACTGTCATTTGGACCTTGAACCGTTTGGGTTCCATTGAAGTCCATTATATGGAGAAAAATCCTGGAATCTTTTCATCAAAAACCTTAATTTCTTTTCGACTGAAGAAAGAAAGACATGGACATCTTGGATGACATGTGGGTGAGTAAATTATCAGCAAAAGTTTTTTTAAAAGTGAACTAATCCTTTAAGTAAGAGTAGGGAAGCTCCGCCTATGACTGGTGACGCTCTGTCCTATTAGCATAGATGCCACCCTGAGTGAGCCACAGTGACTGCAGTCGCCATTTCGGTTTGGGGATATACAATGTCTGTGCCAAAAAACCTTACGTTCTGATGTTGGTTGTACCAACGAACATAAAAGTCTCCATAGACTCCCAGCATCTGAGTCCCTGAGGACACCGTGGTTGAAGTTGTTACTCGAGGATGGATCAGTAACTGTTCGTGATCTAGCTTATAACGCCCAGCTAACACAATTACGTTGTGAAGATGTAACCGGACCAGATCATAATCGTCATAGGAACGTACCAAATAACGTTCCAGCAACGTAACTTTGTGATTCCCACAATCGTAGTGGCGACGTTATAGCCTACTCTGATTTCACGCAGCCGAAAAAAACCCGGAAGTGTCGCCTTTAATCACAGGAGAGTCGCGAATGCGATGGCGTATTGTTGTGTTTAATGTATGTGCATCTGAATGACCGTTTTGGTGTAGGCAACCACTGTATGTATGGTTACTTGGTTTCTATTTCCACCAAAGTGGAAAGATTAAATTTCTGTGTTCAGTTTGCATCCATAATTTTCAGAGAAATCAACGTGCAACACCAAATCATTTTCTTGCAATTTCTCCTTTAACTCCCTCATTTTGGCTGATTGGTGCATCCAATTGAATTGATGGGATGCAATTGACTCCAGGTCACGCTGGAAGGTCTCTGCCAGCTTTCCCTCAACCCCCTTTTTTAACCAAGTTTGTGAACATCTTTTCCCCTACAGTCACCTTAACCCGCTCCCACTGCTCCCACCTAGCGAATTCATCAGGATTGTGTGAGTTGAGACGCACCTCATCGAAACAGCAGTTGGTGCATTGCCGGTACATACATTTTTGATCCTCTGTGTTACAAGTAATGGAGGAAAGAAGATTAGACAGGCTATTGGTTGAAATCATGCCTTTAAAAACCAAAGAGTCAATCAGTAAGCGCATGTTTTCCTGCTGGTAGCATGCACAGGTATTTCTAGCTGCCTGGTCTCTGTTATGTGCTTGGGCCTGTAGCGAACAAACTGCTGATACGACATTTGCATTGTGAAGCTAGATTCTTGGTTGTATTCAGAGTGTAGCTCACTCATGGTTTTGGTCAAAACCCGCCGCTGCATTTCGTTGTTTTTCCGGCCCACAGTATCCCTTTTCCCTGCTAAGAGCCTACTGTTTTCATCCCTGGAAAGAAAGTTGGTGACCTGCTGTTTTTCTGTGTGTCGCAGCTCTTTTCGTCAAAGATATTTTACCTATTTCCAGGGTGCCTACTGTACATCGGGCCTAGGACAACAGATGAAAACTTTTTTTACTCTCTCCTCATTCTGTGCTAACCTTTCCCGATACCTCCTTGTCCTTTCTTTGCTCATGCCTAAAAATTAACAAAAATCACTTAAAAAACAATGATCAGTGACTGTTCACATACAACAAACAAATGAAGACATATATATTTATGTTTAATAAATGTAAAATATAGGCATATTATGTGTAATGAAGACAGATATATATTTGTTTAATATATATAATATTTGTTTAAAATATATAGAGAGACAGAGATATATTTATATTTATGTTTAATATTGCAAACATAACAGACGAGAATCTAGCTAGACATCTGACTTAATTATGTCACACTACAGGACGGGCTGTCACACCACAGGACTCTTTCACCTTTGCAGCCATTTTGAGTTAGCCTAGAAATCTAGACTCCACCTAGCGGCTGCAAAAATTATTTCGCAGCGAGTGTAGTATAGCAACTCTCCATAGACGTTTTAACTGGAAAAACCAAACTCTGGTCAGGCCAATCATGTCGTGTATAGAGTCGGTGGGCGGGCTTAACATAATGACGGCAGAGTTGCGACGGTTCACTGCTACTTGAAAACAAAGAATGGCTCCTGCTGCTGGCGAACAGATGTCTTTCGAATCGGCTTTGACCGCGACTGGAGGATTTAAAGTTAAAAATAATGTTTGAAACATGAACAAAGAACGGCACTTGAGTCATTTTAATAAAAGGAAGTTACAAAAGACGTCGACTTCTTCATTGCTCTGGTTGGTTGTAGCGCTGTCCTATTGCGTGCAGAGGGAATTTGAAAGACAACCGTTTATCCCGCCCCTTGTATTGAACTCAGTCAACGGAGAGTTCCCAGACCTAACATCGTGATGTAGGTCTGGCATGCCAGGCTAATTTTGAGTCATTGCTATAGGGAATGTAGAGGTACCTCACGCCGTGTTGCATTATGGGACGTGGGCGCCATCTTTACAGGCACGATCTCTGTTTACCTTTGGTAAAATAGTGGGTGTTTGGCTAAAACGAGGTAAAATTAAAGAAGAACGGAAGAAATGGAGTTGTTTAAAGAAAAAGAGAAGGGACCCTACAGGGATAAAAATGCCACTGCCAAAAAACGTTATTTGGACAAACTATCCGCGATAAACAACGTCGATACATCTGATTTAGTTTTGGTGTTCGAAGCCTATGCTAATAAGTTGATTACTGTTGTACATAAAGTTCAAGCTATTTTACCTGTAAAGCAGCTCTCATAGTTAATGTTAGCTTGCTATTTCCAGCATATGTTAAGTTTTCACAGGTTGTGCAGGAAAAAAAATGTACATTACTTTATAATGCCACAAGATGTGGTAACTTGTTAAATACAACTGTGCCTTGTTGTCATCATTTAATGTTGACACGTGTAAAAATGAGGGTATTTGGTCGTTTTTTTAAAATAGTTTGATGTATCTTTGCCCAGTTATGTGTACTTAAAGGGTCTTTGTGGATGCAATCAGTACAGAAACGAGTCACTTAATGGATTTATTAAGCAGATATATAAAAACATGATTCACAAACAATTTTAAAAAAGGCCAGTAAAAAGATGTACAGAATATAAAAGCAAATTGTTAATTGAAAACAAAATAAATATAATTTGATTCATGCAATGTGTCCTGGCTTTATCATCTGCTAACATGAACCACAAATTCAACGTCATTCATCAACTATCCTCCTAACTGTTAGTCATCGAGGACTATACAATACACAACCTTTTGCTTTGTACAACTTTTAACAAATGTAGTATGCAGTGGAGGACAGTAAGTAAACCCAGATAGCAAGGTGACATTGATTAAATGTTGAAATTCCATCAGAATCATCATTTTGGTTGAGGTTGAAAATACAATGCTATATAATATTGGATCAATGTTGAAAAATCAATGCTAAAATAATATTGGAACAATGTTGAAAATTCAATGTTAAAACAATATTGGATCAATGTTGATATTTCAATGCTTTAAGTGTTGAAAAAGACAAACATTGAATCAACGTTGATATTTGGTCAGCTTCATTTTCCACCACTGGGGGACATGCGTCAGAAGTCTTCCTGACGTCACTGCTACACATGCGTCTTGAACTGTTTCTGCTCAACCGTCAAATTCTCTCCTCACTTGGATGAAAGGTAAGTTGAACTTGGAAATTTGTTTTAATTAATATACTCGATAATTCGACGTGTGTTTTAGAGTTAATTGACTTTGTTAACATGAATACTAAGAGTATATACTTGAATCGTAATTAATTGAATTTTTGAATTTGCTCGACCGTTTGCGATAGGCCATAACGTTAACGATACAGGTCAGCGCCAAGCTGCTATGTTACTGAATATTTTTCATACAAGAAAGATGTTGCCTTTACTCTCAAGTTTATTTTCTAGTTACTTTCTATTTTAGACCATGGGCGTATGAGTATAAAATAATTAAAAAATAAATGCCTCCTGTACCGTATATGCAGCGCGACATATTTGAAATGCTGTGGGCAGGGCCGGATTAAGAATTCAGAGGCCCCTGGGCACAATGTCTTGTAGGCCCCCCCTTAGGCAGGCCAAATATATAGTTTATCCAAGGACATTTTAATTTGGCATTAGTTTTACTGACTTAAAGGAAATTTGTTGTACTATGCTGGAGTAAAGTTCATAAATGATGTTTCTTTCCCATTGGATTTTGTAAAATGTTGGGTGGACCTCTGTCCTTCTGGGGGGGGGTTCGGGGGCATGCTCCCCCGCAAAAAAGTTTTGTAAATTTTAAGGTTAAATGCATTAATCTGGTGCACTTTGAGAGCTTCCACCGGCTTCAACCCATGAACTGTGCACATTGAACAAAGAAAAAGCATTGACTCAAACATCTTTCTAGTTATGATATAGAGTCTCAGTCTACATTACATTATCACTGGTGTTTTAGGATGCCAAACAATTATTATAATAATGATTTCTACAATTTTCAAAAATTCCTATGACGTAAAATACATATAGCCTATAAATGTACTGTATAAATGAAAATTAATATTTCAAAAGTATATTTTACATTACACTATAGCAGGGGTTCCCAAAGTAGGGGTCGCGACCCCCCTTGGGGGGGGGGGGGGGGGGGGGGGGGGGATAGCAATATATAGCAATATAGTAATATAGCAATATATAAATTGCTATATTACATAGTGTAATGTAAAATATACTTTTGAAATATTAATTTTCATTTATACAGTACATTTATAGGCTATATGTATTTTACGTCATAGGAATTTTTGAAAATTATAGAAATCATTATTATAATAATTGCAATAAAAGCAAAAAAAAAAAATTTTTTATATATATATTGATAGGTGTAGGTCATTCGTACGAATTCATACGAATTTGGTAACTCGTAACATATGCACGCTTTAGCAAAAATCGTAAAAATTTGTACGACTGAGGTCGAATTAGCCACCTCATAAAATGTATACGCATTGCCATACGTGTTGTAGCCATTAAATAGACCTAAGTGCATTTAGTTTCATATTTGTTAAAATATTATAATGTTATTTTTTCCCCATATAGGCTATGTTGATTATGAAAAGCGAACAGCACGAGTAAGATAGGATGCGCGATATATCGAGATACATGGTCAGACATGATTTTGGCCACTTAATTAAGTTTTGTTTTGTAGAAAGCCTTTCTTTAAAGTGAATTTCGTTTTGTATAAATTGTATCTTAATTTTAATATTTTTTTCATCAACCAATTGCCTGAATTTAATAAATAAGAAGCAAAATAGACAATATAATCATCAATCAAAACGACATGGAGGCGCGGGCGCGGTCCCTGGCATTGCACGTGAACTGGAGCGCATCTCATCATAAATTAACCGAAACGCAGCGTATGCCTCACAGACATGAGAAATCTATATAGAAATCTTGAAATGTCTTTAAACAAAACAATTAAAAACGATAATAAATAGGATAGGCTACTCTCTGATTATGTAATCCATTAGGCTACATGCATTTCTCTCTAGGCGCGTTCACTCAGAGACATGTTGGATTGTGTAGAACGCTCACCGAATTCTGATTTAGGCTAAAAATAGGTTCGGCGCTTATAGCGGTTTGGAAAGGAACTGGAAAGCACTTGCAGTAGGCTACATTTTAAACAAGGAAATATAGCGATTTGGCATGTAACGTTGATGGAACAGTGAATAGGTTCAGTACACAGCAAAATGACATGACAAACTCATTTTTTTTTAGTTTTGAGTTTATCGCGTTTTGGAAAAGAGCTCTTCACATGTTATTTTGTGTTGTAAGTATGCCTATTAGTGCGTGTGCACAGTTTAACGCAATGTTTGTACACTTTAACCACCTCCGAGGATAGTTGGGGTCGCGAGTCACTCACACCTTTATTTTGGGGGTCGTGGGCTGAAAAGTTTGGGAACCCCTGCACTAGGACAATTACAATACTTTTGTCCCAATTTCTTCACTTGCAAGAAAAAACCCCCCTTGAGCTTTTATTTTGGAGAAAACACCAGATCACCATGCTGATCGCGTGAGCAAAGAGCGCACTTCTCTTTAAATCCCGCAGCACAAACAGAATGCCTATATAATATAGGCTACTTAATTAAAGTCTTGTGCTGTTTATAAAGGCATAAAGCCATATCACGGTTTCGATTTTAATTTGTTGGCAAAATATAACTCTAGAGACCTTTATGTTAGGCTATACATTTTACATCTCATTTGTGTTGGGAAAAGAGCGAGTTCGGCAAAAGGCGGATTCGAACACAGGTCGAGCGCGTCTAGAGCTGCTATCAAGCACCTCACGCTCTACGACCTACGACACTGTAGCTATTTAGTGGTGATCGTCTTTTTGCTGAAAAGACAGGCACTTAGTGCAAAAATACGCTCCGTTATCGGAAATGTAAAAAAAATAAAAAAATAAAAAAAAGTCTTCCCCTCGCTTGGGCCCCAAGTGCGCATGGGCCCCTGGGCCCGTGCCCATAATGCCCATTGGGTAATCCGGGCCTGGCTGTGGGTGGGGAAGTGCGCGGGGAGCGGGACAAAACTCTTGAGGCTGTGTGTATTCACGAATTATAATATTGAGTTTAGTATTTGTCTATTCTTTTATTTGTCTTTGACATGTAAGCTCTTATTTATTAATCAATTTTTTTGCCCAAAATAATGATGAATGTAACGTTAAGTAAAGTGCTTAACATATCTACATGTGCCTAAGTTAACTCTAAAGTTAAGGGTTAGGTATTTTGCTTCGTCCAGGGAAAATTGTTAATGTTAGGTTTTTTAGTAGAAATTATTATTATTATTTTTTTTATTGTAAATAGTAGAGGATTACTTATTAATGGACCTGTAATTTTTTTCTCCTTAGGACTAAAAGCTTTTCAATGTTTGACTAAGGACACTTTGCAATTCATGGTAAGTAATTTCTATAAAAACTGCTATAATTGTTATTATATAATATGAATTAATATTGTTGGATATGTTTGAGTAAAATCCATGTTGTCTATTGACTTGCATGTTATCCTCATTAACAAACTTAAGACTTGGATAGACTATCAGCTAAAAGTCTTCTTTATATTTCTACTAAAGGGGACAAAAGACACATACATCTTGGATGGCCTGAAGGTAAATTTTTATATTTTCCTGTCCTTTGCTGTCATATATCTGCAAAATCTGATTCCCTAATAAAAAAATAATCTTATTTTGATTTTTTAAAATAAGAAAAATAAATCACTTTGCCTTATCACAGACTGAAACCATTCACCTGAGAGGAGTGTGTCCTGAAGGACCTAATTTTCTTCCAGAGAGAAAATCCTAAAGACCTCATCAAGAAGTACCTTGTGAGTTGAACGTCTGGATATTCTATTTTTATTTATTTTTTCAGGAAAAGTCTAAATTTGTGTATTTTGTAGTTATGCTAGAAAAAGAAAATGAAACTTGTTTGTTTTATGTACACTACTTTAGGATAACCCGACAGAGGACTGTGAGGGTGACCTTGAGCAGCTCACCATGGCAGTGTTCATCATTCAGAAGGTGAGGGATAACTTCAAAAACCACCTGATGACATTGGCTTTGTGAACGAGGGAGTTAAAGTTTCCTATCAACTTCAGCTACATCAGCTTGTGCCCTGCTTCTGGGTATGATATACATGATCAACTTAAAATGTTTATATTAAAATAAATAGTCATAAATTTGAATTCAGTGTTTTAACTTAAACACATTTTTTCATATTCAAATTTAAAGTTAATTGAATTAATCAAGCACTTAATTTTGTAGTACATTTGCAACAGTCACATGAGTTTAAGTCTCTAAAATCACACAAATAATACACACAACTGTTCTTGAAACTTCTCTTACTTGTAATTGACACGCTTCTGTTGAATATACTTTATAGAAATGGTTTAATGTCTTCGAAAAAGTCCGTTAGCTAGCATCTCAACCGTTTTCAGAAGAGGTAACGTTAACGTTAGGCTAATAACTTTATAGCTTGATCCATTGTTTATGAAAGTTTGGGCTTCTAATCACATGTTATGTGTAGATGAAAAGTTCTGATAGTTTTGTAAAGATTTTGCTTAGAAGTGAGTTAATTTATTTAACATAAAAGTAGGCCTATGTATTTAACATAAACGTACCGTTAATCGGTGACATCACTTACATCATAGACAGTAGACTTACATGGAGCAAGAAAATTGTCTGAAACTAGCTCAATGGTTAACAAATATTGATAAAAACATTTCTGTGATTTCAGCAGCAACAAAATAGTCCCTCTACAACAGAGAAAGCTCCACGATTTCAACGTTTCTGAAGAAAGCTGCTGCCAGAGAAGTGGGAAACACAGGTGAACCGAGGAAGCTCATTAAATAGTTCATATCCATCCATTTTCAGAAAATTATTTCTTAATTAGGATAACAGAATTTATGTTTTTAGGTTTACTTATTCATTTAACCCTGGTGTTGTGATCAAAACCCTGTAACACTTGTGATGTATTGTATAGTATTCAAATATAAAAATGCTGACTCGTCAGGTCATGTTTTCTCATTAAAATCAGACAATTTCCTATTAATTCAATAGAATGTAAGGGAATAACTGTAGAATAACCTTCCTGATAATGTTTGGGGCCCATAAACACAATCCTAATTTAAATCTAGATTAAAGACACATCTCTTTAGCCAAGCATTCAATTAACACATCTCAGATAATCTTGCACTACACTTACTGTATATGTGATGAAATAGTAAAAAGTGCACATGATCATATTTTGCCTGGAACATACTCGCGGTCTTCCTCTGAGTCCGCACTTTCGTGACGTAATGCCGCTTTGACTGTCGGGAAGAAGTCTGCTGCGGAGCCCGTGTCAGTGCGGGCTCGGCAAAAGTGCGCATCAAGGGCGCAAATCGACCACTTGGGGGCGCTCGCGAGCACCCTTCTGACATAAAAAATGACAAATGGGACACACTGCGGTCTCACGGACTTAACGGACACGCGCACGCGGCCGCCATTGTAAGTCCACAAGACCGAAAGTGCTCATGGAGGCCCAATCCCAAATGGCTGCCGCGTGCGCGTGTCCGTTAAGTCCGTGAGACCGCAGTGTGTCCCATTTGTCATTTTTGGATCTCAGAAGGGTGCTCGCGAGCGCCCCCTCTGCGGTCGATTTGCGCCCTTGATGCGCACTTTTGCCGAGCCCGCGATGATGCGGACTCCACAGCAGACTTCTTCCCGACATTCAAAGCGGCGTTACGTCGCGAAAGTGCGGACTCAGAGGAAGACCGCGAGTGCTTAGGGTTCCATTTGGGACAGGGCCTAAATACATAGACAGTATAAGAAGTGGACAGAGCCATCTCATTGGAACTCAGTTGAGACAGTTGAAGCCCATTTTTAGCGATTTTTTAGCACTTCCGTTCCTGACGCGCAGACTCAAACCGACTCAAACTAAGCTTGATAACGTGAGCATCCTGTCTGACAGATGTAAATATTCTAGTAGCTGTGCGTGAAAACTGCCAACGTTGATCTTGCAGAGACAGCGAGCTTGAGCAAAGAGTTCTTTGCCGTGAGTGAGCAGGAGTAAGTAATTTGTATAGTATTTATTTTAAAATGTAACGCCAGTACGCCATATTAAGTTAATGCATTGATTGTCTGTGAGCTTCTCCTCCTGTCTGTACGGTAATTTCTCTACTGTGCGACAGAGCGTCGAGTGGTTATGACGCAATCGTTAGCCTATTTTTACAAAAACGGTTTCTACTGGGCCATAATGTAACATAGAAGTAATGGAGCCCTTTATACATTGTCGTGTTTCTTTAGAAATAAATAATGGACAAATGGAGTCTTTAAACGCCTCAGATGTAAAGTTATTCGCTGTCAAAGTGACGCGAAAATGAATGGGAGTCAATGGGAATGCTAACGCAAGTGAAGTTCTGCTACAAGATGGCGGCTCCCGCGAGGCTTCAACTTCCGGTCGATGGATTACCCCCTTGCCTAAATATGGCGGTGGACCCATAATGCAACACGGCGTGACGTCATCTCCACATTCCCTATACAAGACTGACCTTGGGCCTTACAGTAACTGAATAAGTTCATTGTTTTAAACCAAATACATTTTACGTCCCAAAATCATAATTTTTAAATAAATTTAAATATTTATTGAATATATAGCGCACTTTATTACAGTTGTTTTACAGATATAAAGTTTACCAGTTTATTAAGCACCTTGAAAAGGCATACGATCTATATTTGTTTACTGTTACAATAAACTTCATAAAACTCAAAAGTTTTGGCTATCATTCGGACGGGATCCGCTAAACAGTCTTGGACTGATAGTGGATAAAAGCAAGATGAACATAATGGCGGGCATACACTGTGCGATTTTCGTCCGATGTTGAGCCGAATTCTGACTCGTGCGACTCTTTTTCAGGTCGGGCCGGTTTTCAGCTTTGGTCGTGCGTTATTTGTTGTGCAGTGTTCGTGCAGTGTGTGTACAGGGGGAAACGAGGCGATTAACCTCTCCCGACAGGCAATTCCGATGGTCGGATGAATTTCTGGCATGTCAGAAATTTTGGTCGCTTCTCGTGACTATATCGCACAGTTGAAGCAGAGCTACGAACTGATTGCCCTAAACTCAGTGTTTCTGACTCTGGTGCAACCCGGCACGGGGGTTTATCACACATATTTCACACTAAGTGTGAGCAGTCAAGTCGCAGCTCGATGATCGAACCGTGTGAGCACATAAAACACGAGCTTTGGCTTTACATCACATGCGATCTACTCGTTCAGTGTGACTGTGTGAGTAGGTAACCTTGCTGAAATCGAGTAGCATCTGCCTGCAGAGACGGAGGCTGCATTTTCAGGACCGCACTTTTAGGACCGCATTTCTAGGTTTTATTGACAACGCCACCTACAGAATTAGAGGACCAGCGAAGATGGATGACATTCAGAGTGTGAGTATCAAATGCGAATCAATTTTTATTTGTTTAACTTTAAAAACAATTGTGATGCATTTCATTGGAACGTTAACGTTGTCAACGTGCTGGTGATTTGCTAAACAGTCTTGAATGCATAGCCATCATATATTAGCCTCTAATGCTGGAAAATGAATTGTTAGCACGTTCATTTAACGGAACTGTTGCATGATAAGCCTGTATTGACTTATTTACAGCACAATAAACTGTAGCATGTTCGTTCTGAAAGCTTGTTAATTACTCATTGTTTTTCCATTTTAATTCAGTTAAAATAATCTTAATGTTTTCACTGTCACGTGCTCACAGTCAGCCTGTTTAACGTTACCCACAATACATGTTATGTGTAGGCTACGTCTCTTCATTTTGACATGGTTTTATAAAGTTGGTTGAGACATATGACATTTTAATAGTCAGACATATCAGAGAGGCCATTATAATAATTGACTGTTAAAATCCCACGTGTTAGATTGTGTCATTTACTGTATACTGTACTGTATATGAAGTGCTATCAAGGACACAGCTCAGGGTAGGCAATAGTATGACAAAAGATAAATAAATAAATTGGTAAAGTACTAGGCTTAGGCCTAATTTATGTCTATTTATTTATATGAAATTAACTTAAAAATGTTTTTCAAGAAACACATAACAATCCAAGAAGGGAGATCCTTTCCTGATCTTATATATATATATGGTCAGGAAAAGTCGTGCCAATGTTATTTCTATTCAGATTTCTTGCATCTCTCTCTATTCTTTTTTTTTTCTCAGTTCAGATGGGCTTTATTAGAACCTTTGTTTTTTCAAATCTTTGAACAGTATGTAATAATTGTATTATGAACATTAATTGGTATGAAGATTGATATCATTATTTTTATCATTATCATTACTCTGTGGTAACTAAGATCTTTTAAATATGAAATTTTAAATTAAAGAGTAGATAAGAACATGTTCAACTAAATGTTCCTTATTTAATTCACTTCTCTTTCTCTCTCTTAGGAGTCAGTGATGATGTTGTCCATGTGTTTGTCCATCCATTGAAGTTCTGTCTATGTGGTTCACGCCATGATCAAATTTGTTTTTGTGTGTGTTCAAGTTCAGTTGTTATATATTATTTTGTAAAATATTTTGTGTGTTCAAGTTCAGGTGTTATATATTTTGTAAAATACACAATCTTAAATCTACCCCCAGAGTCATCCTTGTCTTCCCTCTGTACTTGAAAATGTGGCCCATCTAGTGACTGAAAAGACTATAACATGATTCCTTGTTTATTTTACTTGAGTTATTATAGTATACTACTTAGACCCAATAATTTCTCAACATTCCTAGGAACCTGGTTTAATTGCAATAAATAAAGTAGTATTTGGGTGTAATCAAACTTGAAAAAAAACCTCTAATGTAGTTAAAACTGGGTGGAAATACTGCCTTGGTGGCACTTTTTTGGGTCCTCCATAACTAGGGTCCTGGAAATGCGTTCCTGTGACTGCGGTTCTCTGACTCGGTAGGTGGCGCTGTCACAAAAAACTAGGGTCCTAGAAATGCGGCCCTAGAAGTGGGGTCCTGAAAATGCAGCCTCCGGGACTGCAGACAGATAATATTGCTGAAATCGCACAGACATCACACAATAGCCTATGCCCGCCTTAAGTTATAACCGTAATTAAACTAAAATATACCTGTTCTATCTCAATGCAGCATTCTCTGGTTCTGTAGGGATCATTGTCCGACTCCGGTTCGAACTGAACACCGCTAGGACAGTTTCTGACATTTTATTGTGTGAGATCTGTTTTGTTGTTGCCACTGGAGCACGAGCTCTTGAAGCTACGCGTCTTCTTGAAAGGGAGCCTGCAGCAGCTCATTTCCATTTAAAGGGACACACACAAAAACGGCACATTTTTGACATGCTATAAAAATAATCTGTGAGGTATTTTGAGCTACAACTTCACCTATGCACTCCGGGGACATCAGATACTTATTTTCCTTCTCTTAAAAAGGGGAATAATAGGTCTCCTTTAAACCATGTGACCCGCATAAATTAGGCTTTATCTTTCATTTACTGTGAATATTGGTGTTCCCCATTATTGATCTCCATTCTCTTCTTTTGCATTGTAGGGACAAACAGATATTTAATTTCCATTAAAATATAATCTTTTGCATCATTGGAGTTTAAATCTTCATATGGGTGAGTAAATGAGAACATTTATTTTTTTACATAAATCATTCATAAACCATTCAATATGTTAGGCCTATTGCCTCTGTAGAATTTAAGCAACAAGTAATACATTAAGTTTTAATACTACAGATACTGTCAGTCATCTTTAATTGTTTTTTTTACCAGTAGATGTCTGCCACACCTGCTGACCTTGAGAAAATGCTTGCCTGTGTCTCCTGGTTTGATCCTTCTGGGTAGTATGTCATAGACATGTCAACATTTTGTTTCACTAAAACAAAGCTCACACTCCAGACAGACACAACTTTCGTTTATTATTTATTTAATGTTTATTTGACAGGGACAAATGCATAGAACATTGCTTTATAAAGAATACAAAGTAGATGCCATGCATACAGGTTTCTAGCCATGACTAATTTGCAACCCCTGTCCCTGGTTAGGCTAATAAAATTAAAACAGAAATTACTGAGTATTGAGTTTAAAATGTATAACTATTAAAATACATACAATAAATATATCCCATACATGAAATAAGATATGGGCTTAAGTATGTGTAGAAATCACTATAAAACAGAGTCTAGACACATTTAACAATACAAGAACACAAAAGTGTGCATATGTCTGTGCGTGTTAACATATGCAACATTATGTTTGTATGCATTGTTTTGTATCCTGTACAGTCAATACATTTGACATTTTACAAATTATCAGGAGAAGATCCACATCTATGTGCCTCATGCTTGAATCTACTGACTATAAATGTACTCTGTATGACCTCTGCAGTTAAAGTCAAGTCTTCAGTGAATTATCCAGTAGTTTTTGGTTAGAAATTTTTAGATAATCAAAATAATACACTGCAAATCATTTTAAATGAAAATGTACTCCTCTTATTTTTTTTAGATATTTTATTGGAATAAATCCGGAAAAGAGGACTAAAGCTGCACAGAGAAAAGAGGTGTGTAAAATGACTGGTAAAACTGTGCAGAAAAATACTTTTCTGTGCAGAAAAATCAGCCCAAAAGTATCAAATACTGATATGATAAACTTTTGTTTTGACATAAAATAATGGGCTAGTGTTCACTGACTTAAGAGTATATTTGTATTTTATGAAAAGGTTAGGTATGTATGTATGTATATATATATATATATATATATATATATATATATATATATATATATATATGCAATGGATTTAATTATATGCAATTATGAACCGGTATGCCTGTTTTAAGGCATATGGTAAAAGTCTATCTAATGTTGTATGAGAATAAATCTAGAAGTTTATCTAGTGTTGTGTTGTTCTCTTTTGTAATCCACATAACAGAAAATACAGGGTATAATATATAAAAAAATTTGATGGGGTTGTGAGTAGAAACACAACAACTACTATGATGAGTGATGGCAAAGGCTCTAAATGTAATTGCGTTCAAGCCATGTCGGAAAGATCGTATTTACAAGTTGAACGCAATGTCGTTAATACGAGTGGAAAGCTTGGGATTTTGCCCTGGGAGCACTGATGTTTATGAATTGAGGGCGTGTCAGTGAGAAACATTGTGGAATATTACTTAAAGGTATTTCACTGTAAAAAAAATAAAACTGTAATCAACCACAACTGCCAGTAGTTTACCGTTTTTTTACAGGATTATTTTTTACAGTGAATATTGTCAATCTTACAAATGTCACCAGCAAACTGGTCCAAAAAAATTTGGCTTTTTCAAAGAGACCAGTGTTCTGTCAATGATTTGATTCTGTTGATTTTGCTCAGACAATCGACATAGCATTTGGGCAAGGCGGCACTGGCAAGGGGTTTTCTGACAAGTTTCTTGAGTTTCTGCAAGTGGTTCTCATACGGGAAAGCTGATATGTTGTTGAGACAACCATTCTGTCTCACATCTTGGGCTAAGTGTACTAGTGAATGCATATTGTACACAATTGCCTCCTTGCCATATATTTCGCCAAAATGCGTCACAAACATATGGACCAAAATTTTGGCATACTGCCAGTGCATCGAGGACAAGGTTGGGTTGACTAAAATGGCAATGCTGGAAAACAGCAGCATAAAATTCCTGTAAATATTTGTGTCCAAGTACGAAGGCAGAATGACAGGTCCGATGTACAACAAAAACATCCTTAATTCCGTTGCCTTCCACCTGTCAATGTTCTGGGTTTTCGTGCAAATTCCAAATGAATATAGTTGCGCAAGCCTGTTAATCTGTCAGACATCCGGTCAACAATTGAAGTAGGTAAACAGAATCTGAGAGCTCCTCTAAGCTAAATGTTCAGAAGCTTCCTAACAACACCTAAACAAACAGAATGCATATAATCAGGAAACTGAGATACCAATCCTACGTTTGACCCCTGGAAAGGGTTAGGGCCCTGGTGATGTTCTTCATTATGTTTTTGGTCAAATGATTCATCTGTTCTGAGTGGGCAAGAGACTAAGGGAATTGTCATTCTGCCAGATACTCTCCTTTCTGGGCACATTTATCACATGCAAAATATCCATTGTGACTCTTAATGTATTTTTTATAAAAGCCCGGGCAGGCATATCACATATGACAGAATCTAACTTGACAAAAATTATTTTGCCCTCAAAGTCAATACCACTCTCCAACTTTTTCAACTCAGGTTGTGATTGGGTCAGAAGAGCAGCTACAAAAAGGCATATTCAATATGCTGTGTACTTCAAAGATGGTAATTTTGCTGAGCATATGTTGGTTTTGTAACATTTTTTTCATTGAATTATCGGTTTTGTTATAGACTGTTCACTTTGTTTTTACTTCTTAACAGTTCCGTTCTCAGTATCATGCTTTTGGGACAAAATTTAACATTAAAAAGAGTTTACTGGCATTGCTTTAAGTGTGATGGGATTTTTCACAGGTGAAATGCATTTGAAGACCATCTGCGGAAACATGGGTAGGAGTTAATTATGCTATTACATGATAATTAATCATGCTATTACCTACACACAAGCTATTAAAATAACGTTTTCACTGACTTAATACACTTGTATTGCAGGTTGCATGGTAAAACCATTCAAAGGCCTGCCAAAGAAAAGTATGCATTTGTTCATTTTATATTTACACAGTTATCTGTTGATATTTCAACCCTACTTCACATAATGTTTTCTGACTTTTTATA
The DNA here is from genome assembly GCA_031834385.1 of Semotilus atromaculatus. NCBI lineage: Eukaryota > Metazoa > Chordata > Actinopteri > Cypriniformes > Leuciscidae > Semotilus > Semotilus atromaculatus. The sequence continues at coordinate 16,198,128 of JAULUF010000025.1, read as the reverse complement.
ATACTCAAATTGGAAACGGATTGTTGTCACAGATATGACATTTAGTCTTGGTTATGTCGTGAAGTTCTACAGCATGTGTACATAACCTGGTCCATAGCTATTAATTAAGCCTGTACATCACAACATTATATCACATGCTTATCAAACTCACTCACTAATTCTGAAACGGCTTCTGTAATTTATTTACATTTTTAAGTGAGCTGAAGTAAAAGGATGAAAATGCAGAGTGTGCCACTGCTCATCCTCGTTTGCTACAGCAGGGAATCTTCGAAGACATGAATATAGTCTGTGTTGATGTACAGCAAGGCATCTTTATCTTTATCACAGCAAAAAATAGTAGAGGCCAAAGAGTCCTGATACATGCATAGAAAAGCACCACCTCTCAAGTAGTTGCCAGCGAAGTAGCAGAGTGCCGGGAGTTCATGGCTCTGGCCAAACATAGTGGAAAGCCTGGAGCGGAGTGTGAGCATTTAATCACAGTTTCTTCTGCTCCACCATACATTCCTCCATAGTCTCTGAAAGAAGAATCCTTAAAGATAATGCAGGAAAAAGGATTGATTTCCACCACCAGAATGACAGAGGGCATAGAACATGACAATTTATCATCAGTAGAGGGAATCTGTGCTGTGTTTCCAAATTTTTTATAAGAAACATGGAAGAAAATTTGCATCAAATTGGAGAAAATTTGCCACTGGAATTAAGGACTCGGGCAAGTCAGATCCCAAGAAGGTTTAAGCCCACAGAGGAAACATGACCTTATTGCCACGGGCCAACCCCACAAGGTCTAACAGAACCAGTGGCTGCCACAAAGAATGCATCGGTCTATGACAGAGATTCTGTGAAGAAAGGTTTGTACATTCAATTTAAAAATACAAACATTTGTAAATGTATGATAATACCACCATAAAGGTTTTTTTTTGTTTTGTTTTTTTGGTCTCTCTCCTGATAAAGGTGTTACAGAGTGTGTAAATAACTGCCAGATCTGCAAGACACCAGTCAGGTTTCAAGAATACACTGCAGGATTTCATAATTTCATTAACAGTATTATTTTGACAACCAGTCTTTGTGCAATGATGACATCTGACTACCCGTCTTTGTTAAAGACAAACACAGACATTGGCCAATTTCTGTCAATGATGGAGGACCTCCTTGAAATAACAACCAATAATTGAAATAATCACCACAACACCCTGAGGAACACAACTTTCATTTCTGGGCAACGACCAGATAGCTCAAGCTTTTCTTGCATTTGCTGTGGCCATGAACACCTAGTTTAATTGCTGATAGTAATCGGAAGGTAGCCTTTGATTTACCTGGTAAGATATCTATAGAGATTACAGTGTAATAATAAAATATATATTTCTTTAATATGGTCCCACTTTATATTAAGAGGCTTTAAGTACTATGTACTTACATTGAAATTAATAATTTGATACACTGGACTTATTGTGTACATACATGTTTTTACATAGTACTTATATTTTAAAAAACCCATCATGTAATTACAGCTGTAATTAATTTATGTAATTACATTTGTAATTACACAGTTGACCCTTCCCTTACACCTTAACCCACCCTTATACCTACCCATAACACCACATCTGTCCCTACCCTTACCCGTATCACATCTCAATAGCAGTAAAAGTGTTTTACAATACAACATGAACACAATAAGTACACATAAGTACTTATTTTGCGATGTAAGTACATAGTACTTAAAGCCACTTAATATGAAGTGGGATGATAATTATTGTAGCTAAATGTCAAATATATTACTTTTTTATTTTTGTATTTTGTATTGAGAAAGTTCAACACAGTGGCCCTAAAGTCAACGTTGATGAGAGATGGTCATCATTAGAAAAGGAGTTGATTTATGTTGGTTTCTGTCATGGTAAAAAACTATAGTCTACTCACAAATATTTATTCATGTGTATTGTCATTTCAATACTATACAAAATTGGTAAAATAGATTATTTGGCCTTTCCCCCTATACCACCAATAGAAACAAAAGAGAGACACCCATTCTCCAATGAACTGTCCTATTCATCTTTTGTCCCGTGGCTTGGTTCCTCCTGCAGAGCTGGAACAGTTTTACCAAAAACAGATCCTCAAAGGGTTTTCAAATTGTCAAAACTGACAAGTCAGCTCCTGTAGACTCACATTCTGTTGAGGACACAGTGCTGAAATTGCTTGAATCAAAAAGGTATTTCCCTGCCATATTTATAACTTATAAACAAAACAAAAAAAAAAAAAAAAATAGTTGCATTTCTTTTTCAACCCTTCCAAAAATGAGCTGCTGGCAGCATGTGCACAGTTTGGGGTGTCTGTTTCTGGCTCTGCCTCAGATATTATTATTCGCTTGGAGGAGCTACATCTATGTAACGAGAAGTCTTGGCTATAGGGCAAAATTACAACATTACCCTGAAAGACCTAAAATCGGAAGGATCTTGGTCACCACTTTGTCTCAATATGTCCAATATGCGTATATGTTTTAGCTTACACCACTGTATAATATATTACAGGAATAGGTAGTGTAGGCTTCAGGTAAGCAGGTGTCAATACAGTGGATTCCTGAAGTATAAGCATGTGATGTAAAGTAACTCAAATTCACGATCACACCCTCCTAAGCATAATGGCGTAAGTGAGACGCCTACTCCAAGGCAATTTTCACAAATAACTGCCAACTGTGTTACTTTTAACAACTAATATTTTTTCTTTCCTTGGGAAACTGGAATTTCTTCTGAAAGGACTGGTTTCAATTGAATGAAATAAAACAGTAAGACAATAAACAAGTTCTCCTGAAAATTTCTTTAAACCTGGAGTTAATGATTTCTAACACTTCTGTTTAACTGTCATGTTTTGGTTTTGGTTCATGTTAATCTTTTCATGTCTTTTATTTTGTGGTTTTCATAATCATGGTTCCTGTTTGTCATGTGATTCCATTATCCCGTCAGTGATCATGTCACGTGCTTCCCTAGTCTAAATAAATAAATGAATAGTCTAATAAAAAATATGATAAAAACCACCAATCAATAATTTGGGGTTGGTACTCTTAAAAAAAAAATTGTTTTTTTGAAAGAAGTCTTTTTTTGCTCACCAAGACTGCATTTATTTAATATAAAAATAGAGTAAGACAGTAGCATTGTGAAATATCACTAAAATGTCAAAGAACTGGTTGTTCTTTCAATATATCTTAATATGTAGGCTATTTTTGGCCTGTGATGGAAAAGCTCCATTACTCCAATCTTCAGTGTCACATGATCCTTCAGGAATTATTCTATATGCTGATTTAGTGCTCAAGAAGCTGAAAATTGTGCTGCTTATGTGAATGTGTTTTTATCAGGATTTTTTTTTCCATTGAGAATGCTCCGCTCCTGTCTGGCTCTCTTTGATGAGAGTGGCCAGGTTCGCATCCCCCATGGTACGTGTCCCATGTCTGCTAAGGCAGTGCGGCAGTTTAGATTATGAGGGTCTGCAAATAGAGCTTGCGGAGGAGTTTGAGACGGGCCCAGCTCTTTCTCAGCTCTCACCCGCGGGTTCTGGTGCTTTCACTCTGGATACGTAAATTTGATCTGAGTGAGAACCCGCCGTTAGCGTTATCCAGCTCTGACGAGGTGGACATTGTGAGCATCGAGGCAGGGAAATTAGAGGACTCACCACCTCTTTTCCCTGCTTTTGACAAACTAGTGGAGGCTGTTACTCATGCTGTTGTCAAACTTGATATCGACTGGCTGGCCAAGAAGCAGGAAGCCTGTCGTTAGAGTAAATTGGTCGAGCACTTCCTGCCTAGTTAACTTCAACCTCCATGTAGGGACCGAGGTGTCAAAATCCTGGAATAAGCCGTTTTGTCACATATATTCAGCTCCACAATCTCGAATTATGCATCGATTGTGGGGATGAAAGAGCACAGCTACGATGCCAATGGTTGAAGAGACTCTGACATGCTATCTCTCCTCTGAGGTTACATCATCCCTTAAGGCCCCCGACCCTGCAGAACTACACCATCTTTGGTGGGCAAGGCTTACATGGCAGCAGTTTAGGCTGGTGCATACCTCCACACCATCAGCCTCCAGCTCATCGCATAGAAATCAACAGAAGGAGAATGTTCCTTCTCGAGGCATGTTTGCTCCACTGGGATGTTGGCCCCCTCTAAGGAGGGTTCTACTAGATTTGAATCATCATTCCCTGCTGGGCAACTGCTTCAACATATCGAACCTACACCTCAAAATGCACCAGAGGACAGTCTTGAGAGACTAAATCTATTAGTAGACTATTTAGCAGTGTGAAAACTTCTACCAAGTGTGTCTCAATGGGTCCTGCACACAGTAGAAAAGGGGTACAGAATCCAATTCGGTTCTCAACCACCAAGGTGCAACGGGGTGTAATCTATGGTAGTGGGCCCCAAGCAGACTCGGGTGCTGGAACAAGAAGTTCTTGAAGGAGGCAACAGAGCATATTCCTACTCCCGAGAGAGAGTCTGGGTACAGCTGGTACTTCATAGTTCTAAAAGCAGGATGGGGGACAGCTCTGGCTCCTTTGAGACTCCGGGGCATCTGTGTGCTCAGTTACACTGGTTTGTACTAGACCAGTTGCAGGAGATGCCGGTTTGGCATCAATATCTTGTCCTTGCCCACATAAGGCTCTTGGGGCTAAGACTGAACTCCAAGATGAGTACTTTTTCTCCAGTTCAGAGGAGAACTTGTCTAGGAGTAGTTTGGGCCTCAGTTACCATGCAGGCTTGACTGTCTCCTGCTTGTATCAAGTTCATTCTCTCAGCAGTAAGCAGACCATGACCATGTAGACTACCCCAAAAAAGCACTTAACACAGAACTAACAGTCATATGATTAGCTTATATCATTGCAAACCAATCACCAGAACAAATTGCAGTGAAGAAGACTTGTGACATTGATTTTCACTGAACTGTAATATATTTATGTACATGTATCATTCAGTTCAGCAGTCTCTCTTGGTTGTTGTGGCCAGAGAGCTCCCGGCCGTGAATAAAACTTTATTCCTGCAAAGAGCAACTTAGGAGTCGTGTCTGGTATATGCTGCACAGCTGAGGAATAGAAGTACTAAAGATTCTATGCTCAAAGGACCACAGCAGAGACAATGATAGTGTTGGAAGACTATAGATACACCCTCGGGGTGAGGCTATAATACTCAGAGTTAGTATTAATGATCCTGCGTCGGACCAGATGAGAGTGCATAGATGCTAAAGACCCGGTGCTCACGTGTGGTTTGAGGTAGTGATAGTACAGTAGCTTCTTGACGGGACGCCATCACAATATTTCAGTGAAGTATTGAATTGTGTTATATTTGGAAAGGGAATTACCATGAAGGTACTGTAGAACAGTATTGGTATTGTAGTATCGTATTGTATTATATTCGGGGCAGGAACTATCTTGAAGGTATTTGTATTGTATTAGTATTGTATTATATTATATTGATAACGAATTGTCGGTGGTAGCATTATAGATAGCATTTCTCTTGGCAATTGCATCTCTCAGGGTGAGATATTTTCAGGCCCTGTCAGTTGCCTACCAACAGTTTGCCCCAGGAAGGGTCAAAGCAAATTTTCACCCTAGTGTGTGCCTTAAGTATCTACGAATATTGCATGTTCTATGATCTTGCATGCCTTTTAAGTTCACCTTTTGTGTTGGTGGATCAGTCCACTTTGCCCAGTTAGGGCCCTTGAGGCTTACGTCCATCCGACTACTTATGCACATATATATTATGTAAATAACATTAACAAATAATGTCAGAAAGATATCTGTGCTACTGTTGTTCATAAGCACCAGTAGTGATATTGCACATTGAAGACATTGTCATGTCGCCAGAAATAGTTATCAGAATTAGAACCTTGGACGTGAGGGAGATGATTTTGAATCCTTTGTGAGTAAAAGCCTAAATTCAAACTGTTCCTCATAACCATATAAAGTGATCCAAACTCTTCAGAAAATTTGAACTAAACCACTTGATTCATATGGATTCATTTTATTGATTTTATTTATGAACTTTTGAAGCGACAAAGGGATGTGAAGGGAGAGTCAGATATCTCTTTTATTTCATTTAAAACATCTCATTTTGTTTTGAAGATGAGAAAAACTTACAGATTTGGAATGACATGAGGCTGAGAAATCATTGACAATGTTTTTCATTTTTGGGTGAACTAACTCTTAAAGGGTTTATTTTGCTGTAATGTTCATCATCTTTCCATTTTTCTGAGGGCCAAACATCATATCAGATTCACATCGACTGTCAAATTTACTTCAAAATGAATACTGTAAATCTGCTTCCTGAGATTTGCAAGCTTCTGTAATAGCGTGCTGATGTTGCTATGGCAACCCGCATAGTAGTTAATGACTGTTTTGTTTTGTCTCCCTCAAAGGCTCATAGTACAGTGTGGTGACACCCAGCTCAGGATGTCTTCATCTGTTCTCCTCTCCTCTCCTCCTCCCCTTTCCTCTCTCCACTGTCACTTTCTCTCAGCTGTTTTACAAACCTGGAGGCATAAGGACAAGTATGTATGCACGTGTTTTTGCGTGGGTGTGTTCTGGTTTAAATGTATGCACACATGTGTAAATGAATCTTTTACCCAGCCAGCTAAACGCCTCCATAAATCCATTGAGGCTTATTATGACACTGCAGATAACTCGTTTTGATGCATTCTTCATTCCCAATGCACATGTATTTAAGGACATACAGTATCTGGAATAACAGATTGTTACACACAGACTCCTTTATGGGGCTAAAATGTGATTCTTAAATATATGGCATGAAATGAATAAATTCAATCTGTTCCTTATAGGAAATCAGGACACATGCAGGCAAAAAGTGACTGGATGGATGTATTTAGCACTTCAGGCCTTCTGTCACTTCTTCCTCTCTCTCCTTCTTTTTCTCTCTCAGGATAAATATAGACCTATTTTAGAACCTGCAGTCCATAAGAGAGAGAGGGAAAAGTAAAATTATATTGTGGGGTCTATACCAGCCTCTCTGCTCTTAAATTTTTGGATCTTTGAAATCTTTAGTACAGTTAATATTTAAGGACATTTCCAGAGGAACTCTAAGATGCTAAGGGTTGCATAATATTCACTATATTTCTCTGCACACATATACACTGTAAAAAATATTTTAGCAATTTAGTTATTTCAACTTATTTGTTTAACTAGATTGTCCAGACAACAAGAAATTTTAAGTTTTCTTGTCCTCAACTTATCGAAATAGTTAAACTAAATAAAAACCCATGCAAAAAGATAACTCAAAATAATGAGTTAAGTTTTTTTACAGTTTACAAACCCTCATGTTTGTAAATGTCACCAAAATCTGAGGCCTGCTAAAAATGTGAACATTGCAATGCAGGTTACATTGTAATTCATACTTTTACAGTAAAATAAAGTAGCTGTCACATCTATGCTTTGTTTCGTTTAGTTTTTGTGTTCCCAATTGCCTTAGTTCCCCATTTAGCCTCCTTGGTTCTTAATTAAGTCAACACGTTTCCTTGATTATTCTCCCTGTGTATTTAAGCCTTTCCTCAGTTTTTTGTTCAGTCCCGTTTCAGATTCCTGTTTCCTGTTACTTTAATTTTGGATTAATTACTATTCTTTATTACTAAAGCATGTAACAATATACTTTTTGCAGTCCTTTCATAATTAAGAAAACATTAAAAGGATATTGTCATCAGAGAAGTCATTTTCGCTGGAAGATCGAGTCATGTCATTTGTCATAAACATTATGAGGTCAATCTTTTTTTTAAAGCCACACTATTAAAAGCCACACATTTCTAGCACCTGTTAAACAACATTTTTCCATCTTAAAAATACATCTCAATTATGACATATGCTCTTAATGACAAATGCAGAAAAGTTAGTTCATGGATTCTTGACCTAAAGGCTAGATTATTGTAATGCTCTACTGGGTGGTTCCCCTGCACGCTTACTAAACAAACTCCGGCTGGTCCAAAACGCAGCTAGAGCTCTTACAAGAACCAGGAAGTATGACCATATTAGCCCAGTTCAGTCAAATCTGCATTGGCTCCCTATTAAACATTTCATACATTTTAAAAATCTTGCTGATTACTTATAAGGCCCTGAATGCTTTAGCTCCACAGAACTTGATCGAGCTCTTAACACATTATAGTCCTTCACGTCTAGGCCATCCATTTTTTTCCTTTTAGTCGACTGACTTGCCGGTTGTAAACTTGCGTTAAGACCGATCATTTTTTTTAACTCTTCAAACAACTAATACAAATGCAGTAAAATAAAATTCAGTATATTTTAGTGAGTATTGTGAATATAAATTACCTAGCCCTTTATAGGTACTTACATTTTAATTATGCATTGATATATAAAGACAGTTTAAACAAATTTGGAAAAAAGTTTTTTAGACAAAAACGACCTACTCTACCTTTAACACACAATCAATCAGTAAAGAAACGAAATGATCTTACCAGGGCTGTTGCCGCTCTATCCTATTGCAGTCTTTGATTTAGAAATTTTAGCTGATGATCAAAAAAATGCATCTCATATCTGTTGCTTTCGGTGACGTGTACACCATTAAATCTGCATATAGTGCGGGAATTGAAGATCGGATTTATATCCACAAAAAGAAATGTATGTGACCAGATGCAAATGGAATCGTTTTGATAAATCAGATATCCTTTTCAGAGAAAACACATGAAGTGGCCAGGTGTGAACAGCCCCTAGATATCAGTGAAAAATAAAATATAGATGCATTGTTAATGTAACACATTAACATGTTTTCTCATAGGTATTACATGTTAATGCAATTAACTGTTATTTTGTGAATTCTAAAGTCATTTTAATGTATTTGTTTCCCTTTGAAAATCCACTTGTTGATATCTAGTGGCTTCTTTCTTGATTCTGCCTCATTTTTCCAGCCCAAATGAATGCAGCTGGAATTAATGCAATAAACATGTTTTTTTGAGAAAGATTTAAAATGGTTTGTGGTCTAACCTGCATCAGAATGAGTTTTGCAATGGTGCGTCCGAAGGCATGGGTTGAAGACCCAGTCAGTGACGTCACGATATGCAAATTTGTTTAAATTCATACCTATGTAATCACCATGACCAAAATTTTACTTTTTTTTTTTTTTTACATTGAATCTTGAAAGAAAATAATAAAAAAAAATAAAAAATAGACCTACCTACCTACCTACTTTTTAAAAAAAAATTGCCGTTAATGCAAACCAAAATATTTTTAAGGATGGCCCTATTGCGGTCTCAAAATTATGGCTAGTGTATCATACCTAGAATATGATATATGCTCAGATAAATTGTTCACAATAAGATCTATAACATGCATTTACAAGGTACATTTTCATTCAGTGCCAACTCAAAAATATTTTATTCAACATTTCTGGTGCAGCTGGCATTTTTGTATACTGCTCCACCTCAGAGATCTTTTATTCCTACTGAAGATTTTTCTTCTTTTTCTCTTTGTCTGTTTGAAATCAGGATGCATCATTGTCCATGACAGAAAGGTAGCATTTTTTTGTTGTTGTTTTTTGACCATTGTCCTGATTTGAACAAATCATACCATGGATAGATAAAATATTCGGGTGAGAGTATGTGCCTTGAGCCTCATAAATCATATCTACACCTGCAACTTCCCCAGTTTACCACTAGAGGTCCTTGTCTCCTCATTAAATAATTTAAGACAATAATTTTCACTATTTGATAACTCAAGTAGTTAAAGTTCAGCAATTGTACAGACAAAACCAAAAATATTAGTAGAAAATGTGTATACACAAAGAATGATAAATACATTCTAAAAACGTAAACTATGTTGTATACTGTTTTGGTGAAACATTCATACTTTTAATATCATTTAATATAATATTCATATATTGAGAACACATCAATGAAATATACTTTATTGATTGAGTAAATGTAAGTAAAATAGATCTGACTAACTACATTTGGTACAATGACAAATTAAACTAACTGGACTAAGCAATATAGTTACACTATATATTAAAAGCCACATTTATAGCATCTGTTAAACCACAATTTTTCATCTTAAAATATATCTAAATGATAAAATTGCTCTCAATGACAAATGCAGAAAAGTTAGTTCATGCGTTCATGACCTCAAGGCTAGATTGTAATGCCTTGGGTGGTTGCCCTGTACGCTTAATAAGCCAACTCCAGCTGGTCCAAAATGCAGCAGCTCGAGTTCTTAGAAGCAGGAAGTATAACCATATAAGCCTGGTTCAGTCAACACTGCATTAGCTTCCTATCAAACATTGCATACATTTGAAAATCTTGCTGATTACATAAGCTGCCCTAAATGGTTTAGCTCCTCAGTACTTGAGTGAGCTCTTAACACATTATGGTCCTTCACTTCTATTGCGGTCTCGACTCAAGGCAGTAGATCCTTTTCTATTTAGCAACCACTCTTAGCAACTTAATCATAATGTTCTCATTGATATTGTTCACTGAAGCATATTTAATATTGTGAGAGATCAAGTAAGTGAGTGTACCTGTATTTACAGTAAATATGTACGGGTTAATGCCCGATGAGTATGGACACCTCGAAGGGCATTAACCCGCTTATACCATGGTCACTTGCCAAATAACAAAATTTTAAAACATTAGTTTATATTTTAATTAGTTTTACAATAGAAATCTAAAGTTGTTACAAATAATAACTTGGTTTCCCTGGTTACGCCTGATGGTTTATTTAGCAACCGGAGATATTTATAGTCCGCTCAGCTCGTAGAACCCTTCAGTTTAGCTAACTTGCGAGGCAGAAAGTTAACGTTTTTTTTTTTTTTTTTTCATGCAAGTTAGGCTTGTCTAGCCATGGGCGGTACACTTTCATTTTCAAACTAGATGTTTGTTTTGATATAATAAATTGTAAACGGATACTTTGACTGTCTGTTGATATGGTTACTCACAGCTGATGTAGCCAGTGCATTTATTTATTAATTTCAAACAGTAAACAGTCAGTTTCACCAGAACTCCTTTATTAGGTGTCCTCTATCACTTTTTAATGGACACCCTGCAGCCAATCAGAATCGAGTATTCACCCAGATATAAGGTATAAAGGATTTTACTTCAGGTCAGTCCTATATTTGTATTTTAAAAATCCATTTGAATGTCCGCTGCAATATTTTGTCTTTTTAACAGTTAAAGGGTTTTCCAGTGCTCTGACATCCGTCATTTTTCAGTTGTGTCTTGCTTTTCCGTGTTCACAACAAGTCCTTTCAATATACGTAAAAGTCTTCTCTGACTGACTCATTCATAAAGACAGTCTTTTCCGCAATCTAATGGCGAAATTTTGTAACTTCTGTTGCTGTTCACTGTCAGGGACTATTTCTTCCAGCGGAAGGAAGGCTTTTATTGAGTTTACTTCATAAAAATTGCATTGATAAATTTTTTCGGCTTTAACAACGCCCTTCAGCCGTGACTTATTCACGAGACAGCACAGCCTCTCATACCTTATTGCTTACTTATAATTCATGTCCATTAAAGGATTGTTAGGCTGCATAGATCAGGTCAACCGGAACTGGAACACGTCCCACAGCACCTGATTGTTACATTGTAAGAAGAATGGCATCTACACTAATATTAGTCTCTCTGTTTATCCCAATTAGGTTACCATATTCAGCAGTATCCAGTTCAGATGGTGTAGGCTGCACCTAGATACCTAGACCCTTTTGTTTGTTAGCATTCTTAAAGGTTGTATCAGTCATTTCAGGCCCAAAAAAGGCAGAAACATAAATGATCACATTCACCTAATCTTTCCTAACGATCCGCTAGCTGCCCGCCCCATAAGCATGCCATCATAAGCAAGCATGGTTTTGAGTGGTGGTGTAGGCCTACCCATTTGTTTTGTGTGCAGATTTCAGAGCCTAGGCTGCCTACAGTGACGCAGTTTTTGGACGGCATGGTTATGGGGCGGGCAGCTAGCAGATCGTTGGGAAAGATTAGGTGAATGTGATCATTTATGTTTCGGCCTTTTTTGGGCCTGAAATGACTGATACAACCTTTAAGTCTGAATCAGGCTTGAATTGGTTTGAAATTTACGCTATCCTTAATATTTACCAAGCGGCAACCTTCCTCTCTTAAATCCAACATGGAAGTGACTTAAACTGCAATTCATTGACTGGCCGAAAAAAATCACATTTTGGTCAATCGGAATTCATAACGATGATCAAACAGTAGATCGAGTCCATCAACACCACCAAAGCTTCACAGTATTTAACCCTTGGGTCGACATTTCATTCATTAATGTTAGGCAGTTTGAACTTACATTCTGTAAATGCGCGTTATTTTATATTTGTGTGAGCAATCTTCTATCACTTGTTTCTCCTTCTTTGTCTGAGTTTGTATGTGGAGATTCTGTACTATTTCAGAAGATGCATAATAGCGCCCTCTTCCATATAACAGGACAAACATGGAAAGGCACAAAAAAAAAATCAATCAATGGCTGGGAAAGAGTAAAGTTGATTTGTAGTAAATTCCTATGTAAACTGTCAGTGGACTGGCCTGCACACAAATTCAGATAATCAGAATTGGGGACATATCCGTTTTCTTTATAAATCAATATTTTCAAACAATGTTAGGTTTATAAGACAATAGCCTATGTACAGACTCTGGGAAAAAAAGCATTTAATTGTCTACTCAATCAAAGGAATAAACACAAAACCAAGCTAAGTATACTGAGAATAGCCTACTTAATTATACTTTTAAGTATATCTCAATCAAAGACTGAGTCTTGTACTAGGCCAAATATAAGCCTACTAAACTTTTCTGTCAAGTCAAGTATACTTACTGCAATTTTAAGTTGGCTATATTTCTGAGAAGTATGCTTATACATAAAGTATATTCTGAGAGGTACATAAAATGAAAATAGTGAAAGACTGAAAGTATAGTTTATTATTTTAATTTTAAAGAAGTATAGCCTACAATAGCACACTTGAATAAACTCAGGGGATCTCTACAACGGAACTGACTCATCACTGAACTAACTTGAACAATGACACACTATTTCCTTTTAGAGCAGCTGTATAGCCGAAATGAACTCTGTTTGCATCACTGAATCATTTTCTATTATCGCTGTAAAGCTGCTTTGAAACAATCTGTATTTTATAAAGTGCTATATAAAAAAAGTTGACTTGACTTGACTACTATGTAGTGACCTAATTTGGTGCAAGAGAAACTGGGGGAGTAACTTTGAGTCAGAAACGTGTCACTTTGCATATAATTGGTACAATTTCGATTTAAGATCTACCTAGAACATAAACTGCCCCAGGAGTGCAAGTTACTATAGCGATGGACACAGCTAAAAGCCAAACCACTTTCATGGTGCCTAAAACCCAGGGTTGGAGCAAACTAAACTGAAACATCCCTTGCCTGCTAAACCGACTTCATGGTAGCCTTCGTTTTAGCCTGTTCTTCCTCTTTTTCTTCGTCATAATAATAATAATAATGATATCATTGAGCCATGTGTGTTGGATTTTTTGCTTTGTGTTTGAAAATAAACGATGCAGCGCCACAGTAGCCTATTGTTTGCTTAGTTGTATTCTGCACATTTGAACAGATATCCTACAGATTATCCATGTATGTTGTGCACAGTAGGCTACACATGTTGTACACATGAGAGATGGTGGTAGAGCAGAATGGTCTGTGTTTTTTTTTTATTTTTATTTTTTAGAGGGGTAGTGTTCTGCATAGATATCTATATAAAGGCTAGATGTCTTACGGTGGAGTCTCTATCGTCATCACCGGCGGCCATCTTGTCACAGGCAGGGTTTAATGTAAGGTGAGTTATCTGCACAAACACAAATACTCTTATCTCGCTGAAATCTGGACGGATTTACAAACGGTTTGGTTTCTTACTAACGTTATTAACGTGGCTATAATACTAGCATATAATGGATGTTTACATAATTAATACATAATTATCCATAAGTGAGCAGTGTCATAACTACATCTCTGACGTTAATAACGAACCAACCCGTTTGAAAATCAGTCGAAAATTGAGCAAGTTATGGTTATTTAAAAATTACATGCACCATAAACACAATGTTACGAGTGGGTGAGCTGCCTGTGACAAGATGGCCGCTAGGGTGCTGACGTCGACTACCATTGGCCAGCAGCGCGGACGAGACATCTAGCCTTTATATCCATCTTATTCTGCTCTAAACAATGCGCGCTGCCATGACGACGACTCCGGTTGCCAACTTCCGGTTCGAATCTGGTCTATGCTTTTGCCATGTGTTTAAGATTGTGTCATCCCCACATCGGTAAACTAAAGCGAAAAAAACATTCATCAAATGTGATTTGATCACGTTATTTTTTTTTAAATCACTGATTAAAACAAAATGAACATTTTTCTTTACTTCATAACTTCCAAAGGATAGCTGATGCATGACTGCACGATCTCATGAACATCCGACAGTCTCTATCACCCCCGACTGCAGCAGAATAACCCAAGCAATAAGCGTAGGCTGGTTAGCACTTTGACTGTCTACCTCTGCTTTCAAAAATGCATAGTCTATATATTTATCAGGCCTGTGACGTGAGGCAAGTAGGCTACATTATACGCTGAGTTTCGGTTCATTTATGAGACCAAAGTCCAGTTTGCGCGCAGGCGCCTCCGTGTCATGATGATCCATTTTTGATCCAACATTGATTAAAATTAAGATACAATTAATAAAAAACGAAATTCACTTTAAAGAAAGGCTTTGTGCTTTCTCTCTGTGAAAGTTTTAAAGTCGATTTCAGAGCGGCCATGTCCGTAACGGAGAACTGTCACGTCTGCACTCCACAACATTATTATTTTTTTCTCATAAATGCGAACACGAAAAATTAAATAAAAAGAACATTTTATGTTCTGTGGAGGCCGACCCTTCTTCATCCGGTTAGCAGGCTTTTACTTTTGTTTTGCGCAGTGTAATTCATAGAATTACTAAAAAATATTTTGCCACCTAAAAGTTAAAGATTTGTTGTGTTATGTCACATGTGTATTTCACTCATATTAAATATAAAACGCACGTGTAGACTGATATTTTTCTAATGTCTCGACTAGAGTGCCAGCATTCTATGTAGACAAACACTTCAAACGGAAGTAGAAAACCGTTTAGTCAGTTGAACCCGCTATGAATCATGGCAAAGAACGTATATTTACAAGAAGTGAAAGCCAATAGAACGTTCCACTGCAACACCAGCGCCCAGCAGCAGCGCTGTGCTTCCGCCATTTTGGGGTGAAAGCGACTCGGCAGTCATATATTATACATATATTTAGTCCAGTGCAGAGGTCATTTTTAGGTTGAAATAATTAGGTAAAAAGAAAAAGAAGTTGCTAACCAGGGGTGCGTTTCCCGAAAGCATCGTTAGCCAACTATGGTCGCAAGTTCCGTCGTTATCTGCATAGTTCAACGAGTCAGTGTTTCCTGAAACCATCGTTCCAACGAACAGTCGCAAACAGCATCGCAAAGTTGTGTGGTTTGAACGACAGCTCTCGACCTGTGGTTAGAAGCATAGTTTCTATATTGCATGACATTTGGACGTAATATCCTTATCTTGAGCAAAATATGCAAGCTGACATTCAGTACAACCGGTGCCTTTTATTTAGAATACATACAAATGTAATTTACGTATTTTAGTTTGTCAAAAGATTTAAAGTACCGTGTTTGAAGACTGCGCAAGTGCGCATGTGCGAACATGCTCTACTATGTAAGAACGAGCCAAATATTGAGTCTGGTAATAAAGCAAAATAACTGAGAAAAATTAGAAATAGTCCTCAGATGACATGTCTGTAATTTATATTAAAAATCTAGCGTTATTTCGACCTTAAACAGTTTAAAAAGAAGTTATTACTCCACCACGTGCGTGCCGTTCACTTTTCATAATCAACATGGGGAAAAAACAAATATGAAACTAAATGCGCTTATTTAATGGCTACAACACGTATACAGTAGGCCTAAAGACTCTCTATTTGTACAAAATTGCTGCACATTCATTTAATTCTGAATTTTGCACGTTGAAAGGCATTTTTTGTGCACAGTAAAACATATCTGCAACATTTATAAAGTTCACGGATAATTGTGCATGCATTTATTAATCATTATGATACTAAAATCAAAATAAAGTAGGTTAAAAAAATCTGATGAGCAGAATATTTACGCAACGTGTTTAATTAGCTTACACATTAAGCATTTTCCTCCCATAGAAAACCATTATAAGAACACTTGGCTTAATGCAGATTAGAATGTCCCAGCATATGTTGAAATAACGAGATATGTTCAAAAATAAGTTATCAATGAAATACATGAATTCAGCAAATAAATATAACTGTAGCCTACTACAATGTAAATGCTGGACAACAAATATATAACAGCAATAGAATAGCTTTGCAGTAAACTTCTTATATCGTATATTAATGACCGTTAAAGCAAGACTATGTAAACAAAAACACTGTACAAAAGTGGCAATTATCGGATAACGGACACATGTAATGCATCATATTCTATAAGATCATCGTGTTTGTAGCATGATCCAGGGGATTAAAACGTACAAAATATATTTCAGGCCTAGTGGAGTTGGTTACTAATAATAGTAGTAAATGTGTAAAGTTGCATAAAATGGAAACACTCAATAATGCAAGAAAAAACTACCTAAAAAAACTGTTATCTGTGCTGTTGTCCATTAACTTCAGTTGGAATCTTCACTCCAAAATGGCGGCCGCGCTACCGAGGCGCCACCTAGTGGCTGTTACCAAAAAAGCATCAGAGTTTCGCCTCTTGTGCTTCTATACTCTTTGATCATGGGAAATAGAACGGGCGCAGAATAAGGTGGATAGATATCTATGGTGTTCTGAATACAGCCTTAGACTAAACCGTTAGGAAAACTGTCTCACCCTTGCCTAGACTGCCATCTAGTGGCAAGAACCATGATCAACTCAAACCTGATCTCAAATGTGGTAAAATCTTGATTTCTTTTTCATTTGCTATTTTTACACTACACGACTGAGGGAATGATAGATGCTTAATAACATATGATGCATATAGGGATCAGAGTAGGCTATGGTGCAATACTCAAAACAACAAATTTTAAAATCCATATATTTTACTTTTTTTCTAAAAAGTGACTTTTAAATGACCAGAATTAAAATAAATAAATAATGAATCATTTCTTACTTAAATTAAATAATTAATGAACACTAAAAAGACAGCATTTGCAGCATCTTTTGATAATTTACTTTGCTTTGATACTAATAAGAGCCAGATTTGTATGTTTCTCAAACATTATGTGAAATCAAAGTTTGTAGACACTGCATGAAATTGATTTCTTAAAATTATTATAATAATTAAAATAATATATATAGGCTATATTTATAACCATAACTTTTAAAAACATAATTTCTTGCAGTGTTTGGTTCACTGTTTAGTAACACCTGTGCCTCAGAGAAAATAACCATCTTGCAATGCAAAGTTAAGTGTTGCTCACTGAGCTTTGCATTGACATGGTAGTTAGTTTATGTGGTTAAATGTCCTTTGAGCTATTTCTCACAGGAAGTGCAAGAGGAGTGTAATAGTGTGTTGGCTTTTAACAGGATATTAGTAACCCTTTATTTCAGTGATGCACTTTAGACATTCTACTAACTATAAGTAACTTCGCAACTACATGTCAACTAATTTTCATTAGAGTATTGACTGTCTGCTTAATATCTGTTAACTCTTTATTTTGATGGTTCCCCAAAAGACAATCTACTGACTATAAGTATAATTGTCAACTCAATCTACTAACCCAAATCCTAAAGCCTAACCTAACTGTCTACTAATACTCTAATGAGAGTTAGTTCACATGTAGTTGAACAGTTACTTATATTTAATAAAATATCTAAAGTGAACCATCAAAACAAATAGTGTAACGATATTATAGTAACATGGTGAACATAGGGGTAAACAAGTTCATGAATCTAAAAGTGTTTCTAACTCAGGATGATGTCCAGCTTTCGTGGAAAATTCAGGATATCTTTCATCAGCTGTGAGGTCTCTGGGAGCAATTGTAGCCTATGATGCATCAGAGCACATTATGTGTTTTCAAAGATTGCAAATGATAGCCGTCTAAGGCGTTGTGTGATGCCACAGCATTTGCTGTAGATTAGAGGATTCATTTGAATGCACAAAATCATATCATTACTCAGTTTACAGCTGTTGGTCTTTACAGTTATTCAGCTGTAGAGCTGCATTTTGCTCCCAACAGGAAGCATGAGAAAATAAATAACCCAATGAGAGTGTGAATCTAACTAACCCCTCCCACTAGGTCTTCCTGTGGCCAGATTCTTTAAAGGGGCGGTGCACTAAAATGGCCACGTAGTTTGAGGGCTGTGTCTGTATTCATTGACGTCAAGGCACCCAGCCTTCTGATCTCAGCTGTCAGACTTTTGGTCATGGACCATGAAAAACATTGATTTCATGGACAGAACATACCAGCAGCGATAAGATGGTTTAGTTTGGAAAAACAAAAGGATCCCACATTCTTGCCTCAGTCTGATGCATATTTCTCTATCACATTTTAAATCTTGAATGTGGTGAAGGCTAACATGTTATAGGATTGCATGTTTTAAGTTGTAGATTAACATCCAAAAGAGGCTTATTGCAGAAAACTTTTTCTAGTCTATTTGGCGAAAAACAGAAAATTGGATGAAATGGAGAGACAAACACCCTAACACTCTGTTGTAAACTTACTTTATAGACTTTTTTTTTAGGTGTCACTTTTTATTCCAGTGAATATTTCTGTGGTTTATTTTTAAGTTTATTCTGTACAGTTCATGTACAAGTCATTTTCTGTTAAAAGCTATTGAATAATTCAGGTTGCATTAAATTGATAAAAAGTGATCATTTGTCACATATTAAGCAGCACAGCTGTTTTAACATTGATGATAATAATAATAAATGTTTCTTGAGCAAAAATTCTGCGTATTATAATGATTTCTGAAGGATCATGTGACACTGAAGACTGGAGTAAAATTCAACTTGTCCATCACTACAGTAAATTCCTTATAAAACATATTCTGATAGAAAACAGCTATTTTAAATTGTAATAAAAAATGCTGTTTTACTGTATTTTTGATCTAATGCAGCCTAAGCGAGCATAAGAGATTAGGAGATTCTTTTCAAAAACATTTACAAAATCATACCGACCCCAAATTTTGAAATTTTGAATTTTGAGTTTAAAACGTGTAGTGTAAAATGTATTTAGAAATATTATTATGTACCAAGTGGCAAACTAATGATGCTAGACCTTTTCTCAGAACTTTATCAAAGGAACTTTTACTTAAGAAAATGTGATTTTTATTAGATATATGAAGTTAGTTCCCACAATGTAAACAAAATCTAAATTTTAAACATAGCCTGCACCGTTGTTATAATTTAAAATATATATCCTAAAATTTATCCTGCTATCTTATTTAAAAAAAATGCCTCTTAGTTTGAGTTCTTTCTTTTGTGTGTGAGTGTGTGTGTTTTCTAATGTAAAGACATTCACATTTTTAAGTGTGTCCAAACATTTTCTGGGGCCACTCTTTACACACACACTGGAATTTTCTAACTAGCTAACCGACTGAGAGAGTGATGGACAGCAAGGAAGAGGAGGAGGGGAAACTGGCTAGTGTTTCAAGTCCTGCCCTCTGTTCTGTTTCTCCTTCTGCTCTCTGCTTGGAAAGAGGGGGAGAGAGAGACACAACTCCACCGCTACCACAGGAAACGGAAGAGACGAACAGAC
Source organism: Semotilus atromaculatus (assembly GCA_031834385.1). NCBI lineage: Eukaryota > Metazoa > Chordata > Actinopteri > Cypriniformes > Leuciscidae > Semotilus > Semotilus atromaculatus. Next base: position 16,178,365 of record JAULUF010000025.1, on the reverse strand, counting down.
AGAAGTCATTTCAAAACCCTGGGGCTGAGCCGAAGATTCACTCTGTGTGCGTTTGCAGGGCTATCCTCCTCCAAAACCCTTATCAGCCACTCCTTAACTCTCCGGTTGGCTCTTTCTTCTCTTTGTTTCTCTGTTTGTGGCAAACAGCCCCCACCCTAAACACCAGGAGAAGCTCTCTTCAACAAAAAGAGGAGATGCCCCCTCAGGCACAGGTGAAGAGAAGTTTCCTGGAATTCCTCAAGAGCTTTGTCGGGATTGTACGGGTCCTCCAGATTCTGCTGGGAGCCGGGCTTTGGGTCACAATCGCAGCCAACAAGTATGAGGGCTCCATTCACTATGTGCTTTTCGTGGCCGTGCTTTTCTGGCTCCTCACGTTAGCGGTCTTCATCATCACTCTCCTGGACAAGCAGGACCTCGTTCCCATCGTCGGAGGAGAACGCTGGTTGTTAAGCAACTTGATCCACGACGTTGCCGCCACTCTGCTGTATCTGTCCACGATTGGGATCATGATCTACAAAACCCAAAAGAACTCCTACTGCAACCTGGACGTCTACAAACATCACTGCTTGTACAAGGTCTACCTCACCGCTTCGGTCTTCGCCTGCCTCACCGCCGGCGTTTATCTGCTCTCCACCGTCTACTGCAGCTACAGGAAATGTCGAGGTGAGCGGACAGTCGTGTGAAAATCGACTGCATCCCTCAAACTCTGCCACTTTGAGACCTCCGACAAGCTTTTTGGAGACTAATAAATCTTTTTTAATCAAAGCAGAGGGTTTGATCCTCTTGTCTCAGGCTTTCAGGTTTGTTTGTTGCTTTTTATACAGTAATTTATAGAGCTTTTGTACTGTAGTCACACATAAAAGTCTATTTTACACTCGTGTTGTTTATATGATGCTGGAGCTCTATATGTTTAAGTAGTTTTTATTTTTTTGAACTGTATAACTCACAACTCAAAGAGCAGTTTGTTGCTTGATGAAACAATATTCTCAGTGTGTCGCATCACGTTTTGTTCTTTTTACCTTTTAATATGACATTAAGCGATTAAACAAGGATCTTCTTTATGTCAGTGTCTTTCATCAAAAGTGTATGTGTGCTTCACTGTTTACAATCCAAGAATGAATTACACCACATCAAAAATCTCCACTTGATCAGCTTCCAAAGAGGAAAAAAATATTGAATGCAGACAATCACATATTACCCTTACAGGAATAGTTCACTTAAAAATTAAAATTCTGTCATCATTTACTCACCCTCAAGTTGTTTCAAACCTGTATGAATATCTTTCTTCTGTTGAACACAAAGGAAGATATTTTGAAGAATGTTGGTAACCAGTTGATGGACCCCGATGACTTCCATAGTAGGAATAAAAATACTATGGAAGTCAATGGGGTCCATCAACTGTTTGGTTACCGACATTCTTCAAAATATCTTATTTTGTGTTCAGCAGAAGAAAGGAATTCATACAGGTTTGAAACAACTTGAGGGTGAGTAAATGATGACAGTTTTTCCCTTTTTAAGTTAACTATTCCATTTCCGTGTTTTGTATGATGTTTAAATTAACGGTTTTCATAAGTTGCTTTGGTATATTTTGGGATAGAGGCTTTAACATACCAGACAGACCACAAAATAATGTACTCTTGTGTATGGACCATTGGGAAATAATACAGATGTTGTGACAGCTCCCTGTGATCGGATTTTATGCATACGTTTTAGGAGGAATAACAGTGCGAGTCCAAACCTCTAATTGTGTGTTAATCTATTTCTAATTTCAGAATGTTACATCATAACTCATGAGAAATCAAGTTGGGCACAATTCTGGTAAATGCATGTCTTTAAATAGTTATAAAAAGCGGGAAGCATTGATGCTTTTAATGCAACATGCAAAAAGATGTATACTCTGTATCTTACCTTCACAAGGAAAACATTTTACAAGCAATACAGAGTACACTTAGCTTGTATTTTGTTGTATGTTAGAATTTATGGTTTGTTTAGTTATTAAAGTGTAACTTCTGCGATTTTCAACACCCTTTGTATTTTTACAATGTCGGTAGTATGCGTAAATGAACAATGGTTACTCATTCTTCATGACACCTGGACCGAAAACATTTCCTCAGTTTTTCCCTTTCAAAACGCTGTTCGGGGGATCCTGGGATGCGTTTCCCAAAAGCATTGTAAGCCAACAATGGTCGCAAGTTCCGTCGTTATTAGCATAGTTCAATGAGTCTGTGTTTCCCAAAAACATAGTTATAACGAACATTCACAAATAGCATTGCAAAGTTGTGTCGTTGGAACTATACAGCTCTCGACCTGTGGTTAGAAGCATTGTTTGCATGACATGTGAAATCAATAAATCCTTACCTTGAGTCAAATAAGCAAGCTGACATTCAGTACAATCTATATCTTTTATTTAGAATACAAACAAATATAATTTACGTCTTTTAGTTTGTCGAGATTTAAAGCACAGTTTTTGAAGAGTGAACATGTACATACGTGCTGTAGTAGGTGAAAACGAGCCTAGATTGAAGTTGGAAATAAAGCAATATAACTGAGAAAAATTTGAAATAGTTCTCAGATGCCATGTCTGTAATTTATAGCAAAACATCTAGCATTAATTCGATCTCAAACAGATTAATTAAAAGTAGTTATTACTCCACCACCTGCGTGAAATCATTCACCAACGTGGTTGAACTTCCAATTTGCGACAATATGGTTTCAGGAAACAGTTTTGACTAGCGAGTTGATTTCTTCAACGATACATCGTACTATTAGCCTGACAAGCAAGACACACATCAAGATGTTGGTCGGAACACACCATTGGCAGGGCTCAATCTGAGCGGTGGGATAAACGGTTGTCTTTCAAATTCCCTCTGCACGCAATAGGATACCGCAACAACCAACCAGAGCAACAAAGAAGGTGCAAGGAGCGACGGACTTCAGTGCCGTTCTTTGTTCTTTTCTCAAAGAAAAGCTTAACTCCAAGTCTTCCAGAGTCGCATCCAAAGCCGATTTTCAAGTAGCAAGGAATTCACGCGGAACTGTCGCAACTCTGCCGTCATTATGTTGAGCCCGCCCACTGACTCTATACACGATGTGATTGGCCTGACTAGAGTTTGTTTTTTCCAACTCGCAAGCCAACAGAGAGTTGCTAGACGACACTGGCTGCAAAATAAAATTTGCTGCCGCTAGGGTGCGTCTAGATTTCTAGGCTATTGTACTATGGTACAGCAGCGAGTTATGCCGGTGAATGGGAAACGCACCCGTTTGAAATGTTGACTACAAATATCGACGTTCTGCAGATTTTTTTTTGCAGCCCTCAGCCACTGCATACAACACACTGGACCCTTCACTGGAAACCAAAAGTAACTCAAACTAAACATTTGAATTCTTGCACCAGGTCCTGGGAACAATGCAAGTCCACACCATTGTCACTAAAACAACATGCCCAGTGCATTATGGGTGTTGAAGTTTTCCTACCTATTTGGCAAGAAGGAAGACAACAGTCTTTTTTCCCCTCTGTTTTCTCTAGTTAGATAGCACTGATTTTTTTGCCTTTCTACTGTATAGGCAGTTCATTTCTGGCAGTACCCCTTTAAGTTTAATGTTGTCATACAGGCTTGTTCTCATACAGTGTCCTTATAAATGAAGTTGATATGCACAAGCATTATGCTTAAAGTTTTATTAGCAACAAAAACGATTAGTCAAAAATGTGAACACACGAAGTGTGGCTAAACTACTTTAAGGAGAGTAAACTGTATGATTGTTTTATAGAAGATTTTGATTTGTTTAACATTTGGTAACTAGACCTATTTTTTTAGACTTTATGTGAAAAATTGTGTCCAAAACCTTTGACTGATAGTTTACATGTTGCATTAGTGGCTTATAATCATTTAAAAGGAAATTTTTGTTATTGTAGTTATTTTCTTACATTTCGTTTTTTTTAAGTTTATCCTACTGCCCTTCTCCTTTACTCGCCTCTATGTCAATGCCATGCTTGTGGTAGTTTCCTCTGAATAAATACACCAGTATGTTCACACATACTGAAGAAAAAAATTATTAACTCTAAAAGTTTGTTCTTTAGAACTCTAAAAGTTCTCTATTCCAGAGAAGCGGTATTTACACAAACTGTTGACCTCAAGACATTTCCTGCTGGTGAGGAGCTCTCTGTCTCTCTCACTTTGTGCTTTCTTTTTCTCTCTGACATATTATTTGAAATGTTATGCTCATAAATGTCATACTAGTCTTGAGTTACCAGACTTTTGACATTCTGGCATGTAAAGTGACCTGCCAGTGATTGTTTAATTATCTGAAATATCACAAGAGACCAGAAAAAATTATAATTTATTTTTAAATTTTGCAGCAGTAACTGCCTACAACAAGCTGTAATTACATACACAGGCTTACATGCATAAATAGTCCAAAATCAATAATGATAGTTTATTTAACAATTCTGCATTATTTACTTTAAAAAAAATTTTTTTTTTGGTATTATAATTTATTTATTGTATTAAGGTTATCTCAAATTAGTTGATATCACAAGAATATGCATACTAATTGTATAATGTATAATAATAGATTATTCTTCATAATTGTACAGTATATTTGATTTATTATTACTTTATAATAATTTATTTATAGTTTTACTTATTTTTAAATCAGCTCTTACGACCATTGCTTGCCAATTGTGTGTAAAATAAATATCAGACAGTCAATGAACACAGGTTTGCAGAGAGAAGAATTGGAAATGTGGTAGAGAGCATGCCAAACTTTATGAACTGAAATTCATTGATCTATTGAAATTAACTAAAGCTTTAATAAATACTGAATTCACATTTGTATATAATTCACTACCAGCTCAGACTGGTGATAAAGCTAAATAAATGAATGTATATGGCCAGATGTGAGGTCAACAATTGATAATTTAGCAAGGAATTATGCAGTTTACAGTTTGGCCATACAGATATCATTATTATGGAAGAATCGCAATTTGTGGTAAATGCAGGAAGCAGCATGAATTCCCTTGGGAACGTCGAGTGGGGTAAAGCCTTCAGAGGAAAAGTGTTCCGGTTCAAATGTGCTGACAGAAACACATGGATGTCGTTAACTGATGAAAACCGTGTAACGCACTGTATGTAGGCCAAGACTCCTGTCAAATAAACCTGTACAGAGATTCACTTTGTTTGTTGATTCACAGAGATTCGTTGTTTCATTTTTTTTTTTGTAAGCTTTTGGCTTTGTCTCCTATGACCAATAAGTTGTTTTCTTTAATCGCTTCGTGTGGGCCTCATATTTGCAGGACAAGTCAGTAGAGCTTCAATGAGAGCAGGCCTGCACATGTGGACCATTAACCACACACACTGAGAGTGCTGAGACACGCATTCCTGTGTGACGCGCTTCACACAAGGAGGAAAAAAACACTGTAAAACAGAGAATGGACATACCCAGTCTAAAATTAAATCAATATTATGCTAAACCTCTGATCTGTGATTAATGACGGCGAGGACACGGTAATATTTGATTGTTTTATAGTGGATGCTTTATCAGTGCCTGATGCTTTTTGAAGGGCTCTTAAAAGCATTTTTTTTTTTGTCTGTTTCATTTGACATCACCGCTCAGGACAGTTTGTAGGAAGGACCATCAGTGTTGTCTTAATGTAATTTCCTCTGGCTCCGTAGTGAATGGTCACATGTAGCTCAGAACTTCTGATCAGTGAGATCTAGCTAATTTTAGATCCACCCAGATGAAAATGTTTTGCTCAGTGCTTGCTCTTTCATAGCTCCTGTAGTTACACCACTTGTATATCAACCTCAATTTTGTAACACAACTTGTTTACATTTATGGCTTTGATTTTCTCATAGTTTTAGAGTAAAACATGTTTAAAATATATATTTCATATACAATTGTACAAATATTTAATATTAATAAACTTAAACTTTAAAACCTTTTTTTTTTCTTTCTCTCCTCACTTTTTTACTTTAGCAATAATCTGCAACGTGTCTTCTTTAAAAAGAGACCAGACGTAAGTCTGTGCTCCAAAGCATTCAAGATTTACAAGTTTAAATTATCTGGGAATTTTGTATTTGTAGAAAGTATGTGCTTTTTTTGTGGTTTATTTTATTTATTTATTTTTTTATTTTTATTTTATTTTTTATTTTATTTTTTGTTTAGACTTTAGTCTTCAGTTTGCTTTCCATGTATATCTCATTGCTTCAGGACACAATTATAAAGATATTAAAGATATCTTGGCGTGTTTTTCTTTTCTTTCCCATCAACATTAAGTAGACTTCATGAGTAGATAGATGATGCATTCTAAATCACAGTTGTTGTTTCGCAATCAATGTCATGTAATGTTCTTGTACAAAAGATGACTCACTAAAACAAGTTTCAAATCTACAACATTTTCCCTGTTACCCCAGAGAATGAATTACATTATGGGTAAGAGGAAATGACGTCAGATCCTGTTTGGGAGCAGAATGAATTGGTGCTGTGTTCAAGCAGATTGTGGCAAGAAGGGCTTGTGGGATGTGAGGCCTATTTATAGAGTTCTGGAAATACCAAGACTTTCCTTTTGCTGCCAGCCCATAGCAGATGGCAGGAATGTGTAATTATCTATGCTTAGACTTTGCTAATTGTAATCGGGGCAGCACAAGGGATGTAAATACGTTGATGGGACTTTATTTGTGGAGAATCCACCTCATGTTCATCAATATTTCAGCAAGCTTTAAAGCGTATTGCTCCACACCTCTCAGCTCTCTGTACCACTTTGCGAATGGAAAACAACAAACAGCCGCGTCTAGTTCAATAAACGCAGAAGGAGGCTTTCCGAAGCCTTAGAAGGAAACAGGCCTTCGAGACTTTGGCATGTTTGTAATGGAAAGCATTAAAGTCAAACAAGCCTGCTTTGTTCAGAACAGAGCCAGACATACTCTCACATTCGCAGAATATTTTCACGCATATGACGTGAAATTTCCCCAGCTGATCTAATAGGGTACACAACTGCTCTAGTGGATGTTGCAGTACAAAAATGACTTTTGGGCTTAGTAATCTAGTTTTAAGTAGCCCATATTAGAAGTTGACATTTTTTTTGTTTATTTTTAGAACATTGAAATATTATTTTACATTGATTTCATTAAATCATTTTAAACTTAGAATTCACTTAATAACTAACTTTATATTTTAAGGCACACATATTTCAGTTGGGAAGAGTAAATGCACAAACAACATGGTTTAAACAACTTTTTATGTGTGTGTTCTCAGTGTTTTCTAGAGTTGTTTAGACTTTGGAAAAATGGCAGGGCTGGACGTGGCATTATCTGTACCTGGTTATTACGAGCCTAAAGCAAGCAAAACAAAAGCGATCATTTAGACAAAGACTGCTGTGGTCTCTTGAGATCTGTTAACTCTCTCTCTCTCTCTCTTTTTCACTTTTTTTTTACGCTCATGTCAGGCTTTTGGATTTAATTAAGCTTTTGCTTGACTAAATGTTGCTCCAATATGTAAAATTGGTTTGGTGTCATTCAAGTGTTTGACTATCAACATCAGATTGTTCAGGTAAGTTATGCATTGTGTTATAAACTTGTCTAACAATGGTAAAATTGTATGTATATATATATATATATATACACACACACACACATACATACATAGCTTTTCTCACAGAACCCACTATAATTTTACAAATGCAACTATTTTTGTCACGGAATGTGAGAGTTTTTTTGGCAAGAATGTAGCTGTTTACACCTCAAATATGAGATTTATAAACATACGCCTGTTTGTGAGCTCTCGTGTATGTGCAGAAAACAGCTTTATCTCTGCCTGTCCTTCAAGAATTTGCCACTGGGTCCTATGTAGATAGTGGTTTAACATGAGATAGAATTAATTTTGAGTATAACTGATCTAACTGACGATATTTGGCCTTATTAATCGTTTACTTGTTCCAGAGCAAATCGATTTGGCTGAGGGCAATGTTAGGTTTCATAAATGTGTTAAAACAAAACTGCATGTATATTTTTGTTTTGGTTGCGTTCGGGGGTGGGGGGGTGGTTTGTGGAGTGCAACAGTTAGGGATTGAAATTAACACCCGCCAAAATGAACTTTGGCGGGTAACGCTGTCAAATCACGAGTGTTTCTATGTTTACTCACTTTGCTGGGGAAGTTCGTGTAGCCAAAGCTGCGCGGATTTAGCGCAAATACGCAACTCGTGAGTCCTCTTGATATATTAAATACAGCGTATTGCGCAGAACCTGTGCATTTCTGGCTTGCTTGAACACACACGTCACTAAGCAACAAATAACGGCGTGCTTGTTCACTTGCATTGAAGTATTGCGAATATTAAAGTCCCCATGAAATAAAAATTTACCATACTTACATTGTTTGCCTAAATTGATCGTTTTGTGGTGAACAATTCATCCGTGCAAGTCAATCCACACAAAAACATTTTTTGGCTTCGTAATCTTTAATCAAAGTCTGAAAATGCCCCTCCCCTCTGCCTTGGAGGACCTTCCCTGATGACGTAGGTTTGACGGTTTGGGTGTCTGCTTAACATCCGTAACCACGCCCGTCCAACTGACAGTAGACAGGCTACTAGAAACACATACTTTTCTAGATCCAATCAGGTGCTAGTTGAAAAAAAAAAGCCATGCCCACTATTTTGCCTCATTTAGTATTCCGTTTCTCTCGGAAATACGTCACAACACTGGAGAAAAGTCGGTTGCAACTTCCGGTTCACGGGGACTTTAAAAAGCATTTGGTTAACAGAAAAGACATTGTTATTTTACAATATCCTAACTTACATGTTCTGTGTACTGTATTGATCTGTCCACCTAAAACACATTTTTGGTTTAAAAAAAGAAAGAAAAGAAAAAAGGACGTTAAAATCGATTCCCTATTTTCGTTTTCGAAACTTGTGTTGGTTGGTCCGATCGATTGTGCAATCGATTTTCGAACGTAAAGTGACAGCCCTACATCTCACCAGATGTTTTAAGTATAATTTCTCAGGTTGTCATCCTTAAAATGCTGTTGCATCCCATCCCAAGCCTCCATTGCTAATTCCAAAATGCCATTTTAGAGCTAGTAACAAGGCTTGAACCATTAATATGAAGACTATGCTGTAGGGGTTGGCTCGCGCTGCATTGGTCCAAACTGATATACGGTCCGTCAAACACACAATAACGAGCAGCTCAGTTTCGTTCCGCTTACATTACATTTGCCAAATTTTGATGTTGGGCAATGTTGTGGTCGCGCCAGCATCTAGAGCGCGCTTGACATACACCTACATGGCGATAGCGAAATTTTGGTCGGCACTCGGCAGGAAAAAAGGTCCAACGAACCGTTCGGTTTGAAAATGTGTACCGAAAACCGAACCGAAAACCTCGTACCGAACGGTTCAATACGAATACGTGTATCGTTACACCCCTACTATGCAGTTATTTGTGCAACATGGACAGAATGCTTAAGTGTGGATTACCTGAGTCTGTGCGTATCTCAGTGTTCGGCAGCAGCATATACTTAATAGTGAAGCAAATACTGATGCTAAGTGTAATTGCTTCAAAAACAGCGACGTTACGGATCTATGAGAGGACTCAAATGCAGAAATGTGTTGACGGGTTTTATTGAAAAACAGTTGACAAGACGATAGATGGTGGGTGATGAGGTGAATAGTCCAAAGAGTTGGCAGGGATGAGGCACAAAGACAGCCAGGTTGAGAGAGCGACCGCTGAATCCAACCCAGGATGATAGTAAGAGGGAGTGTAGACACAGAATGCCAGCAAGAGACTGTCTTGCTGCTGGGCTGATGGTGTAAGCGGCCAGGGAAGCTCAGCTCGGAGGACAAACTAGGGAAGACAAAAGACACGACGAGACTAGACAAGGTGAGACTAAAGTTAGCTCTGACTAGAAACTACACTGTCAAACAAACAATGTAGCACACAAAGCTTATAGCACATAGAAAGTATATATAATTAACTGCCAAAACATGAGAGCAAGATAACACATATATAGGGAGCTGAGAACAAGAGGAACAGGTGACAACACTCAGGCCCTGTTTACTCGAGAACGCTCGTGGGTGAAAACGTAAAAATGTTTTATCAGATGTGCCTTTTATTTACAGGGTGACAGCGTTTTTGGGGCTTAAAAACGCAAAAAAGTGAAACCACCCTACAGAGTGGAAATCTTAAAAACGCTCCACCATCGCGTTCCCATCTAAAGGCCATTGCACACTGAGCCCGAAATTTTCGTATGCGTTTTTTCGTATTCGTGATTCGGTGGCTCTGAATTGTCACAACACCTTTCAAACACCATTCAAACTGCTTGCTACGGATGTGAAAAACACAGAAAATCTAACCTGATTCGATTTTTTTTATGACAGTGTGCAAGTGTGATTGACATAACGTGAGGTCGTATTTATTTTTTTACCTGGGAAAATTTCGGATGCGAATTTCGGGCTCAGTGTGCAATGGCCTTCAGTGTGCAATGGCCTTAAAGGGTAAAACCGCAAATCTGCTCACGGTGGCTCTCGTCGCGTGCGCGTTTACGTCACAGGCATGCGCCAGTACAGGAAAATAACAACCAACATGTCGGATTATTTCCATACGTCGGACCTCCAAGTTGCCCTCGTAGCTCTGAAAAATGTACTAGAGTCTTTTCAGCAGTTGTACAAAATATTCTCAGATATTGGTGTTGTTGTGTGGCAGTACATCCAATTTCACACACTTTTGCGTCACCATATGCACACAGATTTCCCCCATATAACGCTTGTCTAAACGCAGAATAAAAAGTGATAATGAAACGCCACTTTTCCGTTTTCTCTTCAGATCGTTTCCGTGTAAACATAGCCTCAGACAAACGAGGACTCAACAAGGGAGCAGAGAACATGAGGAACAGGTGACAACACTCAGACAAACGAGGACTCAACTAGACAAGAGGGCGTGGTACTCACAAGGAGGCAGGGACAGAGGAGCACATGGCCAACACAAACAAAGACAGAGCCATATGTTCAAGCTCAACACAAACACAGAGACATGAATCAAAGACAACACAGACAAAGCTTCCAGGGCAGAACCCTGACAGTTACTCCATCGATACTGAAAAATATAATGTAGTTTTGCAGATGCAAAACTACTTTATTGATAAAGTTTCTGTCCATGTGAATGCTTCCGTCTGTGTGTATGTACAGTATATGTGAGAGCGGGAAAAAGAGAGTGTACTTTGCATAGATAGTGAAACATCATCCAAATTAAATGATCAGTTTATTAAACATTTTTCCACCTTGCTATCTGATTTCAGAAATCCACAAATTTTGTAGTAGGTTGTTATTTGGTGTAGGGCCATGTTGGGCCAAGTGACCCATGGGCCAGGACCTGTGAAGTCGGGCCTGAGGGGTTTGGCTCATCTTTTAAACTGTCAGCTTGAGATCTGAATCCATGGCAGAAGGATAGTTCAGCACAAAAGAGGGTTTTTAAAGGAACTCCATTGTTGTTGTTTCTTAATTATTCACACTCTTGTGCCGACAAACTGTTATTAAAAGCACTATATCACAAGGTCAAGCAATATGGCACTATGGCAGGTTACAGAGAGACATCACACTCCTACTCATGTGATATTGCTCATAGATAGATAGATATATAGATAGATAGATAGATAGATAGATAGATAGATAAAGATAGGATGTTAGGAACTATTACAACAGTATCTGATTTTCTTTTTGGTTGTTAATGTTTTAATAATGTAAGTTGATTTTTGACCAGAATGTAGCCAAACCTATTATTATTATTATCTGTTGGACATCCACCTATGAATACACAATTACGATGAACGCTTGTTTATGAATATTACTTGGGTTGCTTAACGAGACACTCGTGGGAGTGTCACTTAACATTGGCCTAGCCTACTTAATATTCATAAGTCACATGAATCTAATACATTTACAACATACTTTTTTTTTAATGAGAAAATATGACGTTGCTTTTTTTTTTTAAATCAAGTAATAACTGAATATATGAATATATGTTGGGAATGTTGTTGCTGAGAAAGTGTACTTTCGCAAGTCTACCGCTAGGTGCCAGGGTTGTCTCTTACATACACCAGCTGGTGACAGATCTTCCACACACAGATCAGTTTGATGGATGTAGTATTTGAAGTTTTATGGAGCTTTACAGGATTATTGAATGACAGTGTTTGGCTCTTCTCTGTAAGCTGAGAAAGATCAGCACTGTCACACAGTAAGGATTTTGAGAAGGTCAATATTGCTGTTTTTTTAAAATTATTATTTATATAAAAAAAATATTATTTCTATATTTTTAGATTTGCAATTTGAATTATAATATATATATAAATCTATATATAGTATATACATGCAAATATTTCTTAAATAGTATATACAGGCATGTGTGTGTATTTATATATATAAAATAATTAGACACAGTACACACACATTTATTATGTAAACACAAACTTTTATTTTGGATGCGATTAATCGTGATTAATCATTTGACATATATATATATATATATATATATATATATATATTATTTATTAATTAATTAAATTAATTAAATAATTAATTAATTGTATAATTTTTTTGATTTTTATTATTATTATTTTTTTTTACTTATTAAAAAAGAATCAACTTGCAACCCCCTTGGAAAATACTAAGCCCCCCTAGGTGGCCCTTGTCCCCTGGTTGAGAACCACAGCTATAAACATTAATTTCCCCATCCTCAGCTCTCTGATAATTGTGTGTCTGTATGACAGAATGTGGCAGATAGTTTCTAAGACAAATCCGTTGTCTAACACTAACAAGCTTGGCCAGCTCATTCATTATGCTTTGGATGAGTGTATTTATACAGCCCTGATCTTTGTCTCAGTCTGTTACTATGGTAATATAGAGCAGCACAGAGAGATTGAAGTCAGAGAAAAGGACACGCTGCAGTGTATCGTATATGAAGTAGCCACAGTAGGACTTTGTGTTATGAACGTCTCTCAGCGAGTATTCTTGCAGTATTGGGATTTAAACTAGTGTACTGATATGCATCTGTTACCACCAGTCGCTCTTTCCAACACTTGACAAGTCTTTGTAATGAACACCAAGTACACAAAGTACCATACTTTGTGATTAAAACAAGACCCAAGAAAACAAGAACATAATGTTTAGACTAGATTGTTAAATCACAAAATAAAATGTGAACGGTATAAGTCAAGCAAAAGTTTGTGGCTTTGCTGGTTTGGTTTTTTGTTGCTAGGGTGCTTGTTTTTGGGGGGTGTTGGTTTGCAATCTCTACATTTGGGTGTTCTGTGTGATTTTTCAGTGTGATCGGGTTGGATTGCAAGTTGTCAGACTGTTTAAGGACAAGTTCGGTATTTTACACTTAAAGCCCTGTTTTAAGATAGTTTCTGATGAAATAGAATGGTTAAGATAAAAAATTTGGACACATGCTGCTGGCCCGAGAATTTTCGGTTTCTGTGGTAGCACCCCCCCACCTCCACAATGGTTGCTTAGGTGCACTGGAACAATCCTTCATAAAACGCATTAAACTTTAGTTTACAAAGACGTGAAACTCATCGAGTGGTGTGGGGTGTTCATAAGCTCACACAAAAATCGCTGCAAAATCACCACTCGATTTTCACGTCTTTGTAAACTAAAGTTTAATGCGTTTTATGAAGGATTGTGCAGTGCACCTATGCAGCCATTGTGGAGGTGGGGGAGGTGAGATTCTGGTCCCAAGATTGGTTCACTGGTTCATTTTTATTCTGACATATTAGTGGCGTTTGTAATTCTTTTCAAAAGCCCTTTAAAAATTGTATTTCTCTTCAACAAGCTGCACAATCTGAGGTCAATTCATGTCTATTGCACAAATGCTATGTGATTTACTCACCATTGTTTCATAATTAGGGTTAGAGATTTGTTTAAATCAAGTTTGAGTGTTTGCCTTAACAAGCACCATAATAATGAGTTCTCAGTTTACCCTGGAGAATGTTCCTTAAACGTATTCTACTCTGCTTCAGAAATGCTCAGTCTGTTTTCTTTTCTTTTTTTTTCTTTCCTTTAATGATTCGCTTATCACTGGACCATTCAGGACTTTGTGCTCCAGGTTGCATGACATCTCATTTGCTTCCTGCCGTGGACACAATGTCAGGCTAATGAAAATCCCATGGGGTAGCAATGGAGGAGATTAACCGCTAATTTGCTCCCTTTGTCACAAGCAATAATTTTGCCCTGTTGTACAAAGGTTCATTGATTGAGGTCGGTAAATTCTCCTGCCATAGATTAAAGAGAGAAAACCTCATCTGAACTGCTTGCTCTCAGAGCATGAAGAATCTTGCCCAAACGAGACATTTGGATGAATGAAGAATGAGGTTAGCGATATAAAGAGATGTATCAGACATTTAACACGTTTCTCATGATCATGAGGCTTGTTATCTTTACAGCCATTCAAGGTCATGTGATCAAGATGGGTTTTGTAATTTATAGTCGGCTATTGTGCTTATCCTTTTTTTTTTTTGTATAAGATCTCCTGAGTGGTTTCTTTTTGGTTTAAAGGGATAATTCATCCAAAAATGAAAATTCTAATGTCGTTCCAGACTTGTATGACTTACTTCTGTGAAAAGAAGATATTCTGAAGAATGTTTATAGTGTTTTGTCCATACAATGAAAGTCAGTGGGGTGCGATATCATTGATATGGAAAAAAATGTTCATGAATTTATTCTAAAGAAAATGTTGTGTGTTCCACAGCAATTCATCAGTTTTAGAATGAGTTAACAATGACAGATTTATAAATTCCAATTCAAAATGAAAAGCATGTTAAATACACAAAAAATTATACCACAACTATGCCTTTAAATATGTGTCTATTCACAAGCGCTTACATATGGACTACTTTTATAGTGCTTGTATTTGTATTGTAGCCTACTTAAAAAAAAAAAACACACAAAAAAAAACCGGCTGCCTATCATTGTAGTTTGCTCTGCTACCATTAACCTGTTTACTATTTACTTTTTTTTTTTTTTGCAAGATGGCAGTGATGTAATTATCTCATGATTGACATTGTAATTATGTTACAATGCTAATTACATAAATAGACTACAGACCTGAATTTACACTAATGATTGATTACATGTTCCCCTACTGCAATCTCGTAATTAGCACTTGGGTACTTTATCTTCATAAAAAGCCATTCATGGTCAAGACGCCTGTAGAAAATACAAGAAAATCACTTGCTTGATGGAGTGAAAGCACTCACAGCATCTGGTATTTTATGCAAAAAAGATCACTAGGTGCATTTGTATTTTCTACTGCTGAGCTTATGGACTCATTTCTCCGCTTATCAGTAATTGCATGAAACCTTCAATCTGCTGACCTCAGAGCAACATATTATGCTTTCATTAAAATATTTTCTTTCGTCTCAATGAATAGCTCATGAAAACACTATTGCTGCGCTCTCTCTCCTGCTTACCGTGAGTGTTTAAAGCACGTTCAGAGCTGGCTGGGCTTATGGCCCACTGAGGGCGTAATCATTATAATCATATGTTGTAATACATAGATAAACCTCTGTTCATAAGAAAGCAATTTTAGAGCAGCAAGGAGGAGTTGGCCATGATTAGATTACAATGTGCTTGCAGAGACACTCTGTGCTCTGATTGGCTGGAGTTTAACATATTTTATTTAGTTTGAAGGACAAATTTACTTAGGAATTGTATGGTAAAGCTTTATTGACAGTGTCTGCGCCATGCTATGGATTATCTCAGAAAATAATTTGGGCTAAATTCATCTTTTTCTCACAAGCACAGTAGTCTCTATGATGATTTAGACAACTTAGCTCAAATAACACATTAGTTGTTAAAAAAAGTTAATAAAAGTGTTTAATATAACTACTATATTAACATAACCATTATTATTCTTATTATTGGTATTATTATTTATGTAGCTAAATTGTTTTATCAAAGTATAAGCTTCACATTTCTGCTTTTAAACCTTCTGGGATGCTTTGCCTCACCGACTTTCATTGTAAATCCATTACTGTATTTACGCTTGTTTTTATAAACGGTGAGAGGGATGAGTTGACATTATAAAATCATAATGACAGCTTAATTTGTGTTGAACCCAGAACTTTCCTTTAAATCAGATTTACTTCAAATCTGATCACAACTGAGCACAGAGAGTAGACTTTGTAGTATGGTGTCATTATTTTTGGCATTTATTATGATAGGATATAGTGTAGAGTGGACCGGAAGGAAGGTGGGAGGGAGAAAGAAAGAGAGAGAGAGAGGGGGACGGGATCAGGAAAGGTCCACGAGCCGGGACTCGAAGCACAAAGGCAATATATGTGGGTGCGCTGCCCACAAGGCTATTGGCGCAGAACGCATGGTGTCTTTTTTACCCTGTGCCACACTTTAATATGAATGGTTAACAATTTTGATTAAAGAATACACAAGATTTTTTACAAAATAATCATGTGCACGGATAAATCATTTATAATAAACACTGCAACATTTTGTAAAAAAAATAAGTCAATTTTGATTGAATGGCAACTTAAAATAGAAACAGCAAAGAAAATTGCTCTCTGTTGACTAGCCGTGTCAAATTTACGGCTAATGTGTGCCATTTAGCTTTCACAGTGAAGGAAAACTAGTCTGAATAATTAACAAGCACATGATTTCTAAATGGGGCCATGCAATTTAAACAAAGGAAACTTTTCCTTAGTGAGCACTCAGATAATTGATAAATGCAAGAGAAATTAAAATTACAGCTGGAGTCCAAATGAGAGAAAACCCACTGTGCATGCATATTGTGATGTTTCTGAATGGGGTTCATGCAGTGTTCCAACCCGATCTCACTAAATGCGTCTTTATTGCACGCATGTGCATTGTCGTGTAATTTATACGCTAAATTGAGTTTTTACGTGCATAGGATACGCATTGGTTGGTTAGGGTAGGTTTAGGTGTGTGTGGGGTGAGTGTGTATTACACGCAAATGAACTGCGTATCAAATGCACGCAAAAAACTGCGTCTCATATGCACGTAAAAACTCATTTTCGCGTGTCAATTACACGACAATGCACCATGCGTGTCATAGAGACGCATGTTCACACAGAGAGAAAGAGAGATCGCACACAGGTTATAACAAAGATGTTAAAAGGTCAAACAAAGGTAAAAGTTAAAACTGGCTAATTGGCATTTGATTTATGCTGGCTAAAGTTAACCTTCATTTGCTGACTGGCTGTTGTTATGTTGCAGTTCAGGGATGAATCTGTGAGATTAAACACAATTTGATGTTAGACCTGACAAATTTGGACATTGTGCTGCTGGGCAAGTTATTATGATGCCTGAAAACAGGCTCAGGACCGAATGAAAACTGCAAGGGGAGGAAAATCATTTAGTTTGAGCTTGTTACATAAACTCTTGTTCTTTTAAAAGAAGAGAAATGTCAGAGCACTATGACATTCTGGTATATACTATATCAACTTCTACAAATGAACTTCTGTATTATTGTGTTTTTATGGTTTGAATGATGTGCATGTCCCTATGCACCAAGGGGTTAAGGTTTGGGCGGTTATCTTGTCCGGTTAACCCCTGCTGGTTAATTTCGTCACTACACACTCTTTAGGCAAAATCTTAATTCTAAACATTGTTCTAAATATAAAATAATAGTAGAGTCCACAACACACCAATAACGGTTATGGCACAGAGAAACAAATCATTTTTAGATTTAGATTTTTTTCCAGCTGATTAATGTTAAATACAATGACAGCCAATCAGAAGCTTGAGCATTTAAAGCGACATAAAGAATGACTGGTGTGGACACTACTAAAGAGATGAAGCGGACACTTCATTTTGTGTATTGTTGCTGATTGGATTTTGAGATGTGGGTCTTCTGTCGTTTTCACCAGAAAAGGCATGTAAATTATCCCAATGTCTTACCAACTACTCCCCTTAAGTAGTTATTTTAAATGTTAAACCTATTTGACTAACTGAAAATCTATGGATTTAATCACCTTGGATGAAACTGAAAATCTAAAACAAAAAAAATATTTTATCTTAAAATATATGTGATAGTTTCATGGATCCTCATTATCTACATGAATCTGTGACATTTTAAAAATGATTAAATTTGGGATCAAATGACCTCAAATTCAGTAATACAATGACCTAATAAACATTACAGTTTCCTACATCCTAAGTCATTTTTAAGGGTTAGATCAGGTTGAAATAGCTGTGAAATAGCAATTGTACGTTTTTTTATTTTCTGCCATGAATAATGGAGTTGCAATGTCCTCGACAGGTTTTTAAAGAAGGTGCAACCCATGATGTGCAAGTTGAGATGTTATTTTGCATTCAACGAAGACAAGTGCTCCGTCAGTGTGTGTGTGTGTGTGTGTGTGTGTATGTTTGCAAAGCGGAAGCACCTTTGATGTTCGAGAAAGAGCTGTCAGAAGTGCCGGGCTTAAGCAAATCAAGTCCTGATGCAAAACGAGCCCTAAATCCGTTCAATAAGACAGGGAAACAAGCTGCACTCAGGTCTAAGATAAAAATTGCTTTCTCTCTGTTTTCTCACTACAAATTCATATTCATACGTCTGGAAATACTGCCTTCAGTGTACAACTGGGTCCTTCAGGGCTTTAGCAACCTGGGGATGTTTAGAACTTCTCCCTTTGCATTACTTTATCCGCAATCACATGAGTGAGCTATTCTTTTAAATTTAGATTTTTTTATTTATTATGTTTTAAACGTTACCGTATTATTATAGTTATTGTCCTTGGTGTGAACGCACCTTAACAACTGAATGTTTTCACCAATCTGAAATCCTGCAAGAATTGAGGGCACACAGGATGAAGAAAGGAAGGAAATTCAGAGAAAAGAAATCATGGAGAAATGTTTTCTCAACGGAGAGTGCACAAAACAGAGAAATATGTTTGAGATAGAGGCTCTGACAGGGGGAAAACAGGAAGACATATCAAAGGTCTCTGTATCTAGTTCACTCCTGGGTGCTTCTGAAATGGTGCACATCTCTACATGAAAGGAACCACGCAGACTGGTTTATTTTATCGCTTGCATTTAAAACAATGTTTTGTCTGGAATTTGATACATAACAACATTAACTGTCACATATTGCTGCTTCGCTGTTTGAATGGGTGGAGGTGGAACTTTTTTACTATACATTTTTTTTTACATCTCAGTGTCAATGAACACTAGTATTAACAATGTTATAAATAAGTTGTAGCTGTAAAATCATAATTTACCCTAATGTTGTTTCAAACCTGTAGGAACACAAAAGACGATATTTTGAAAAATGTCATTCTTTTCTCAGACTTATATCATTTTTGGAATGACATGAGCGTGATTAAATAGAAAACGTGAGTAAAAAAAACGAATGGCAAACTACACTTTTTTAATCACATCACTTTGATTAAAATTCTTTGCTTCATGTTTAGGCTGTTCTAATTATGTTTCCTTGCAAGGTAGAGGAAAATTGCATTTAATGCAAGTGTCTAATTTTATTAAAATCAAAAGGCATAAGAACAGAGAGTGGAGAAAGAGCAATCACATGCTGATTGGTCTATTGTTTTACAACAATAAAACTACAACAAAACTGTAGCCATTTTGTGTTCAAAGGTTTGATGTGTATAAGAAGTAAACAATAAATCATTTGAAGGCACTGCTGGGGTGTTCGGAGTGGTTTCTTTGTCATTTCTTTTTTTTTTCTGCTTTTTAACTGCTTAGCAACACCCAATAACCACCAAAATTGTTCAGACTGGTCTCTAGGGTGTTGCTATGCAGTTGCTAAAGTGTAGATAGAGTGTTTGCTAGGGTGTTTTTATGCAGTTGCTAAAGTGTTGAGAGTGGTTGCTCAGGTGTTGCAGTTGATAAAGTGTTGAGAATGGTTGCTAGAGTTTTGCTGGGAAGTTTCTTACTGGTCCAGGTCCAACAGGTCCAAAACTTTGTTCATGTTGTAACCAAATCATGATGACAGGAAATAAAATGAAAGTTGCTAGGGTGTTGCTTAGCAGTTGCTAAATAGTTCATGGGTGTGTTTCCTCAAAATCATTATTGGCCAACTATGGTTGCAAGTTCCGTTGAACTCAGTTGGTAACAACAAAACTTGCAACCATATTTGGCTTTGGGAAACACACCCCGGAGTGGTTGCTATGCAGTTGCTAAAGTGTTGAGAGTGGTTGCTCAGGTGTTGCTATGCAGTGGCTAAAAAGTTGAGAGTGGTTGCTAGGGTTTTGCTGGGCAGTTGCTTACTGGTCCAAGTCCAACTGTCCAAAAATGTAGTAAGCAAATCATGGGGACAGAAAAAAAAAAAGTTGCTAGGGGGTTGTTAAGAAGTTCCTAAAGAGTTCAGAGTGCTTTCTAGGGTGTTGCTATGCAGTTGCTAAAGTGTAAAAACGCTTTAACGCAGTACTTTCCAGCCTGTAATCTAAAGCGTTACCGAATGTTCTATTGTTCTCAGATTTGGCAAATGTTCACCTGTTTGGCAAGTGTTTGTCATGATATGTGCTGACAATAAAGCGTAGTTTAAAACCACAATAAACGCTCTGGTTTCTTCAACTTTCACTTAGGAGCAAAAATCTGCCTTTAAACTTGAAAGAAATAAAGATTTGACATTCATTGTGATAATTATCGATATCGACTGATATAAAAAAAATTATCATGATCATTTTTTTTTTGCCCATATCGCCCAGCCCTACTAGGTTGTTGCTATGCAGTCACTAAAAGTTTTCAGATAGGTTGCAGGGGTGTTGCAATTGTTCAGAAATAAAGTTTTGAGAAAGAAAAATATAAAAACAAATAAATAAAACTAACAAAATAACACAAATGGCAATTCAGGAGATAAAATGCAGAGATAAGAGAATATTTTGATGAGACTAATCAATAAATATTCAGTTTGCAATGTTTATGGGATTGAATGATGGCTGGAATGGTATTTCCCTAAGCACAGCGCATTTTGAATGACTGTTTTTCTTATTTAATAAAACCACACACACACACTCACGATGCTTGAAAACAACAAACCCTGACCCGTGAGAAACACAAACATCACAAATCAAACCGTAAGTGCCATCTGTGAAGGCCTGTGATGCCCTGCGTAGAGCCTGCTGCCAGCAGTGCATTCATCTACTTCTGATATATTCGTCTGAGCGCTGAGCCACTGTACTTGCCAGGAGACAGGATTTATTTTTTACAGCCCCATCCGCTCTGACGATTTGAATTTCATTTCCAAAAAAAAAAAAAAAAAAGAAAGAAAAGAAAGAAAAACAAATCTAGCTTTGTCTTCGTAATTAAAGAACATAATTCTACAGTGTAATGGAATTTTGGCAAATTTAATCGCCTTTTACAAAATAGTCATTTTGCATACTGGAGCATTTGCCCTGTGCTCACAGATAAAACTGTATGTTATCTTTGTATTGGCAATTAATAAAGAGAGTCATTATTCTAGCGTTTTTGATGCAGTTCAAGATGAATGTTTCTGACTGTTATTCAAATGTAGCTTAAATATAAAATCTTTTTTTATGTATCTTTCAAACAGGATTTTTGGATTGTGCTTTAGACCATCTTTATGTACTCAAATACAACAACCCTATTAATGTGGATGGTTTTTCTCTTTCTATTCTTATTGCATTACAATCCAATGAAACCAAAGAGAAAATCTATTAGTAGTGTTATATATATATATATATATATACTGGTGTGCCCTTTGGAAAAGGTTCAGGCCGAAAGTGGAAACAATTAATAATGTTTAAGGGTGCAGAGAGGGAGCAGTTGTTGTTGGGCTCTAAATCTTGTCTCAGGTCAGACTGGAGTCAGCATGCGCACCCTCTGAGCTCTGAGAAGAATTTGACTTGTGCTGGTAAGAAACATTACTATGCAGATGCAATTAATCATTGTGACGGTTTAATTGGACATAACTATCCAAAAAAAGAACCTGTTTTCAACCACTAAATACCGAATATTGCTGAGGACTCATGACTGTCTTTTAGGAGAACAATGGAATTTTTCTCTCATTATTATTTTTATACATTTCTTTCAAATAAATCATTCTGCCAGGGAACGGTTTTGACACAGAAACCCATGTTTTTATGTTAAATAAAAATTTCAAGGTCACTTGTGGGTTTTTGGCTTGACCCATCTTATATGTCAAACGACCTCTTATATTTCAAAAGATCAAGGCAAATTTGATTTCTCATATCATGACCCCTGGGTTTGAGGCCTTATTTTACATCATGTTTGTGTAAAATGACAGAATCATAATCGTTTGAAGTATGTATAAAAGTTTCATTGGTTAAAGACCCACAAAAGTGCTTTAAAAGGTATAGCTTTGTATAATGCGTTGACAATTTTCCACTGAAACAGGAAGCTAAGGCGGAACATATTGAATGGCTCCTCCCCCTTTTCAATAGCCAATAGCATTTAGTTTACCTCACAGACTGCAAGTTGTACTTGACAGCACCACGGAACTGAATTCGAGTGCTGATGATACTTTGGATTCAGTATTGAGGTGTGAATAAATTCGAGCCATTTCATTCTTAACCAACGGTTTTACAGTTGGAAAACAGAATAAAACTGGAGCGTTTAGGCAACCGAACATACACCACCGACCCATATTGCTCTGTGACGTGTCAACGATCGCTTTGGTCATGTGGTATTTATAGCAGAGGCGGGACTCTTTAGATCCTAGAGAGCATTTGATTGGACAGAAGATGAAGTCCGCGGTGATGTCATAAAAATCTGTGATCCATTTTAGCAGAAGTGAGAGACAGTAAGTTTTGAATGCTTATTTCTCCTAAATGCGAATTTGGTCATTGATTTTGGAACACACCAGCTTATTCATAACATTAAGGCTAACATAGTCATACTAAAAGCTAATAAACTTCGATTTTGATTTCAGGGGGCCTTTAAGCTCTAGAGTTGAACTTTGCTCACTGCCATAGCAGTTTCACTTTCTTCTGAGAATGATCTTTTCTTTCCCTTAAAAAATTCAGCTCCATTCCACACCACAACAGCTATGGAGGCCAAACTGATTGGGAATCATGAAAAAACAGTTTTTCATTTGGCACATGAGAATCTTGTTTTTTTCTTGAAGCATGTTTTATGAAATGCTGCGTGCCAGAATAATACATTAAAAAAATTCACTCTCATTTTTTTTAGCTGGGACTGAAAGTTCTTGTGCTAGAAACACTCTAAGAATACCTTAGCAACCACGTAGTAATGCCTTGGCAACCACACGGGCAAGCACCACTCATTTTCATTTGGAAATTTAGAAATCTAGTTGATAAATATTGCATACTGGACTGGCTGATGCTTTGGCTCATGTACTCATTTTTGGAGAGCGGTGTTGGAAATGGTTGGGCTGGTAATCAGGATTAATTGAATCTCTAGGGATTCTGGGAAGCAGGGAAGTCCTCCCACCATGTCATTGCTGTTTATGATTTATTCATTACTTTTGAGGAACTGTGTCATTCTGCAATCTGAGGCCCATTTCAAAAATGTTCGAATTAGTAGCTCAGCAGCTACTGACCTCAATTGCCTGACCTGAGGGGCCAAAATCTTTAGAAGATATGAGTCACAAAGGTACTTTTATATCTGAAAACCAATAAAAAGGACAAAGATACATTAAAGAATGTTTCGCTGCAAGCTTCTTAATGTATTACCAGCTTTAGAGTTACCGACTTCTGACTTCTGACTTATGACCGACTTATGACTTCTTTGTTTCTTAAAATTGTGACACCAAATAAATAACATTTGTATTTGGACCCTTTGTACAAGACGGTGGGGAGGACAATTCAAATTAATTATATTTTCTTAATTATTACACAAATTATAACGTCAACCCTGTTACCCAAGTTCTTGTCAAAGAATTATCAGACAAATGTTTTATTAAATTGATGAGAAATATGTTTATTGATAATGACAAAACTAGGCCTATATCATTTTTTTATTATATAACGTCTAAAGTTTTTTCCCTAAATTTTTAATTTGTTAAAGAAGAAAAAAAAAAAGAATCAGGTTAAAATATCCAGAGGATTTGCATAGAGGTCAAAAAAGGCATGTGACACATCAAAATTGAATTAACCATTAGATTTTCTCTCTGCAATCTTTCTTTCAGACTTTGACACCTGGGGGGAGGGGGGGTTTCACAGGAGAATATTTCATTAAAATTCATGCTGTTGCCATATATGATGGTGTTGCCAGCTTAGATCTCATCAGACAGATGAGTCTCTATGCGTTTCCATGATGCTCAAAGACAGATACTTGTCCTCACAGGAAGAAAATGTTGCATCTCATTTCATCATAATTCTTTACAATTTATTTTTAAACAGGCCTTTCATAGTGACTGAGATTGAGAATAGAGAACTTCCTACCCATCCGTCTGTCCGTCCGGTCTGATTTTCAGATATAATGGGTTTCTGACACTTATATTTTCTAGTCAAGTATATCTGAATTCAGTTGTTGTAAAAGGACGTTCATATTGACAGGTATTTGAAAATGCCCTGAAAATAATAATTTTAATGATGTGTCAGGAGTTCAGCAGAACTGAGTTCATTCCTACACTGAACATTGTCCATTTTAGTTAAACGTTTTTATACATTATGCAATTCTGCATTTTATATCCAAACACCTTCCCCTTATGAATGTTAATTTATAGCATCAATACAATTGATTTGTTTTGTCAAAATATAATGACATTTTAGTTTTTCTATCCCATTTGTGATTTTGTTTTCATGTTTTGGCATTTGTAACCTCCTGAGCTCTTAAGAGGAATCTTTTTTTTCCCCCTCATGGCCTCATTCTATCTGTCTTTTTTCATATGGCTTTTGACTTCTATCATTTAGTGAGTGACAGATAAAAGAGAGATAGAGCACATGACTATGGTGGGATTTTACACATAGCAGTGAACTTAGTGGTGCCCTGTTACAATGTATCAAGAGCTGGACCATGGTATGTGTGACTCACTGTACCTGAGAAGAATGTTTAAAGAATATTTTGAGCAAAATAAAAACCAAGATGAGAGAGATAAAAACAAAAAAACACATTAGACATTTTAAACGTCTAAAATGGGAGTAAAAATAAGTTCTACTATAAATCCCAGACATAATCTGCAATTTTGTGGGAATTACTCAATGGATTTACACTTTAAATAAAGATGATAGAGGAGACTATAGGTTTTAATAAAAAAAAAATATATATATATTCTTAACTCACATAATGATACCTCCCATCTCTTGGTATAAAACATTAGCTTATGTTACAAAATATTTAGACTTTTCTAAGGTAGTCCCAAATGATCATTAGATCTTTAATGATTTGTTTTGCAGTGTGAATTATAATTTGGTTGAACAACAGGTGAACAGAATAATTAACCAAGAGAACAAACAGGCACACACACTAGGAAACTAACAGGCACACACTAGGAAACTAACAGGCACACACTAGGAAACTAACAGGCACACACAAGGAAACTAACAGGCACACACAAGGAAACTAACAGGCACACACTAGGAAACTAGGTCAAATTACAGGGAACACTGGCAAACAGGACCAGGGAAAACAGATCCAAAACACAATGAAACAACCAAAACATAGCGTGTTACAAATATTCTGTTATAATATATTATTACATTACATTATATTATTATTATCAACTTTAAATAGTTTTCATATTGTTCAAAATTTCTTACAAAGTAATGCAAACACACTTTTTTCATCAGGCAGAAAAATAAATGCATTGAGACCATGTGAAGTAAATGTCAATTTAAGTTTTGAACCCTGGTCTCCTTAACTACATGGTATTTGAAATAATAAAAAAATATCAAAATATTTAATAAACAGTTAGTGGATATGTTTATGAATTTATGAATGAAGGGCCAATTCAAATGCTGTGTATTCTGTCTGGGCCTTGTCATTAGTGATTGATCCTGGAGTATGGAATCTGCTGGAGTTTTTATTGCATAAAGTATTCATGTTGTTCACATGTTTGGACAAATTGTTAGCTGATGAACTAAAATGAATATTTAGCTGCTCTGGCACATTCTGATTTGGATAAAGGTGTGTGTATCCATACTTAAAATATGATATTACCTCTTTCTGTGATAAACGAGCCACATTACATTCTCAGTGAGGTTCACACTGTGCAAACTGCTGAAATATTGCCTCGTTACCTGGTTTTAACAGCCTACTGTGATATTATGTACCATTCATGACAAATGGCTTCTTTATGTCTGCTGCTTCCCGACGTGTGTGCTAATCTAGTCGGGCCGTGATTCAGTAGCCCTGTGTAACTGTGAAGCCAGTGGTGCTGATTTAATTATAGCTGTGATTTGAAAACAGTCCACTGCGTTACTTTCAGACTCACCACTCATTGAAGCACTGAAAATAATGCAGACAGAGAGCTGCATTTAGTTCTACAGTCCGCTTAACTTAACCTTTCACATCGAATTTGACAAAGTGATTCTGCAGCGCGTATTTGACTTGGCTCTCCGGCTTCAAAGCAATCAGCACGACCCTTTCGCACGCCAAACGTTTCTGTCTCTTCCTGTCAGGAAACTAATTCATTAGATTTGACAATTCCCTCACAGCGAACACCCTCCCAAAAAAGTCCCACACAGACTATGGGACGATGGTTCGAAATATGTCAGAAAAATTGTCAGAGGCCACCACATATTCAAAAACAGAGATTTTTTTTTTTTTTTTTTGCATTTATATTCACTGAAAAACCTTTCAAATTAATGCAAGTGTAAGTCTTGCTGATTTCAGCCATGCAAATTATTCAGTTTAATTGAATATACTTTATCATATATATTTTATTAAGCCTCTGGTGCATTGCATATACGGACACTTTAACCATTACCTCATAAAATTCTCAAATTACAATCAGTAACTAGGTCTAACGTGTGAGAATTACAGTACAATTTCAATAGGAAAAGAAAGTTTCAAGGTAAAAAAAAAAGTTTCTTTGCTGTTCTGATAAAATTGTTTTTATTCAGAGCTGTAGCTTCGGAGAGTTTTATTTATTAAATATACCATATGCTGAGCAACAGGAGAGTCTTTGGATGTTTTATATATCAGTCTCTGGGACCTTTTGAAGAAAAGGAAGAGAGAAATACGGAAGACTCAAAGAGAAAGTTTTTGTAACACAGGGTGATAGATTCTTGATCTCTTTCGTAAAGCAGCACATCTGCTGTATTCAGATTTTTGAGAACGTTATGAAATCGTAATTATCCAGACCACTGAAGGGTTGCATTCAAAGGCATCTGGCTGTCAGGACCAATAATGTTCCACTTACAATTATTCAAAGTCCTGTGAAGAGGTTTGCAGGTTGGAGGTTTGTGATAGCAGTTCTTCTGTACACTGCATCAGACTTACATACTTTTCTAAAAGCAATAAGCCTCTACTGAAGGTTTCTATCATCATGTGCCAAATATTGGTACGCTTGTCAACATGATGACTAGTATAACTCCATCATAGTTAAATTAGCTTTGCTTTACTCCAAAAAAAGCAACAGCCTGCTTTGTACTCCTCCCTTATCTGTGGTCATGACCCAGTTTAAAATCCGCCTAGTAACAGTGTGCTCAGCAGTGACACTGGAGAGATGACATGTTTTTGACCCCTGGTTTACCCCACAGATCTGGCCTTAAACTTACAGAAAGTTTAAAGGGGGATTTACAATGAACTAATATTTAGGGATGCACTAATAACAATATTGTAGTTTGTAGGAAAGTTTGCAGTTCTTGCAGAAATACTCTGGAGAATAATACTGTAATTAACCATTTATTAACAGTCCAGCAAGCAATATATAAAGTTCTATGTCGTAGGCCTCTGCATTTCCTGCCTGAAGAGGAAGGAAGGGGTGCAGCCGACCCCCTGTGAGGTACGGGAAGGGACCATTGGTGGTGGTGGGGGGGATGGAGGGGAAGGAACAATCTCGGTGGTGGTGGGGAGGATGGAGGTAAATGGAAGCGTCAGCATCTGCGAACTCATGTGTCAGTACCTATCTTGTATACCACAGTACTAGAACACGATTGGACAGATGAGAAGGTAATGAGTGACGTGACAATTGAGTCTTCCCGGCAGAACTTATGCTAGAGCTTCATTTCAATCGGATATGGCAATAGTAAAGAAAGTTAAATGAGGAGCATATTACTAATAAACACTAATATTTTATCATAAAGAGAGAGAGAGAGAGATAGAGCACACTTCTCTTGCTCTTGATTGTTGATCACTCACTCAGAACACATACTTCATTTGAATTAAAACTAAATCACATGTGCAAGTGGAAACATGAACTGTTACGGGATTTATGTATAACGAGTGGTTACCTATTATTACAGGTAGGCAGTACAGTAATCACATGACGATTTCATGAAGTTTTCCGTGCTCAAATATCTGAAGCGTACATCCAGAAAGCTGCCTCTCAGACAGCAACAATCTTCTCTTTCATGTCTTCTTGTGCTTTAAAGGGGAAATTCACACAAAATTATGTTAAAATGACCATATAGGTGTGAAACATAGGCTAGTTGTTATGTCTTAAGGGAACGTAAACAGTTAAAAAAAAGAAAACACAACAGTATATAGTTGGATATGTGCAGCTCTTAAAGTGACAGCAGCCTAATAAACCTACTGCTGTATTTGTCCTCAATGTTAATCTAGGGGTGCTTTCACACTGGGCTCGTTTGCTGCGGTCCGAGCCTGAGTGCGATTGCTCCCGGCGCCCCCCTCAGCATTGGTCTGGTTTCACACATTTAACTTGATTCGTTCGAGTGCAACCAAACTCAGACCACCTCCTCCAGGTAGTCTCGGGTTCGGTACCCCAGTGCGCACCCGGGTCCGCATGACAGCGCTCACATTAGCGATATTTCATGTGAACCGTGCATCGTTCCGAACTAAACTGCCAGTGTGAAAGCACCCTAACAAAAAAAAGACAGAGAAAATCACTCACTGCTCTTGACTGTTTTGAACCCTGCTGGAGCAGCTCTGAATATTCACTGTGCTATTAAATTAAAGATAAAATATGATAGGGCAATACTATGAACAGTAAAAGTAACAGTAGCTCCTACAATACATTTTAACTTACATAATTAGGCATAAAAATAACTCAAAGGAATATCTATTGGCTGAGTCAAATAATTAGATTCTTTTGGTTTCTCAACCGAATATTTTTTTTTAATTAAAAATGCAATGAAAATACAGGTATCGGTACTCGTGTCGGCAAGTGCTACTTCAAAAAAGTATCAGTATCAAACTCGTTCTGGAAAAGTGGTATTGGTGCATCCCTACTAATATTCTATTATAGCAAAATAAATCTTTTACATTATAGGTAAAAATGAATAGGGTCGCAAAGATTTGTTAATTTTTCACCAAGTTTCACCAAGGCTGCATTAATATTGTGAAATTCTTTAAAATTGTCAGGAACCACTGGAAATAACAGGACCCAAGCGCAGAGATGAGTGGTGAATGGTGATTTATTAACAAAAAAGTGTAACAATGTGTAACAGTTGCACAGTCCAGAGACAGTCCACAACAAAGGTCTAAACAGGAGACTCGGTCACAGGATTGAGCAGCCCAGAAAGCAGCAGTCTCAGGCTGGGCAGGACAAGATAGAATGAGGACTCAGACATGAACACAAAACAACGATCCAGCAAAGACAATTAGCAAGGAAGCACAATATAAAGGGAGTGGAGCAAACAATGACCAGGTGAACACAATTAGGGGGCTTTAACACTGGGCTCGTTTGCTCCGGTCCGAGTCCGAGCCTGATTGTTCCTGGCGCCCCCCGCAGCGTTGGTCTGGTTTCACACTCAACTTGATTCTATCGAACTGATGACTGGTGTGTTTGCGTGCACCTGACGTCATCGCAAACGTGCACGGCGCATGATAGAAAGCAGAGTGTGGTAAAATTCTGTGTTATTATGTGCAGCTGAGTGAACAACACAGGTTTACTGTGTGTGTGTCGCATAAGGTGGCCTTCTGCTGCTTGCAAACTGACTCTTTTGAGGAGAGTCAGGAGACAGTGGATTTCCATTCATTTGTTGCCCTGATTCCATGCGCTATGGGCGATTACACTGCAGGCTCACTCTCGCTCGTATCCAAGGTAAATCATCAACTGAACAAGTGCGCATCCGAGACTGTGTTGCTTTCACATTCACATGAACCGAATATACTCATGGTGCATTTAGTGCCTGGTTGAACTGGATAACTGATTGTTGGTGAATAAGATCCACACAAAAGTTGCACAAATGTCTAGTGAATTTGGCCACAAGTCAGCTTGGTACAAATCTTCATTTTCAAGTTAATTTTCTTCACAAGGTCATTTTTCAGAAAGTAGAGAGCAAGAGAGTTTCCTATTAATATGTCGAGCCACTTTTTAAAAATTATTTTTACAAAAGAAATGAAATATTCATAAGTTCCAAGCAATGAGAGCGAGAGGAAAAAATGGAACAGCAGGGCAGAAGGTGCTAAAGCAGTTTCTACAACCATAGTGATTAAATAAAGAGCCAAAATCCTAATTTCTCTGCCCCGGTATATCCATCTATCCTTTCATCCATGCATCCATTCATTGCCACGCTATATTCTGCTTTGGATTTAAACCAAAGAAATCCATTAGCATCTCATGTGCAGTTGCTGAACTAGTGATTGCATGTAGACCTGGAAGACTGCAACCTTTTGCTTTAATTGTGTTGTATTGTTGCTGTCATTCATTTAGTTTGAGAAGCAGCCAGAGATTAGTTTGACATTAAATAAAAATGGCCTTGTAAATTGCTTGACATAATGGAATAAGCACCAGCTCTGCGTCATGAATATTAGACACAGACATGTCAGCAAACAATGCATATAAGCAGTTCTGTCTCGTTTTAGATTATGCAGGTCAGCCAAACCGCTTTTAAAATGTGTCTGCTAATGAGCAAAACCTTTAGAGCCAAGACACGGCAGTTAAAAATGTAGCAGACAAACATCCACATAGAATTTTGGAATCCCCTTTCCAAAATTGTGTTCCAAAACACTGAAATATTTACAAACCTCAAGTATTTTTA
Organism: Semotilus atromaculatus; assembly: GCA_031834385.1. Taxonomy (NCBI): domain Eukaryota; kingdom Metazoa; phylum Chordata; class Actinopteri; order Cypriniformes; family Leuciscidae; genus Semotilus; species Semotilus atromaculatus. The sequence goes on along the minus strand of JAULUF010000025.1, from coordinate 16,147,345 downwards.
AGACTGCTATGGACATATGAATGCCTCATCTTTGTCTTAGAGGCAGTTGCACTTTATTTGGAATACCTTTACTGTGTTTTGATATATTTCTTTTTTTTTTACTGCAGTTGACAATGAGTTTAAATGTGAAGTGTGTGATTTCAGCACCACTTGTGGCAACAAATGGAATTGCAAAATGTTTGTTAATATTAATACTACTAATAATAACAAGGTTCTGAAACCAGTAAGGCAGTGGAACCTGATGGTGTATCACCAAAAGTTCTGAAGGTCTGCGCTGAACAACTGGCAGGTGTGTACACAGACATCTTTAATTTGTCTCTTACACAAGAAGTATACCACGCTTATTTAAGACCTCTATTATTATGCCAGCCCCTAAGAATCTAGACACATCTACCCTGAATGACTTGAGGCCAGTATCATTTACATCAGTTGCCATGAAGGGCCTAGATAAACTGGTACTTTCATACATTAATTCTGTGGTCCCAGACAACTCTGTGGCCAGCTTTGCATTATACACTTAAACATCTGTACTGCAGTGGAACATATGTAAGGATGCTCTTCTGGATTATAGTTCTGCCTTCAATACCATCTGACCAGGAAAACTAATTGTGAATCTGACAGACTTCAGAAGGTGAGGATGGGGGGCCAGGTCTCTGTTGATCTCACAATTAACACAGGAACACCAAAGGGCTGTTGTCTCAGCCCTGTATACTGTACCTTTGACTGTGTCTCCACCCAGGACAGCACCTCCACCATTAAGTATGCAGATGACACAACTATCCTGGACCTTATTAAAAGTGGTGATGAGTCTGGTTATAGGGAGCTGGTCAACAAAATCCTTGCCTATGGAGGGGACAATGACCTCATCCTCAACATTGACAAGACCAAGGATATAATCATGGACTTCAGGAGGAAAACCTACCCTCTGCTGTCTCTCATCATCAAGGGGGCTGAGGGGGAGAGGGCTAATAGTTACAAGTTTATGTGAACATATTATGTGAACAAGTGTTATGTGTTACAAGTTTATGTGATGTGAACAAGTTTATCAAACCTGACTGGACCAAAACTCTGTTGCCAAAATGAAGAAAACCCAACAGTGGCTTTGTTTCATCAGGCTGCTAAGGAAGGCCAGATTTGTAGAGGACTCGTAGAGAGCATCCTCACAAACGACATTACTGTCTGGTATAGGAGCACCACCCTGGCTGAGAGGAAGGCTCTTCAAAAGGTTATAAAGATTGCAGAGAGGATCATTGGATCTGACTTCCCATCCATGGATACTTTATACACACAACACTGCAGGGAAAAAACACAGAAAATCCTCAGGGATGCATACCATCCAGCTGACTCTTTGCTAAGGCACAACACACCCAATATAATGTGAGACACAGTAGACCAGACAGTATCACTTCAAATAAAGCATGTTTTTGTAACAGTTTATAACAGCCACTCAGTTCTGTAAGTTTACAATGTTTTATCTCTGTCATATGGACTTGTTGCTAGGGTTATGTTATGCTTATTATCTATTTATATGTATCTGTCATACAGATACTTTTTATTGCAGTGTTCTTATTCATATTGTTTTTTGTCTAATGACAACATGAACAGAAAAATGCTATATTTTCATTTAGAAGTAACAGTGTGTTATTGTGTCTATTTAAAATCTTTCCTCTCAGGTAGGTCCTTCAGAGTGTTGTGGAGGGGTGAGGTGTCTAAGTCGCAACATCTATCTACTGGGGTGCCTCAGGGCTCAGTGCTTAGACCACTTCTCTTCAACTGCATGTCATCACTAGATCTGACATTAAGAAACATGGTTTTTCCTATCACTGCTATGCTCATGATTCACAACTCTACCTCTCATTCCAGCCTGATGACCTGACAGTTAGCTACTCACATATCAAGCCTGCCTGACAGACATTTCTTGTTGGATGAAGGTAATTTACATGCATCACTGCTGCATTGATGTATGTAAACAACCTGCATTTTTTTTATTAGGGTACATTTTCTGGTTCTTATACAATAAGTGTAATTGCAAAGAGACTAAACAGAATGAATGTCCCACTTAGCGACCATCACAATTGGAACCAGATAATAAGCAGATGTAGATGACTTATTGATTAAAAGCATTCATGTATGTCACTTAAGCATGCTGTTGTGCTAAGATCTAGCCACTGGGTTCCCTTGACTAATCTCCCCCTTAGGGTTGAAAGTGTGTAAAATGTGCATACAAACCTAACAGACTATGAGCTGGGCTGACTGCTAGAGCGTGAGGGAGGAGAAGAGAGCAGGAACGCTCTCTGATCTGCAGCGTGGATAGCAAAAGCATCCAGGGTGTCAGGCAGCACGCAATATTCACAGATGAGAGGAAGCAACATTAAATATGGAAGCGCTGTGATGCTCAGACAGGCTGCAACAGGACAGGAATGATGTGATGGCTTTTGCCACACTCTCTGGAGAAGAAGCTGGGATTTCAGCTTTGGTGGGTTTATTCATTCCTTCATTCATATTTTACTTCTCTTTTCTCTGTCTTTGTGTGGTAATTCTGTAGTGCAGTTATGTTTCTTCATGGAGAGGAGAGGTTTACCGACCTTCTACACACAGTGTTTGACCAAGAAGGTGTCACAGAATATCAGAATCACCCTATCCAGTTTGTTCTCGTCTCCGGCTGTTTTAATGGCTGGAACTGTGTCAATCACACAGACGGCCGGTTACATAATGGCCTTAAAAGTGTCAGAGCGGCTTTCTCTCATGGCAGTGCTCTGCCACAGAGAAATAGCATAACAGCCTTCACCAACTGCTACCTCTTCAGAGACTGTCCTCACCCTCCATCTGACTCACGTACCTTCTGTAAGACACTCTGGGAACATTCCAATCGCCTGATGGGGCCATGTGAAGTGGACTTCACAGGGTGTTCGGCCAGCTTAAGTGAGATTTCACATTGTAGGGAGTGTACATGCACTGAAAATGGCACTGAAAAACAATTTTACATTATATATTTGGAGTGCAATTTCCAATAGAATTGGTTTTCGGACAATGGATACAGTACTGGACTGATATTTGATATTTTTTTAGATGATTTCAAAACTTTAGGGATTGGAAAGAAAGTATTCTGGCTCAGTGGGTAGCACCGTCACATCATAGCAAGACAACGCATCCTCATCCCAAGGCGTCATATTCTGACACTTTGACAAAGCGTCTAAATCCAACGCCCATGGAACCCTTTAGCGTCAATATAACATATAACGTCTCATATTGACGCTAAAGGGTGCCATGCGCGTTCGATATAGACGCTTTGGCAAAAGCGTCATTATATTACGCCTTGGGATGAGAACGGGCTGAGCAAGAAGGTCTCTGGTTCGTGTCCCGATCGAGCCATGAGAGCCAGGAGTCCTTTCTGTGTGGAGTTTGCATGTTCTAAGACGCCTTATGTCTGCATGGGTTTCCTCCAGGTTCTCTGGTTTCACCCACAATCCAAAAACATGCAGTATAGGTGAATTGGAGATGCTAAGTTGTCCGTATGGGTCCGTATACTACTAATACCATGTTTACACCAGATGTGAGTGGAGCAACAAAAGCAAACAGAACCCATTATAATCAGTGAAATCTGGAGATACGGCGGAAGGCAACAAGGCATGTCCGAATCCAAAGATCGTGTCACATTCTGTCTGCTGAGATACCTTCATCTTGTCATTTTTGAAAGCAGCATAGATGCATCCTTCGCTGCCTGATGTATACCACAATCCACAATTCCATCCATGACAGTTGAGCTCAAAAAAGGAAAACTGCATCTGAAAGTTCCTTCTGGTTGTCAGTTCATGTGTAAATGTATGTTTTTGACCAACTTTTTCCAGGTTTAAATTACATTTCTAGCAAGAAAATAATATAGTAGTTATTAAATATTCACTTAGTTATCACCGAACCCTGCTCTGTTTTGTTGTAGATTATTATAGCCAGTTATGCTGCCTCAGAAGCCTGTCCTAAACCAGTTTTGGGAGGTACCTTCATGCGCAAACGTTGCCTGTCAAGTCATTGAATGATAAGGCAATGAGGCAACAAGTCAGCAGCCTAAGCTTTCAAACAAAAAAAAGCTTTGTATGCGACAAATTCCTGGCAGTAACCTAATGCCCTGTTCTATTTCTTATGTACTCCAAGCGTTTGTGCTAATTCCGTTATGAAGGACAAATGGATTTGAAAAGGTTGGTTTGTCAGTATGGATAGCTTTTACCTGTTGCGGTGTGACACAACAATTTTTGTGTTACTTTTGAATGGTACTGTTTATACGTAAGGAAATGTATGTATATATATATATATGTATGTAGGCCTATGTATATATATATATGTGTACATATATATATATATACACACATGTGTTTGTTTGCTTGTATTTACATTAGCAATATATACAGTACTGTGCAAAAGTTTTAGGCAGGTAAGATTTTTTAAGTTTTTAAAAGAAGTCTCTTCTGCTCACCAAGGCTGCAATTATTTGAAAAAAAATAAATAAATAATAATAATATTGTGAAATATTATTACAATTTAAAACAGCGGTTTTCTATGTGAATATATAGTGAAGTGTAATTTATTCCTGTGATCAAAGCTGAATTTATCATCATCATTACTCCAGTCTTCAGTGTCACATGATCCTTCAAAAATCATTATAATATGATGATTTGATGCTCAAGAAACATTTATGATTATTATCAGAGTTGAAAACAGTTTTTACATTTTTATTTCATGATGCTATGATGAATAGAAACTAAAAAAGAACAGCATTTATCTGAAATCTAAAGCTTTTGTAACATTAAACTCTACCCTTCAAAAGTTTGGGGTCAGTAAGAATTTAAATTTTATTTTTGGGGGAAAGAAATATAATAAATCAATACTTTTATTCATCAAGGATGAGTTAAACTGATCAAAAGTTACAGTAAAGACATTTATAATGTTAGAAAATATTCTATTTTAAATAAACGCTGTTCTTTTGAACTTTCTATTCATCAAAGAATTTTGAAAAAAAATTGTACACAACTTTTTTCAACATTGAAAATAATAATTAATGTTTTTTGAGCATCAAATCATCATATTAGAATGATTTCTGTAGGATCATGTGACACTGAAGACTGGAGTAATGATGATGAAAATTCAGCTTTGATCACAGGAATAAATTACACTTTACTGTATATTCACGTAGAAAACAGCTGTTTTAAATTGTAATAATATTTCACAATATTACTGTTTCTTTTTGTATTTTTTATCAAATAATTGCAGCCTTGGTGAGCAGAAGAGACTTCTTTTAAAAACATAAAAAATCTTACCTGCCTAAAACTTTTGCACAGTACTGTATATATCTCAGAATCAAAACCCCTAATCTACGTGACCTAAATGTTATGAGATGTTCTATGAAACACATTTTGTCAAGTTAAGTTTACTCCTGCCCTGCTGAGTGCGTAGGGAGCTGTGAGTACTGTGTAGGGACCTTCTCAATCAGAACACAGATTTTCTATACTCCAGCGACACAATGCAGACTCCTTATTTCAATCTAATGAATGCCACTGAGCTCCATCACATTTATTGTCATGCACAACGCTCAAAAAGGTCATGAAGAGATTTGGCAGATATAAATTATTGACTGATGCCAGCTGGAGTCTGAATCCCTCTGCTCTACTGGGCCTGTCTCCATACACACGGCACCAGCTGAGAGCACAGCGGGCCTCCCAGTATCCATCGGATTTGAGCTTAATGAAACTCTTCGCACCTGAATAATACTCTGCTTTAAAAAGCACGCCTGTCCCATATCAGCTAATATGTTAAATTATATCCAACACATCAAAGTAATGATCCTAAGAATCTCATAGAACTGTGAGGATTTTCCTAAAGCTGAGATGTGAATAGTTGTCGCCTTGTGCTTTGCATTTAGTGTATGTGACTGCAGTTCTGTTTTGACAGGTGGTGGAAACTGGGATTTGCACTTAATGTGAGCTTGTACAGTAATCATGGGGATACTGCTTTTAGTGCCTTGCTGATCCCATCATGCTAAATTAGATGCAGGGTTTTTTTCTGCCTTTAAGCCTGCTTATTTTCCCGCTCACAGGTGCGGCAACAGCTCCAATGAGACTCGTCATAAAATATTAAGCCTTCCGGCAGAGCGAGATGTCCCTTCTTCAAATTAAATTAATCAACTTTGTCCCAAGATAGCAAGAGAACATTTGATGATGATGCCATCTGCTCAATATAATCTGCTCTCTGATTGATATTCCCCTTAGACCAAAAAAACTGTCAGATAGTGAATCAGGACATTAAAAATACACCCAAACACAGATTTTGTAGAATAGCATTTGACTTTGACACTTCATCCATTAAGCAGTTTCTTTCTTATTGCTCTGTGACTACTATTTTATATCTCAGAAGAATTTAAAGGAGTTCTTAATTATGCCTTATTTAAAACTGACACGGAATTGAAATAGCGATCATCTTTTCTTCCCTAGTGTGACAGATATCTGAGTGAAAAATTGTAGGGCGGGACTTGATTTTTTTCCACTGGAAATTGATTGGATTGTTGTTTGCTATTGCTGTGTTCTCATGTGAGTGACAAGTTGTCCTGCCCTTGCGCCAGTAAACACATCATCAGAGAAGAAAATAAATTATTTTGATAAAGATATTAGAGCACATGAATACAACATGGGTAAATAAATAATTTTTTTATAAATACTGTAATATACTATAATTTATTCTAAGTGCACCTCAAGGAAAGTATTAAAATAATAATAATAATAATCATAATAATAATAATAAATCCATGTCATAACCCCATTATATATTTTTTACTAATATAGACTTTATTTATACTTTATAACAGTTTTAGACACAGTTAAGATCTTTTCTGGAACTCTACAGGAGACATGTAAGATTATGTGATATTTAAGAATACTTTTCACAGGAGAAACAAACAAAAGTCTCAGTTTGGTCTCTATTTAATCCCATTGATAAAAAATACAAAACAATTGAGATTCAGTGGAGTTATGAATATAGGATCCAAATTAACACCCAAGTGCCAAATGAAAGTAAAAAATTTCTTGAACTGTAACTTATATGGAACTACAATATACTGTAATACATGATTTAAAACAAACTGTATGAACGATATTCTGACTCTGTTAACCCCATTGTCATTAGGATAATAAAACGTTTAATAATAATAATAATAATAATAATATATATATATATATATATATATATATATATATATATATATATATATATATAATTTCACGGCTGGAAAAAAAATAATTATAGCCTATCATTTTCTCAATTTAAGTGTGGCATATAAAAATAGAGAGGCAATAGTGAATTTTAGACCCTGCCTGAGGTTGTGGCACAGGAGAATATTCCTCATTAGAACAGTTTTGTGTATTTTATCTTGCTTTTCAAGTCTGTAAGTGGAAGCCTTACTGACAAGCCGATTCTGTAGAGACACATCAGCTATTGCATCCTTCTTGCATCATGGACCTTCTCCAGTCAATCAACCAGCCAACCTAACCAAGCACGCATTCAGCAGAACTCAGGTCTGTGCTGTACAGTGTTCCATCCGGCCTTTTCTTCTGCTGCCTGCTGTTCTGGAACACACTGAAATCTCGCAGACTTAATATTTATTCATTTCTGGTCATAATTTGGAGTAGTAAATGAGCATATGAACCGTTGTGCCGTGCTGCTTATCACGCAGTAAAAATGCCCCTCCACGCTCCCAAAACTATGGATGAGAATCCGAAACAAGGACTGCTGGGACGTTGTCCTGCTCCACTTCACAGACGCTGAGTGAAAGGAGAATTTTAGGATGACGGGAAAATCATTTATATGACACTTTATTCAACAGGAACAACAGCTCATTCCGCACGCCAAACGTCATTACGCCATTTCAACGTCATTGCACATGCGCAGCAGGGTGGGAATTATGTAATTTTAGGGGCAAGGCCATTTGGCCTCCACCTTTTCTTTTTTTTTAGGGGCACCAAGGCCATATGACAGGGCACAAAGGCCATTGAGTACAATTCAATAGTTTTCCCATTCAGATTGATACCATAACATCCTAATTTGGAATAAGACATATGACTTTTTTAATAAAAAATAAATAAAAAATAATGAGACAGAACAACTGTTAATTTAAATGTGCGCAAAGTGCGCTCCCTTAATAATCCCTAAAAAGCTGACATCATCGCGATCTCAAACATCTCTGTTATTATCAATGAAGCTGATTGCACAATGAATATTCCATAATATCTACACTTTGTTATAATCAGAGGATTTTGGTTTTGAGCGGTGATGGGAGTCTATCTTAAATGCTTCTGATTGGCCATTGTGTTTAAGAAATCAACACATACGTCTGTGATTGGCTACATCGCTCAACGCTGCAAACATGTTACAAATAGAAACTCTGGCCTGTAAATAGTCTCAATTTTGTTTAGTTGTTCTTTTCTGCAACAGATTAATAACAATTTATTAGTTTTTATGTTTTATTCATTGATATTCACGATGCTCGAATCGTTTTATTCTCCCGCTGCGGCAGCCCACACACACAGAGTGAGTGCATTACCGCCAGCGCTCGGCCATCAAATCTAGTCCTGCGCCGCACGTCTCTAGATCACTGGCCCGGCCAGAGGATGGCGGCGGGAAATATCGGCTCAAGTTCTGCCTCGGGCAGAGAATTGGGCAGAAAATCTAAGTTATAAACAGGACAGAGTAACACGGCGGATATCGCTCATACATTTTTTTTGACGACGCAACGTTAGTTAAGGCAGCAGGCGTGTGTTGCTTAGGCGGCCGCCTTAGTTACAAAGTGCTGCGGGAAACCCTGAATCTGTAATGGAAACGCGACAGCGTTTAACATATACTAACTTCTCAGAGTTATTTTGCAACCGTGTTCATTATACTAACAACCATTCAACTCCGGATTGATTCTGGAATCTTCGCTGGGGAAATAAGCACCGCAACAATCCGTCCTCCAACGCATGCTGCTCATTGTTTTGAGATCGTGCTCGAAGAGGAGGGGCTATTCGCGCGCGCGCCTCCGTTGTAAGTTTGTGTGTGAGAGGGATGGAGCAAGCTGCGCGCAGCTCTACAATACAATACAGTTTTATTTTTTTAATTTTAAAAAGCAAGCCCACATATGCCGCACTGGCGCTTTATACATGTAACTTGGACAGGGCTAGGGCACACAGGCCACTGTGGCCGTATGATAATTTTTTTTTCACGGGGCATGAAGGCCAAAGTGTAGGGCAACGGCGGCCATGGCCGCGTGGCCGCGGTATAATTCCCACCCTGATGCGCAGTCCTTTCAGTTTCGGTTTTCAATCCGATCAAGGGTTCTCTCGATTGGATCGAGCTCAATCGGATCGATTAAGGTGTTTACATGAAAGCTTTTCAGTGCGATTGAGCCGTACATCTGATTACTAATGGATTGGTTGCATGTCAAATGCAATTCAATTTCTGGTACTTTGTGGGTTTGGTTCACCTGTAGCGTGCAGCAGAGTCCGTTCACTGATCGTCCAATATGTTGTCAAACTTTTTCAAGTGGAAAACCATTTTAACAGTCAATATCTTGGGGGAAATTCCTTAAAATAGACACTAGAAATGTATTATTACTGCAGCAACAATAATATTCTATAATGAAAATAATCAAGCTTGTTACTGTCACATCCTCAGTCACCAGTCTATCACCTCTGTGCACTACATCTCCCACAATCCTCCTTGGTCATCAACCTGCACTCACTTCTCAATCACTGGTCTTGTCTCATCCTACTGAACCTGAACCTGACCACACTTACCTTCGGAAACCTACCTGTGCATCGTACTGTCTCATCCTTCGTCTTCCTGGTTTCATCTTCTGCCAACATTCAGTCGTCCGGTCACATCTCTTCTCAAACTACATCAGATAAGTCCCATCACTCTCTTACCAAAATCACCATCACAATCTGCAATCCAGAGACTCGCCTGGTAATTTCCCATGTGTCATTCAAGAAACTCATTCAGATCTTATGCGTTTGCAATCTTCTGTTCAGGGACAGTTATCAATTAAATGTGTCTGTGCGCTCTGTCAGTGATGAGATGTCAGTTTCTCATACAGTGAGCTATGGCAGGAGAAGTGCATGAAAGAGCACTTTATTAAGCTACAAAGATAATCATAATCATATAGTTTCACATGGGTTAACTTGTTAATATTATAAATTTAAGCGAGTATTTCCATTTTGCACAAAGACTCGTCTTAATAACGAGCAAGTCTCCAGACTACACGACCATGCACATGAATAAAAAAATAAAAAAATAACAAATTTGATGAAAGATTTGTTGTTGGGCATATACCTGTACTTCACTATAATCTATTATTTTAGTAATTTAGTAGCATATTTCTTGCACACTATGGGCAAACATGTTTTGTCAATATATTTATATAATTATTTATTATTATTATTAAGCCTTAAAAAACCCAGATCTCTAAGAACACATATCTCTAATTGCCGCAATACAAAACGCACCTATTATTTTAATAACAAAATAATGAAATAAAGTATATTTTTTACCTTTTGAAACTTGAAAGGGTTGAATTAGAGCAGATACTTTTTCATCTATCGTCATCTGATTGCTGACAGCTTCTCTTTACTGTATCCACCATCAAGTGACAGTGACACTAATAATTGATTGAGAGTACTTGCTCTGCAGTAAATCGTTGAGTTATTTCAAGTTTTGCAGATTGTGCATACGTTTGTTGTATATACTTGTGCATCCTGCGGTACTTATGAGTGAAACATTATATCATCATTGTGTATTAGACATTGCCACCTGAGGAATAAAGGTGAAAAGTACAATTGAGCCATCAGAAATTCAGTTATTGTTGCGGAGGGAAAAAAAAACAAACGCTATTGCATACCTCAGGTCGCTAACAACCCTATACGTTTTTAATATATTTTTCCTGTTATGTTGTCTATAATAAATAGACAGCACTACTAAGAAGGCTAATGTCAAAATGTATAAAAAACAATGAGGGGGTTGGTATAGTGAATGACGTCCCGGGTCGATAAAGACCCGATATATGCATTTAACGGTTAAGATATGCATTAGATGCAGCCCTATTTATTACTTCAGCTGGACAGAGATTCAATCTGTTATGTTCTGCAGTTTTTATTCAAACATTCTTGAGAATGCCTTACCATTATTTAAATATACTTTCATGCCAGTATTTTATTCTACAATAGATTAATTACAAAAACCAAATAGTTTGTTTGTCAGTCAGGGAGGATTTTCCTGTTTCTGTGGTCAGTTTTTTCTCAGAAAAAAAAATCCATGTGGACCTGATTTAATTCTGTTTAGTCAAAGGTTTGAGACCAGGCATCATAAATATAGGAGAGTGACAATATGTTCTGTCCTGATTAGCTTCATAGCTGCCACCATGATGTGTGTATAGTAAACAGATTAAATCGCTTATCCACTGATGTAGCATCTGCGTGTAGTTGCGTGGTAATGCGTGTATGTGTGTAATGCATGAACTCTCTGCGGGGAGCTTTGAGGCTGCTGTCAGCTCTACGGCCACAATAATGCTGTTTATGGGCATTAGGACCCAGGTGCACTGCCTCATGGGATTGTGGATCAGCGGCACATTGGGCAATGCATTTCAACCCCAACACGCACACTCAAACACCCTCATTCTGTCATGATTTTCTCTGACCTTGCGCTACACTCTCTCTGCAAGCGTTTGCCCACGGACGCTTACGGATCAGACAGAATTGGAGCTCTGAGCTCCCTTAATGCTTTCAGAGATTTGCTCTCTTTTCAGCCTCAGCAGACAAACGACTGCTCCTCTTCCCAAAACACGCCTCTCTCCGTTTTACACACTTTTAAGTACCGTTCTCCCGTCTGCATTTCCATCAAATCCTGCCTCTTCCCCAGAGGCCGGCTGACTTGATAAACAAACAGACCAAAACAAACACGCAATACTCCACCATGCTCACTGATTTATAGCGCAAACAAATTATCGACACTTTGCAGTGTGAGGAGACACTTTGCAGTGTGAGGAGACACTATATATAATCTAATAGATAATCTATTTTTAGTGTTTACATTTTACATGTACATCTATTATTCAAATGGTCCTCGTTTCCTGTCTACACTTGTGGTCTTTGGGGTCTATATGACCCCAAACATGTATAGAGCGATTGTACAAAAAAATATAGCCTATAAATTTTAATAATACAAATTATATATTATTTATTTTCCGTTTACTTCTCGTCTATACATTTATGCTATGTTTTGGGGGATATTAAGTACTTTTTTTTACCTGTTTACTGTAAAGTTTCTCAACTACACCATTACATATTAAATTTTTATGAAAAAAACACATTAATGATGATCAAATTTATATATGAGTTGCTTCTGGATATTGATCTGGGTGTTAGATGCATATTGCTGGCTTCTTGTCTTGTTTGTGTATGTGTAATTTTTTTGTCTGATGTTTGTTTGATTGTCGATTTGCTGTGTTTCGATTGTATATTTTAACATGATAGTATTTCTTACTAAATGTGTTGTAATTTTTTATATTGCTATGTAATTTTACTCTCTTTTAGTTTGACTTTTACCATCTGTCTAGAGACTGCAGATGAAAAATAGCCTTCTGGTCTGTGAAAGCACTATATAAATGCAGTCCATTTACCATTATTATAATCATCATCAAAACAATTGATTTTTTTTTTTTTTTTAAGGCTGAATTGTACAATAGTCTGTCACATACTCCCTTTAGAGCAAAAAAAAAACTTAAAACTTAAAGTATATAGCCTACACAATCAAAATAGTGATAATACTATTCCTCAATCTGTTCTTGGGGTCTATATGCAATCATTATTTCCGTACTTAATAAACATGTTTCCCTTCATCTCAGTTGAGGCAAAGAACAGGCAAAGGTCAGAGGCAAAAGAGTAAGCTAATCCACGGAACAGGCAAAAAAAATCCAGGAGACATGAAACCAGGGAAAATGCTCGGAAATGCAGTGCAACAACATACAAAACTTCGCCATGAGTGAATGAGTTAACATTAGGGTTGGGTACCAAAACACGGTGCCAATAGGGAACCGGTTCCAATGTAAACGGTAGTAACGAGACCGAATAAGAACGAAAATTTCAGATGTCTGATATCGGTGCCTGACTTTTTTTTACCGCCCCCTGTAAAACATTTTGCGGCAGGAATGTTCCAATACATATAAATAAAATATCTCCAGTTAACCAGCAGAGCATTAATTTCGTTTTTTTTTTTTTAAATAAGAGACGATCTAGGGCTGAAATGTGTTTTTTAAAATCAAAGTGCTCGTTCGTGCTGCGATCCGGTGCGTGGATAAAGTGTTTTCTCTTGTGGCTCGGGCACACTGCACTGTCTTCACTCGGACGCGAGCTTCAATCAGTTGCGGAGACTCTCTATTCCTTCCGGTGAAAACACAAAATATAATGCACAAAAACGTGTCCGCTTGTTATACAACCACTGATGAGCATAATCGGTTTTGATAAAAAATAAGTAAAAAAAAACCTGTGGATTAGAAGAACCTGACACGCTTGACGAAAGTTCAAGTTCAGCAGGCTGCCAGTGTCTCTATAGCACGCAGTGTGTTTATCGTGCAATTTATATGCAAAATTAGTTTTTACGTGCATAGCTGCTATAACACGCAGTTTTCACATGCATTTGATACTCACTTCATTACGTGTATACACACGCATCCCACACCACTAATTCCATCGAAAAGTATAATACACACGCACTCTACACCACTACTAAACCTACCCTAACCAACCCATGCGTATCCTATGCATGTGTGACAGGTTGATAATCTAACGTTCAGTTTTGCTCATTAGAATTGGGCTACATATTGCAAACGACTAGACACGCACTGTAAAAAAAAAAAGTTGGATTAACTTAAAAAAGTAAGTTACCTGGTTGCCTTAAAACTTTGAGTTCATTGAAATTAAAAATTTGTGTTAATACAACAAAGGAGATTGGTTTAATAAATAGAAACTCAAAATATTATGTTATCTGAACTACATTAATTATCTAAGTTGATTTGACAAAATATAAAAAGTTGTGAAAAGAAATCATCAAAATTCATTTTTACAGTGCGCCCACCGGTGTGGAGTCGCAGTTGAGTAGGCTACACCTGCGCGGTGCAATCATGAGGGTGCGTCTGTGGCTAGTGGCGTGATAAAAACCCTGTTTAAGGTTGGTTAATTGTTATTCTTCTCTGTGCGGTGTGAAGTAACCGGCTACCCATTTCTAGTTGCTTTGACTCTCTGGAATGTGTGGGTGCGTGAAGCGGCGAGCGCAGGGGACATAAAGGTTATTATAGCTTAAAATCCCCTAAGAGGTGCGGCCCAAGAGCGCTAGCTGCTGTTTTTTTTTCTTTATTATATTTATTTTGTCACTGTTTCATGGTCTTAGTTCAACTGACGTCTGCGGATATTGCGGTTTTGAGCCGCTAACGATCGAGCTCTTTAACGATCTGCTCGTTAGAAATTTGTTGAAATGCTGACGTAGCCCAATGTATGGTCGATGGACTATTAATTTATATTACACTGATCTGCTGGTAGCCTGGCCCTTGTAAAGCAGCGCAAACAATATTAGCATCAGTCTTAATTGAGAAGTGAAATATGATGTTACTGTGATTGAGTGTTGGAATTATTTTCTTTTCCGTTTTTTTATTTATTTTATTTTTTATTAAATCCATTTGCCAGTTCTATCTGCTGGTGGCTAGAGCTGTGATACGGAGGCTTAACAGAAGGGGGAGTGTATTTGTTTTCTTTTGATAGCCTACCCTCTTTATTTGGTGTGACACATGCTTTACGTTTTGTTTACTCACTGATTTGCTGTGCTTTCCCCTTCTGTTAAAGTGGTCAAATTATGGGCTCTTGTTTCTGTCGGTATTAATTGGTAAGCTGTATTTGAGATCTATCTTGATGTTTTTAAGTTAATGATTTTATTCTCTGTGATAAATAAATCTGGTGTATTTCTAGAAAGTCACGTCTCTGTCTTCAGTGCAAGCCGAACCAGCAGGGTCCTTCCTTTTGTTGTAATTCTTTTTGGTTTAACTTTTTCTTTTTGGGTTATTTTTTTATTATTTTATACTTTCCTGGGTAGACGGAACCTAGGTGGCGTAGTCGGGTATTTATATATCTAACGAAAAGTTACACATGTAAAAACTAATTTTCGCGTATAAATCACACGATACTGCGTGCTATAGAGACGCATTTAGTGTGATCGGGTTGCGACATCTCAGATGATAACAGCAGCCGTTTCTCTTCGGGTAAGTCTAGTAGGCCTATTTTAATGCCAACTGCAAATCTTGCATATCAAGTAGGCTAGCAAACACCGTTCCCATTCAACAGCGAGTGTAACGTGTGCAAAATGTTTTAACAAAGTTCCAACACTTCTTTATACGAGGCTATACTGTGTTAAATATTTCTGCTCAGTGTCAGATATTTCTCTGCTTAAAGTAAAAGTCATAATATGTGAAGACAAAATGTTGATGTGTTTTACATCAGTAGCCTATTAAACTATGGAAGTTATAAAGTTAACTTATTATGTTGTTATTAATTAACCATTATGAAATGGTTAAACTGGTTTTATTTTCATTTTTAGCATTTTATTTCTTTAATTTGGGCAGAAAATGCCTTCCATATGTCACGGGTGACAAAATCGCTCGGCAAGCGGAACCCTCTTGAGAGTCCTAGGTTTCCCAGGGGAAGGTATTGTGTGCAACACGCCCCACTCCGGTGATGTAAACATGCCCGCACTGATTAGCGCTAATGCATTGCAGGTGTGAGAGAGAGAAGCGGCGCTCACACAGGCCTCCTGTTACGCAAGCCAGGATAAAAAGGGACCATTCAGAGAGGGTGGCGGTGTGTTCAGTGGGTTTGAAGTGCTCAGTGAGTTGGAAGTATTTGAAGAGCCTAAGGGTCGACTTGGAGCAGTGTTGGATACAAGCTTCCTCAGGAAAACCGTTGGGGTGTGGAGATCGCCCATTTGAGTTTGCTGGATCAGAGTGATCGTTTGTGGGAAGTCTGCTGGACCGAGCTATCGTCTGGATTGGTGCTGTGGAAGGAGAGAGAAGAGATAAGTGAACTGATTTCATCTTATGAGTAATTAAATTGCTGGAAGAGGATGCAGCAAATGTGGATCTGATTGTTGGAAGAGCTATGTGTTTCAGAGTGTGTTGAGGAGGAATTGAAAGAGAAATCCCTCGTGGAGCGAGCGCAACAAACGGAGTGGGGCCTCTGACCAGCCTTAACGTGTGAGTGAATTGCAGTGCTTTTGCCTTATTGATACACATTGATTTGTGGCTGTGGAATTGAAGTGAACACAAGTGTGCTGTGCCTTTGCTGAGAAGTGGCCCTAGCCCCATTCACACGTTGTGGAAAGTTATTATATCTGCTCCCCATTTGAAGTCCAGTGTGATACAGCTGCACTGAAGAGGGTACTCTGTACTGTGAAGGTCCTTAATTGTTATTTACTGTTTGAGCTCAAAAGCCTACAGCATCACTGGAGAAACGATCTTTTAACCCATTGTCTCCTCACTGTGAATTGAAGAGAGTACTGTGCAGATCCTTACCTGTTCCACTTACTGTTGAGTCCAGACGCATGCAGCATCACTGGTAACGTGCCATTTTAATTCATTGTCTCCTTACTGTGCACTGAAGAGTACATTGTACTGTGAAGACTCTTACCCGTTCTACTTACTGTTTGAGCCCAGAAGCCTACAGCATCACTGGTAACGTACCATTTTAATTCATTGCCTTCCTGCTGTGTACTGAAGAGCGTACGTTGTACGGCGAAGATCCTTTCCTGCTCTACTTACTGTTTGAGTCCAGAAGCGCACAGCATCATTTGGGAAGCAACCTTTTAATTCACTGTCTCCTTACCGTGAGCTGAAGAGAGTACTGTGTACTGTGAAGAGCCTTACCTGTTTCACTTATGGTTGAGTCCAAAAGTATGCAGCATCACTAGTGACCTTATAATCCATTGTCTCCCTGCTGTACATTGAAGAGAGTATTTTGTACTGTGAGGAGTCTCACCTGTTCTACTTACCGTTGAGTCCAGAAGGACGCAGCATCATGGGCGAAGTAAACCCTTAACTCACTGTCTTCCTCCTGTGGACCGAAGAGTACCGTGCACTGTGAAGGATCCTTACCTGCTATACTTACTGCCCGAGTTCGGAAGTCTGCAGCACTGCTGAGAAAGAGTAAGCTTTCAAACTATTGTTCCATTACGGTGCGCCGATGAGAGTTCTCGGTACTGTGAATATCCTTACCTGTTCTACTTACTGTTTGAGTCCAGAAGCATGCAGTATCGCTGGTGAAGCCGTCTAGTGATCCACTGGCTCGCCCCCCCTGTGAACCGAAGGGAGAGCTGTTTACTGGGAACAACCCTTACCGGTCATTCTTACTCTCTGAGTCTGGAAGTCTGCAGCATCACTGGAGAACGGAGTCCCTACATTGCCGCCCAGGGGGCACAGTGACAGTTGCGACACGCCCGCCCGTGGCAGAAGGATATCTAGAGGACAGTGAAGGCTATCCAATTGATGCCCCCTTGTTTTATTGTTCAATAAAGATTGTTCCTCCTTTGAAACTTACCTGTGTCTCCGTAGTCCTCTGTTGTGTGCCTGTGGTGTTGCTCCTCACGGTGGTGACTCAGTAAGAGAGGGGGGGCGGTTGGTCATCCGAGCATTCCTCCCCTCGACCTGTGACACATATTAAATGGCACAATTTTCAAGAATGGCACAACAATCGGAAATCAGAAAATCTTGAAATATTTAAGTTAATATTGTGTCCAGTTTGGTCCAGCAGGGGCCCTGTTAGGAAGCATGTCTCAGTCGGGTTCGTCACTTATTGCGGTCCCCTGGAAACGTTTCCGTTGTGGTCCGTGCTATTTGCAGTACGTTTCTGTATGTGGTTGTGTTGTGAGAATTTGTAGCACACATGTGTTGTGAAACTGTTGAAGATGTTTTCTTAATTTGCGGCTGTTTTTCTATTTGCATGCATTTTCTTCAGTTGCAAGGCGTTAAGCTCTCTCGGCCACTGTAATTTTAACATTAAAATTACACACATTTAAAAGTTGAGGATTGGTTTTATTCTCACCATAACTTTAGCATCATATTGTGTTAGTCTGGGCTTGGATACACTTGTTTTTTTTTTTTTCTTTCTTTCTTTTCTAGAACAGCAACACTTCTCCTCATTAAAATGCTAAACAGCTCATTAGCATGTTTTAATGTCTTGATTATTTTGGCCTGGTTTTGTGAGGTTGCATTGTTCAGCTCTCCAAAGTTATGGAGAACCAGTGGCAGGTTATTTAGGTGCCAGCACTATAGTAGTTGCAATAGTTATTAATAATTTTTGGTTATTGTTTAGCATGCAGTAATTTAGACCATGCAAACTTTGAATTTAGCAAGGAGCTTGCAAGTTATATCTAGAGGAATTTTTGTTTATGTCCATTGAAATTCTTTTATAATGCTTATATCATCAGAATTTCGTATATTATTGATTAGGAGAAGCCGCTTGCAAGGTAAACCTATTATATTCAAAACTGAGAGAACAGCGAGTACATTATGTACGTTTATGATACTATAGCAATATCTGTATCTCTCAAGCTTTAAATGGGCTTCTAAATGTGCAATAATTTTTATTTCCATGTATATTTGTCATGTTGACTGCTGCTGTAAATCTAGATAGTAAGTCTTGTTTAAAACTTTTATGTCAATGTTGTTTAGAAACTATAATAATAATATTAAAGTATTGTGTAATCTGTTTGCATCATTTAATTTGGCCTGTTCCTTCTCTTCTCTGGACCAAAACTTTTTAATCTTCACCAGATTTTTGTCAGGGTTAGCTGTATATATGCATATGACATGCAATACCCTGCTATATAGACAAGCAGAATTGTTATTTATTTATATGCTGTAAGCTTTTCTCTTCATGTGGATCATTGCCTGTGTATTTATTAAACTGTAACGTTTGCTAAGAGATGAGGTAGAGAGAGAACCCACTCACTCGCACGCTTACAATGACAAAACTCCACATGAGAAGACAGGAACATCTGACCTAAAACATAAAAATGATCAACCACAGAGAACAGAATACAACGATAGCAAAACATTGACCTTAAATACACAGAACAATGAGTAGATAATTAACTTCAGGTTTGTTCAATGATGAAACAGTAAGAGAACATGGAAACAATGAGAACAGAGAAGGCACTTCAACATAAAAATCCATACAAAAAAGACAGAACTGGGATCATGACAAAAATACCGCCTTTTGCCTTCATCATCGTGTTCATGTGCGTTCTACACCACAGCATTGTGACAGAAGACCTGACCCAGGTAAGATAAGCGGCGTATTTTAGAATTGCTTTTGTGTGTTTTCTGTCTTTTTTTCCAAAACATTTAAAAGTTTTATTAAAAAAGGGACACTACGAGGAGTTTTCTAGTCCATCAGGCAACCTTCCCGGACAACTGCCTGTGCTCGTTTCTGAACATTGCCACAAGAGGGTCCTCGAGGGAGTTTCATGGAATTTGTGAAGTGGGTGATGGCATCTTGTGGATCGCCACTCACCGTTGAACCCGTCGACAACAACCCTGGTCCCACTCACCCAAGATCACCCAGACTGCGAGGATCAGCAGCATGAGCTCAACACAAGCAGTGATAGTGAGTCATGCCCAAAATCCCTCTCCCACCACCTCTCCAAAACACAACTAATAAACTTGTATGCTTCCTCAGTATCTGTCTGTCTCTGCAGTCCCTTCTCCAGTACCCAGCAATTTCTTCCACCCAGTTATCGCTACCTCCTATTAGTCCCTCAGTGCCTCCTTTCAGTGGTGAGTCAACACATTGGACCTGTTGGGAGCCACCTCTTCCTGGACATGAGGAGCCCGTTACTCTGCTCGTTACCCGTTACCTCGTTACCCGAGCCCGTTACTCCTTCAGCCTCTGTGCGCTCCGCTCCATCTCGACCTGTCGTTCAGGCTCTTGCGCCTATGCTCCTTCCACCCTCGATATCAGATGTAACCATCGGCCATTCGGCCTCGTCGGGCTCCCTCTGACCCATCAGCTCCACCTGAGTCAGACATCGCACCCTCTTCGCCATGGACTTGCGGGCCATTCACTGCCCTCAGCCCCTTTGGCTTTGGCTAGCTCCGCCCTCCCTCTGGCTCCGGCTCCACCTCTGCCTTCAGCCACTTCAGCTCAGCCTCTGCCCTCCGTATCCCTGCTTCAACCTCGGGGGGTCGTTGCTGTTGCTCCATCGCGACCGGCAAGGTCTTCGGTGTCTCTCTGCTTCATTGGCTCTCAGGCTACACAGTGGGCTCCACCTCCATCACTGTTGTCGCCTCAGGTCATCCCCATGGTGGCGTCAGGACTCTTCACACCATGGGTACTCCCTCTACTACGCCTGCAACGCTGCCATAAAACACAGTCCTGCCTGGTCTGGGTCTTCATTTGCTCTTCCCTGTTCAAGACTATCCCCTGGTTGTCACTACCTTCTGCACCACACTGGACTTTTTTTGTTTGTCTCTCTCCTGGTTCTTCGTCCTCCAGGTAAGCCTCCATCCATCTGCCGGCGCAAGGTCGTGCCTTCCGGGAGGGGGCATACTGTCACAATCAAACTCAGTTTGTTTCTGTTTTCACTTTTCCCTCGTTGAGTTTGTCGGCATGGTTGTAAAAGGATTAGTTCACTTTAAAAAAAAAACTTTTGCTGATAATTTACTCACCCCCATGCCATCCAAGATGTCCATGTCTTTGTTTCTTCAGTCGAAAAGAAATTAAGGTTTTTGATGAAAAGATTATTTCTCCATATAATGGACTTCAATGGATCCCAAATGGTTCAAGGTCCAAATTACAGTTTCAGTGCAGCTTCAAAGGGATTTAATCGATACCAGACGATGAATAAGGGTCTTATCTAGCGAAACGATCGGCCATTTAAAATCTAAATAAAAAAGTTTAAGTTTTAGAAGCACAAATGCTCGCCTTGCTCTATTCTGTGATGCGCGTGACCTTTTCATGGACATGGACATCCTGAATGGCATGGGGGTGAGTAAATTATCAGTAAAAGTTTTTTTAAAAGTGAACTAATCCTGTAAGACCACTCTTAAAGACTACTTCTTCAAGTTCACACTGAAAAATATAGCCCAAAAAAGTGGACGTATTTCAGTCAGATGTGCTTCTCAGTTATGTTCATTATTTTAATCTTTGCATTAACATGGTGAGTGCTGATTTTGTTTATGCCAGTCGGTCTGCTTGATCCTTTAACCTTCATCAAGTCATCAAAACGGATTCATGTGCAGACATTAATTTTCCATTAGCAGCGCTGGTTGATCTGACAAGCATAATGTAATCACTTCTCCAGTATGAATATTATGCAAATTCTTTGCTTACATATTTATAAATGCATGGATATGCTCTTAAAAGGTTCCTCTGGATATTTCAGTATCTTGGAGGGATTTGTTGCATGAGTGTGTAACATTAAGCCATGAATGAAGGTGCCTAGAGAAAAGGCTCTACACAGTTCACTTAAAAAAACACTTGATGTGTTGCGTGCTTCCCAGAACTCTCTGCAGTGAGTTGCGAGTTTTGACAGTGATTATCTTGTACATAATTTTATTAGGCATTTGCTTTTATTCATAGCGAATTAAATACATTGGACAAATTACTTTATAAGTATGCAACTTTTTATGTCCCATAGGAATTGAAAGACTTTGCAAAGATTGCACAAGGACCGCACAATTTTTATTATTTTCATGTTTATTAATCATTATATAAAATAATAAAATGCATGTAAGACATTATTATAATTAATATATAAGTAATAAGTAATTAATAATTGTTATTTATATATATTATTTTAATACATGCATTGTTTTAAAATGTTTTTTTTTTTTTTAACAGCATGCTATGAAGGTACATTTATATTCAGCAATGTGTAAATATAGGTATTGAGATTTTTTTAATATTTATGTGATAATAATAAAACTCCAAATTACCAGATACTTAATAACTAAATGATTTGAATACCATAAATGATTCCCCAAACAGATGGTTTGTATGCCTGATTTTCTTGCTCAAGCCAGAGTAAACCACTAATAAGCAAATGTTACAGTTTACACTCAAATAAAAAGTAAATAGTTTACATTGCGCAAGCAATTTCTGTCTGCTTGATGTATTTACCCCTAGATTAAATAGATTAAATGTAAAATGGGATGGTGCTTTTGATTGGTTTAGGAATTATACCCTCTATTGGAGCTTGTCAGTGTGAACACAAACCAAAGCACATGTGTGGCTAATTAAAGAGCCTTGTAACACACACACACACACACACATGTTGGTGCAACAGCATTATGAGGACTCTCCATAGGCGTAATGGTTTTTATACTGTACAAACTATATATTCTGTCCCCTTACACTGCCCCTGTCCCTAAACCTACCCATCACAGGAGACATGCTGCATTTTAAAATGTTTAATAAAACATTGTTTTTTATGTTTTTTAAGCCATTTGATTTATGAGGACTTTTGACGTGTCCTCATAAACCACCCATAAGTTGTAATACCACTGTAATACACATGTCATTATACAAATTTGTGTCCTCATAAATCACATAAACCAACCCACACACACACACACACACACACACACACACACACACACACACACACACACACACACACCTGAACATAAGGGTGAAATCAAATGAATAATCAAGGCAGCCAAGGTGGGAACAGTGCAAAACATGTCCATGTGGTGTGGAGCAATATGGGTTTTTGCCAGGGTCGATATTGTCCCGACCACTTTTAGAAACATCTTGCGGCACGCACATAATACAAATAAATAAAACATCTCCAATTAACTAGCAGGGTATTAACCACAGATTAACATATTCGGTTTTGATGAGAAAAAAAAAAATATATCCGAGTGCGGATTAGAACCCAAGAACCTCTGACACACTTGGCAAAAGTAGTGCCACTAACCCATGGAAACACACAATTTATGTCTGCGGATCTATGCATTTATTCACGTGAAAATTCTCAGCACTAACAATATACATGTAGATCTCATTAAATGTCAAATTAAACCCAATGTACTATTGAAATTGATTTCTGGACATCGTAATGTTATTTTTCACGAAAATTGTTATTGTACACATATATTGTACATATATCTTACCATTTAATAGCAACAACCCCACACACACATGTCCATCCAACGTTTTAAAAGACGCCACTGGTTGGAGATGTGTGTTCGGTTGCTTGCGTTTTATTCCGTTTTTTATTCCCAACTGTACATTGACTAAGAATGAAATGGCTAGAATTTATTCACACCTCTACTATTGAATGAATCCAATGTATCATCAGCGCTCGGATTCGCTTCCATGGTGCTGTCAAGTACGCCTAGCAGGTGAGGTAAACTAAACACTATTGGCTATTTGAAAAGAGGGAGGAGACATTAAATATGTCCCGCCTTAGCTTCCTGTTTCCGTGGAAATAACATCAACGCATCATACAAAGCTGCGCGTTCCAAGGCACTTCACTGGACCTTAAAAGTTAACATCACATTAAAAAAGTTGACTTTGTTTGTTTATAAACATTATTATTATTAGTAGTAGTAGTAGTATTGTTATTAAATATTATTATTATCATGTGTATTTATTTATAGCAGATGGAAGGAGAGGTTGAAAAGTAAGATGTATTGAGATGTACAATAGAATTTGTAAGATGTACAAATTTTGATAAAATATTATATGTAATCAATTAATACAATTTTAGTTTCATGTTGATTTTAAATGCCTGTATAGTGCCATTTTAAACATTTAGGCTTTTTGTTTCCTCTGACATACACCATTTTGATCCCTGTGGAAAAAGATGATGTTGCTTTTATTTTATTCTGAGTGCATTTTTTCCCCCTAAATAAACTGCAGTCAGCTCAGTGGAGGGCCGTTGCCTGCGGTTACCTGCTCTAACCAGTTGTCATGGTCAATTATAAAGCTTGTCAGGAGAATGTGGCTCAACTTTCGAGGTTTTGACACCCTCGACCTTGTTTTTGTATGTAAACGGGCGTCCTTCCCTTCAGAGAAACCTACTGATGTGTTGATGGACATTAAGGACATCAGACTGGTCTGTTCTCATATTAGTTTTTGATACTTCAAGACAAATGTGGCACATCACTTGTCATTTGGTATCTAAAGACCTTTTATGTACATCTGAACCTGTTCAACTCAATCTGTCTAGCCAGTAGCTCTCAGCTTCATTGCTCACTGCATGTGTCCTATTGTAGGGTGAACATTTTTAGACTGCCATGCCGAGACTATAGTGGCTGTTTTTGGCCCCAAGGACTCGGGGCAAATGTCAATTCCTCTTTATTTTTTTTAAATCGATTTGCACACATCTAGCATTCCATTGGGTCTTCAGAGCCATTGTCGAGCTTTCAGCGGTCAGATAGATCCGACCTCCCACTCCCCTTCAGTCGAACAGCTGCTGAAATAGGCCACTTAATAGAAATGCCTGTTTACTGGAGGACTGTTCCTCAAAGGCAACACTGAATCTGACAGACCCTCTAGTCTCTTCAGTCAATAAAATCTTTAAGAGGCCGTTGTAAGCACAGAAGGAGAATTAGATGTTTGATCGAACAAATTTAGCATGCTGTGATAGTGGTGTTAAAAATAGGACACACAGAAGAGGAGACTGAACAATGCAGATTCCTCTTGATATCCATAAATCTTCCACGGTGAAGGAAAAAGAAGTGTGCAAAGGGATTTGTGGGACAGATGTAGAAGTATGATGCCATTAATTGTTTAAATTGAATATTTTGCATGTTGCTCCTCATCCTTATGTAATGTGATACAGTATGTGCTGGTTTTTCTCACATTATCTGGGTGCTTTTAGGACAATAATTGTCAGCGTCGGTTGCAACAAAAATGTAAAATTTTCAGGATCTAACCGCAACAGTTTATTAAACTAGAATTTTAGTTATATTAGGAATACTCAGACTAGAAAACCATGAACAGAACAACCGGATGAAATCGACAAGAACAGACAAATGAATTGAACAAAACACTGGGCTTAAATACCAAAACAAACTAATCAACAAAATGAACAACAGGTGGAAATTAAAATCACATCAATGAAAAAACATAAAAAAAGAAACGCTCCGGTTACTCATGTAACCTCGGTTTCCTGAGATAACGGGAACTAGCATTGCATCAGAAAATCCTTTGTGATCGCTATGGGGAAACTCCGAATCCTGAAGCCTGATTGGTTCACTTCTATGAATTTCAGAGACAAATGGCCTTTCAGCCCACCAAGATGGGCGGGGCCGACTGTCTATCTAAGTCGCACTGCACAGCCCAGATTTTCTCGATTAAAGTGCGACAGTGACGACTCGCGCAAATGCACAGTAGCACAGCATGATACGCAATGCTCGTTCCTGTTATCCAGTGTTAATTTTGACAGCAAATTTTGATTTAGTCTTAGTCACAGTCTTTTGACTAAAATGCCATTTAGTTTTAGTCATATTTTAGTCATCTGAATTGTTTTAGTTTTAGTCGACGAAATACAGTAAGATTTTAGTCGACTAAATCTACAGTACATTTAGTCGACTAAAATATAATGGGTTTAGTTAAATTGTAATGCATTAATTTAGAATTTCTCTAATTTCCAAACCCATTATATATTCCTGTAGAAAACGTCTATTAACCTGTTAATGAATATTTTTTAAAGTTTGAACATGCAATACAGACACAGATTTAGAAATGTGTCAAAATAATATCTTAAAATTAAACAAAACACTTCTCCTAAAGTCTTTCTTTCTTCAATGAATGTTTGCACTCTTTAATTAACATACATCATTCTTTATTCTTTCAGGCAGACATATTTATTTGTTTAAATTAAATACAATTAATCCTTATTAAAGCTATTAAAGAGCAGTGAATGCTTTTCTCTTTTTATTTAGTTGTTTGATTAATATTAAAGGTGCCCTAGAATGTGAAATTGAATTTATTTTGGCATAGTTAAATAACAAGAGTTCAGTACATGGACATGACATACAGTGAGTCTCAAGCACCATTGTTTTCTCCTTCTTACTTAAATCTCGTTTAAAAAAAAACCCCTGAAAAATAGGCGAATCTCCACATAACACCGACTGTGACGCAACAGTCGGGATCATTAAATGTACGACTCCAAAAATGTGCATATGCCAGCCCATGTTCAATGACACGTGGAACTGTGCAGCTGAAGCATGGCAGTTGCTCAGTGTTTGGATGTACAAATGAACACAAAAGTATTTTTTAGTTCCTTCATCCTAGCCTCTGAAGAAACAATGGGTTAATTTTATTTTCTCTGGAAATTTCCAAACATTTCACCAACGAGACTGTTTCCTCAACTTGGGCCAATACAGAGCTGGCCTCAATGAACGTATGAAAATAAATCGATCGAGCTACCAAGCAACACTTTCTGATGTGTAATTGTTCAAGTTCAGAAAGGTAATCTTTCTCTCAAAATCGGTCAATACTGTTCATGCATCAGTAAGTCAAGCCAGTGACTAAAGGCTAAAATCAGGCTAGGAAAAATGCCTTTTATTTCTAAATTATTTATGACACTTTTTGATCTAAAAACCATACTAACATTATCAGGGCAACCCATAAAACATTATACAATAAAAATAAAAACCATTCTAGGGCACCTTTAAGTGTACAGATGGCATTAGGGTTATTACGCACTGTCACTTTAAGATCGACTGTGCAGATCCAATGGCACTGATGCACATCCGATATTCTCACAACTGTACACTCTGTAAAGACATAACCGACTGTGTTTACGCGAAAACTCTCCAAAACTGACATTTAGACATAATTGTGTGTATTTGTCCATTCAGACGCGAAAGAGAGCTTAATTCAGTCCTTGCGCGCTGTATCTCTCTATGTTCAGGGCTGCACGCTTCACGTCGGTTGTGTGTGTGTGCACAGAAAAACATACCGAATAAAGCTCTCTTTCGCGTCGTCACTCTTATTCAGATAGATGATAGATCTATATGTCTTCTCTTCTCTTTCTCCCAGACTTTTCAATTTTTTAACTATTTATGAGACGTGCATCAAGCGCATACCCACTCCTGTCCCGCCGCGTAGATCAGCACGTTACAATTCAAATTTACGGATCTTTCACAAACGCAAATCAGTTCTGAATGGATCTCTTCCCCAATCGTCCCTACCTAACATTTTTGTTTAGTTTTTATTCGTTGACGAAAATGTCAATACACTTTCGTCATAGTCAATGGTTTCGTTTTCGTCTGTGAAAAAATGTCGTTGACGAAAATAATGACGAAAATTAAATCTGAATTTAAGGACTGAATTAAGCGAGGACTGAATTAAGCTCTCTTTCGCGTCTGAATGGACAAATACACACAATTATGTCTAAATGTCAGTTTTGGAGAGTTTTCGCGTAAACACAGTCGGTTATGTCTTTACAGAGTGTACAGTTGTGAGAATATCGGATGTGCATCAGTGCCATTGGATCTGCACAGTCGATCTTAAAGTGACAGAATAATTTTCGTCATTATTTTCGTCAACGAAATTACAGTTTTTGCCCATTGCTTGAACACTAATAGACACATGCTTAAACCAAAGTAACATAACTTGAAGTTGTTGTTATATACCTTAAACAAAGTGTAACCATACCTTAAACAAAAGTGCTGCTTTGCACTTTAGTTGCAATTCTGTAAAACACTTGCTCCTAGACACTACACACTATTTCATACATAAGACACTTAGTTCAAAAATGAAATCTCAGGGTACCATTGGGAAAACACATCTATTCAAAATACAACACACATTGGTTAATTGAAAAGACATAGACACACACTTGAAAATACTTACTTACAAAACTGAACACCAATCAGCCAGCTACAAAAAGGCCTCGGTTAAGCCATTTTGAGATCTTTGCAAGCATGGAGGCAGGGAGAGCTAGAGGCAGAGGCAGAGGAAGAGGAAGGCAGAGAGAGAGAGAGAGAGAGAGAGAGAGGAGGACGTGGTCAAAGAGGCCACGCAAGGACCATTATTTCAGATGACATAAGAGGAACTTTGGTGGACCATGTCATAATATAAACCATGGCCTGACTATGAGGGAAGCTGGGCAGAGAGTCCATCCTAATCTAAGTTTCATTCATAATAAGGACATTCCGACTGGAAAACAGGTATGTCTTCAACTCTCTACTCAGACTGTATCTAGAGTATTTACAGTACTGTACCATATCACGTTACTGTATCACATGTACTGTATTCCAGGGTGGCTAATGCTCCTTTCCAACAAAAGTGGTAGTTTTGTGAAATATACCTTGATAACGTGTTGAGATGTTTCAGTACTGTGTATGGTAAATACAGTAAAGTTAGGGATAAATACAGGGATAATGTTAGTTTCCATCGGGCTACTCTGGTCCAGAACTGGTTCACCAACCATGATCAATTTGAAGTTGTGTACTTGCCCCCTTACTCGCCATTTGTAAATCATATAGAGGAATTTTTTTCTGCTTGGAGATGGCGCATATATGACCGCCAACCACATGCCCAAATGCCTCTTCTGCAGGCAGTGGGACAGGCCTGCGGAGACATTGAGATGAGGTCAATCCAGGTATGGATTCGGCACACAAGGGGGTATTTTCCCCGATGCTTAGCGAGAGAAGACATTGCTTGTGATGTTGATGAGATCCTTTGTGCACAATTGTGTTTTTCTTTGTTTGATTTAACTGAATTTACTGTACTGTAAAATATACTACTAATGTAATGATTTTGAATTCAGTATTTAATTTTTTGGTTGTTGTGAAAACATGCCCTCTGTGGAACTGAATAAAAACAGAGAAAACAAAAGTCTGCAGAGTTTTACATAAAGTAGACTAGTGTGTTGCTGCTGATCTGAAAGTGTATTCATATGATGCAAGTGGGTATAATTTTGTCATCAGAGGGAAATTTTGACAAAGGATTATTAGGTTTTGATAGCAGAGTTTCTATTTGACATAGATGTGAATGGTTTATTTCCCAGTGTTGTGAATTATTTGTTTGTGTGTAGAGTTTTGACACAATGAGCCAAGTTTTGCAAAATGTGTTCAAGCAACAGGCAAAAACTGTAAAACTGCTGTTATCGCAGAGAACCAAAGTTATGTGATAAACAGGAGCGTTCCCTTTTGAAATGGTTCACTTTGCATTGCATCAGATAATGTTCTCTGAGGTCTATGGGGAACCGCTGCAGAATGCTGTGCTACTAGTGCAGAATGGAGCTGTTCTGCCAAGCCGTAGGCCGGGGGCATTTGCGAGGAGGGCCCCAGGCAGACTACTAGAATAAGGGATGTAGGATGTCCAGAAAAGGTAGACTCGGGTTTGCTGACCGGAGACTGAGGGTATAGCAAGTCTAGAAAAACTCAATGGAGCCTAGTCTAGGCCAACTGGAGTTGTGCCTGAAGGGCCATAGTGTCCAGGCTGTAGAACCTGATAAAGGTGGAAGGTGAGGACCAGCCGGCCGCCGCACAGATGTCAGCCATGGATATTCTGCTAGACCATGCCCAAGAGGAGGCCATTCCTCTGGTGGAGTGGGCCCTCATTCCTCATTCCAGGGACTTGTAGGCTAGCGCTATCGAGTCCACTATCCAATGGGACAGTCTCTGCTTCGTTGCTGGTAGCCCCTTAGAATGGCCTCCAAAGCACACAAATAGCTTCTCCGATTGCCTGAATTGGCTGGAGTGCTCAATGTACACACTAAGGGATAAGACCAGGTAGAGTGAGTGTGGTGTCTGATCACCCTCAGTGGAGGGGAGAGCAGAGAGCGATATAATCTGTGCTCTAAAAGGTGTGGAGAGCACATAGCCTTGTTAGGCCCAAACTCAAGGCAGGAAGGGTCCACTGAGAGAGCCTCTTGTCCATGGCCAGCCTAGCCGCTCGCGGCGTATGCTCTAGCCTCTAGAGAAGGAAGTTTTGTGTAGCCTTTTTCCTCCTTCCCATCAAGTGTGGTGAGGGCCACTGAAGAGGAACGCGTAACGAATAGGGGACGCACCACGCCATAGCAAGTTCTTCGCGGACTTCCGGTAAGAACTGGGCTGGAAGCTGGCGGGGGGCCTGCTGGTGGCACACCGGCTGCAGGAACCATTCATCGAGGGTGTTGCGGGCGGGCTCTTCTGGAGCCAACCAGTCCAAGCCCAGCTCAGTTACAGCTTTGGTGAGGATGCGGAGGAGCTCCAAGTCCTGCTGAGGTCTCGCTGAGTCATTCTCTCTAGGCGCTGGGTGGGCGGAGTCTTCACTGGAGTTCGCCTAGTCCTCTGCATCAGATGCGGCAAGAGACATCGAGTCATCACAATCACCCTCAGAACCACCAAATGAAACCATGCCATGCTGTTCGCGCCAGAAGAGGGCCGTTGGTCATCGCGGGTAAAGAGCACTGGTGAATCAGCACGCTTTGGGCATAGCGAGGCATGCGGGCACTGGGCTGACGTGAGCTCGCTGCACCCTGTTTTTCTGCCCTGTGGCTTCGCTGTTTCTTCCATCTCAGAGCGAGAGCCTACAAGATGGGATCACTTTCTTTGAAGAAATCCATGAGCGCAGCTGTGCGAGACTCCTGCTCTCACAGTGAGAGCAGCTAGTTTTTATGAGTGCAGCTTTCTGTGTGGGCGAGCCTCAGACAGCTGATGCATTCAGAGTGCTGGTCCGGGGGATGCGGGGCAGCCCTGCATGAGCCACATTCGCATTGGCATGCCATTTTGCAACAAACACCGCTTGCTCTTTTAGTGAAAGAAATTTCACTTGTAGTCGGCTTGCGCCGTGTAATTTGCTCGTTTCACTGCATCGAAAGGGAACAATAAAGAGGTAGGTGTATTTTTGTATTTTACGTAATTTATGTATTTTTACCTAATGAAATAAGTCAATTTAAGGTGCATTAAGCAATTTCTGAGAAACTCTGTTGAAAATGGACCGGACCGAGCATCACAACACACTTGTAGCCAATCAGCAGTTGGGGGCGTATACACTCATGATATGGGGGAGGAGAGAGAGTGAACAGGAGGGAGATTTGAAGAAAGACTGTAGAGAGATGGCTAAGAGACATTACAAAAGAGAAAAGGGCAGAGGAATATCACTGGAAAAAGAAGGGTAAGAGCTTTAGGACCCGGGTTAATATTAGAAAAGCTTTCCAGCACTGGAGAGCTGAGGGTGTTCTGTTTCTGCTTCATACGCGAGTAACATCGGTTTTACTGTTTTAACAGAACCAAGATATGCTGTATAGTAATATGAGTGTCATTGTTTGCCTGGAGCTGGTGTTCTAACAATGAACTCTTGCTTGTATGGTATATACTTGTGTACAGTATTAATTTTTTTGTTCCTTGTTGTTTGATTGTCATCTTCACTTTAACATCAACTCTTGTGTTGCGTGTGCATTTTGGGGGCGGAGCAATGAAGAGAATGTGTTTGTTTGGATTGAGTTCAAATATCAACAGTGTTTCTCTGAAATCTCTTACTGTACCTTTGTATTCATTTCTTCCAATTATTCATTTTTTATTATTTATATTTTTTCTTAATTTAGAATTAAGTTTTACAGTAAGAAATGGATAGTGATCAAAACAACATTTTAAAGTCTTGTACAGTACATTCATATGAGATGAAGACTCCAGTCATATCAGTACCCTAATAAAAGCCCGTTTTATTTTACATGAGCGTCGTCTCATGGGGGCTGCCATGTTGAGGTCACACGACTGGCTGAATACGGCTATCTCTCAGTAACCCTCTGTGTCTATATTGGACACTTTCACAGTATACAAAATAAATAAATGACAGCATGTGTTATACATCCTCATTTGCTCACAGAATACAGTGCATAGTGTTCTGAATGTGTTTAAAATAGCAACAGTCCTGTGGTGTTTGGTCTCCTCCTCAGTTTGAGCATATAGTTTGGGGTGATTTTGTCATAGAATAACAATGCGTTTCACATTAGCATGGCTGAGATTTGAGCTGGCATTGTGATTGACAGCAGTTATGAGAGATAAATGACTTTGGAAGTGTTGACACCTCAGAGACAGCCTCATGGGGTCATTCTTCAGAGTAGCTTAAATTTAGATGCTGTTTAAAAGAGGAAAAGCAGGCTCCATTAGCTATTTTGTTTGTTTACTGGGATTCTGTTACTGGAAACTTACAGTACAATGTAGTTTGTGTGCTGTTAATGTTAATAATCTATGTATGTATGCATGTATGTATGTATGTATGTATCTCTGTACTAGCACGAGAATGATAGTCAATATGTAAGTATAGCACCAATTACTCAACTAATGCACATCCTTTGTTTTTCATTTTGTTGCATTTGTGCAAAAAGAAAAAAAATATTCCTGTTTTTGTCGTGAAGGGAAAAAAGGCGGTGGGGGAATGAAATTGCTTGAAATATGTCAACTAAACCATCAGTCCACCTCAGGTGCAGAAATTAAATAGGTAGTGGTAAGCCTGCAGTTTCTAATGCTGATGTTGGCAGATAGTTAAATAGTAAAAATAGCTCATAGTCCCCATTTGTCCCTAAAGGGAAGTGGACCTGAGTTTCATGAGAATACCTGCCCCAGTTTTCCCTGTAACCTGTGTTCTCCTTCCCTCCGTGAGGCAGTGGGGTAATGCAGGATACTTGCTGCTGCTTAAGGTAATCCGTGAAGGATGATGGAACTCTATCTGTGCTCTGCAGAGAGTCAAGCATGCAATGTGTATAATGGAGCCAGATAGGAAGTTTCCTTTGAAGAGTCTCATCCTCACAGGGTGACCTGAAAGGTTGAGGAGGGCGTGGGGGGACTTAAATTACATTTTTGAGACAAACCTTTTAATAATACCAAAACTCTCTGACTCGTCAATGAATTAAGCTCTAGTTTTTTAATAAAACTGCCATCTGTATCCTTGGCAATGTCTGCCAGCCCATTATGAATCACCCCAAAAACTCATACTCAAATACTCAAAAAGCAAATCTCATTTATCTGAAATGACTTGGAGTATGTTAAAGAGAACCAGTGGGACCAAGATTGAGAGATAAGGAGGTTGCATGAACTTGTGTGCTGCATTCAAGTGTTTCTGGAAAGTTCCTGGTTACTAGTTTGGAAATCATAAATACCTTTATAATATGATGCACTGTATATTTAAGTCATTTTGATTGGAAGATGTATATTACAGACAAGGAGGCTTTTGTATGCAAAGCTAGACTAAAAACACATCTCTTTGACCTAGCATACACATAATACATTATAGACTTCTATAATTCAATGTTAGGCTGCATAAATTAGGTCAGCCGGAACTGTGAACACTTCCCTTAAATCCAGATGTACTCGTTACATCATAAGAAGAATGGCATCTACGCTAATTTTAGTGTCTTTGTTTATCCCAAGGTTTTCCCGCAGCCTGCCGGATCCAGGCCGTATCCAGATCTGACGAGGAGCTTCGCCTGGACCCGATGACAATGCAGTGCTGAAGTGCCAACTAGCCTCTCCCTATGGAGGATCCCTTTCCCACTCTACAGATAAAGTGTTGTGGGAAAATTCGGTTCGGGTACCTACCCTGAAGTGATCAAATAAAATTAAATTCTGTTAATTTGTTTAGGCATGGTTTGTAGGGAATTACAAACCTGCGCACATATATTCAAAGGCACATAACTATAGAATCAAGTCTTAATGCGCATGTGAATCCCATCAGCATTTATCACAGGTTCGCGTTTAAAGTCTGTTTAGAGAGAACAGCATCGTCTTAGCGGCCCCTAATTTAATAACAAATTATCATTTCGCCGGAAGTGAATCAATCAAAACTAACTTTAGCTGGAAATAACATTATTCAAGAACCGCTATAAAGCCAAAACAATCTCTGTTACCTTAAATTATATGTTTATCTCTGTAAAGCTGGTTTGAAACAATCTACATTGTTAAAAGCGCTATATAAATGAAGATGACTTGACTTCACTTGCTGGGGACCGACATTATTGCGGAGAGCTGGCATCACTTGTGCATGAACTTGTTTATCAGCAGGGGAACCCTCCAGGATACAATAATGACCATATGAACTTAACCTCTGTAGATACACTCATGGTATACCCTAACTGCATAAGTTATCAGTTATCTATCTACATCCCCTTTCTTTAGCTCTATGCTTCCTTCTAATAAAAAGTACTATAATTTCACAAACGTCTTTATAATATCCATGTACTGCAAAACTGAAATTGAAACTGAAAGCAAAAAAAACATTCTGATTTACTCTTTGCAATAGCACATTCTTCACATCAGATTTCTACAGCATATATACTTAGGATTGGGTTTGAAAATCTTGCCATATCTAGTATGATATTTGTAGCTGGAATTATTTTTTCAGCATGGTGTGCATCTTTAGACACAATGTTGTCTGGCACAGAAATAAGATCTGACAAGTCTTCTAGATCAGTTTGTGTTTGGTGTGAGAATGGTTCTTCTACAGGAAGTAAATATCGGCGATTCCTCCTGTACTCGTTACCTTCTGACTCCACAACATAAAAATCTTGGCCAATCTTATCATGGCCATTTGCTGGTTGTATCCAAACCACCTGGGACTGCAGTGGAGAGAGTGGTTTACTCCTCTTGTCGTTAACTGTTCCAGTCAAATACGTCAGTAGCAAATACTGACCAAGGCAGTTCTGGGATCTCATGGAGGTGCAATGACTCCTTTTGTTGATGACGTTTCAGAGCGTTGCAAACAGAAAACAGCATCAAGCGCTCTGCAGTTAATCGCTTCAGCTCCTACATGACCCTTGCGCAAGATTTGCAAATACTCACTCTGTAAGGTTTGAGTAACTACTGCCCTTGTTCCCTTCATGATGATTCCATCCTTATTAGTGAGCTTGTCTCGGAAAGGACAGAAGAGTTCAGCAGCGTTGACTTTGAATTTTCTTTGGCCGTCTGTGCTTGATGGTATTGTACAGACTTTGCAGAGAGACATCTTTTCCAGTGTGTTATTTGAGCTCTTGCAACCGGTTGACCAAAATCATTTGTAACAGTCATCACCTCAAATTCATCCTCGTCATTGAGATGCTGATTTGTCACTTTCCTGGGAGCACCTAACAGTGTATCTGCCAAGTAGAGCTGCTTTCCTCTTTTGGTAAGAGTCAGATTGAACATGTCGCTGAAATCATGTTGGAGCTGTGTGCAAGGGTTTGTTTAGGAGTGTAACAAGGTGTTGTTGGCCAGTCCAAGGTTTTCCATAAATGTAGTCGTAGAACTTTTTAGAAGAAAAGACCACCACCAACAGCTCCTATTCTTGATTTGGTCATATCTAATTTCCATTTCAGTGAGAGTGAGTGAGGCATAGCTGATAGGCTCACCATTCAGTAACCATGCTGCTCCCAATCTGTACTGAGAAGCATCACTTGTGATGGTAACAGGCTTGTTTACATCTAAATACTTCAGCACTGGTGGGCATGTGATGTATATATTTTGTTGATGTTGATGTTTAGGGCTGCACGATTTGGGGAAAATGTCATATTGCGATTATTGAGGTCAATATTGCGATCGCGATATGCGATTGCGATATAATAAACAAATGGTTTCATGAGTCAACTTGCTTGGTTCTAAAGGAAAATGCACACACAGATTAGTGATTATTCTGAAATGTGTATTTCTCAACTCAAACTAGCAACAACAACTACATGATTGATAACATCTATAATGATCAATTTAAAACATTAATTATAGCCATCCAACATTACAGTCATTACATCATTACAATTGAAAGCTATACATTTTTTTAAAAACATTTATTAGGCTTCAAAAAATACAATAGCTTTTAATTTAAGTGAACTTCAAACAATCCTCACATAAACCCATAATAAATGTCATATTTACCTGTGCCCTTCCTGTCGAACAGGTAGCACATACATAAATTGAATAAAGTTATCAAACAGTCTGCGCTGCATAAATTATATGTAGACTAATCCTTATTAAAGCTAATCAAGTTCTTTAGTCAAGAGCAGTGAGTAATTTTATCTGTTCCCTTATCTGTCTTTGATAAACTTTATTGACAGAAAGCTTTGGCTGCTGGCCCTTTAAGGGACGCGGATCTCACACACGCCTCATTCTCTCACAACTCTTTATGTCCATCATATGACTGCTCTTATGGTATGAAGATACTCGACAAACAACAATTTGGCATAATTGTGTGTGTTATTGTTTGTTCAAGCGCGGAAGATAACAATTCTGGCGCACGGCCTGTGCATGCACATGATTCTTTTTTGACTTGTCGCGCATGAATGATTTAAAGCATTTCGCACGAATAAGAACGGGATCATGTAACACTAGCCAAAGGATGACAAAAAATAACAGATGCTGTGTTAACAGCCCTAATTTGTTTTATTTCACAAAAAAATCACAGCATTGTGCGTCAAATAATCGCATAGGCTTGACATCTCGATTACAATTGCGATATGATTAATCGTGCAGCACTAATGTTGACATAACCATCACCAAACTATATCCCTGTGTAGCAGCTGTCAAAGTGGTGCTGACAGTTCACTGAAATTCAGGATGAATTTACCCCAAAAATTGTCTATCCCCAAGGCAGCTTTGTCATGTGGCGGTGGCATCTCTGTAATGGTTTGTATTTTGGCTTGATCTGGATTTAATACATGTTATGTGAACAGATGGGTCACATGACTGACATCGTTGAGCCTGAACTTGCATTTTTGTGGGTTTAGATTTCATTTGACTTGCCGTGCTCTTTAGAACCTTTCTCAAGTTCTCATCATGTTCCTTCTCTCTATTTCCTCCAATGAGGTTAATGAATCTACGATTATGGCACATGAAACCTGTGAAGATCTGCTCCATTGCTCACTGGAACACCTCTTATGCTGAATTTATGCCAAAAGGCATGCGCAAGAAATGATATGTGCAGATATGTTCAGAAAGGCATTGCAACAGCAGTGCGCAAGGAAGATTCATAGTCTAGCTTGTTTTGCCAGAATGAACTCTAAGCATCAAGCACTGAGAAGACAATGGCGTTGGGCATTTGTGATTCTCCTTCCACTACTGTACGCAAACGATGACGAGAACGCATAAACACTTCGTTTAAATCCCAGGAATCAATACACAAACACATCTTCTTTCTTATGTGTGGAGACCATTGAGGACACTGTGGGCTCTGAAATGGGTGTTATGACTCCCAGTCTTGTCATGTTTTTCAATTCCGCCTTTAATTTGTCATGTATTGCCACAGATATTCGACAAAGGGTCCGGACAACTGGAGCCATCAAACAGGTCTGCATATTCTGTGAATATTTCTAATGACAAATTTACATTTTACATTTTTGTTGAGACCAATTTCATGCACTTCCTCTTTAAAAGATATCAAGTTCATTTTTAAAAAGTCTGGAAGGCCCAGCAATTTTACATTTTTATCAACCACATGAAATTGCAACTGGTGCAATTTCTGTTTGCTGGTCAGACACTGCAGCATCACAGTTCCATTTGTTTCAATCACTGTCCCTCCATTAGCCACTAATGTTACTTTT
The DNA here is from genome assembly GCA_031834385.1 of Semotilus atromaculatus. Lineage (NCBI taxonomy): Eukaryota > Metazoa > Chordata > Actinopteri > Cypriniformes > Leuciscidae > Semotilus > Semotilus atromaculatus. The sequence continues at coordinate 16,109,785 of JAULUF010000025.1, read as the reverse complement.
GAGTTCTCATGAATTTTCTCTTCTTTCCTCACTGCTTGGTACGTTTCAGTCGAGATGAAGTTGCACTTTGTTCCTGGATCAGGTTTAAGCTTTTGGCTTTTAACTATTTTGTTGTCCGAAGGTAATCATTGATTACGCTTTGCTGGATGATTTCCACCACAATTTGTGCAGGTATTGATGTTCTTTGTCCCGCTCAGGTGTTTGTGCTGTTGTTGCATGGAGGCTTTTTTTTTACCCCTTGCATCAATGCTCATAGGCACACTGCACGGTGCAGCCAGCACCTTCATGTGCTGCTCAGTTAATTCACTGATTTGGCAGATTTTGATCACTTTCGCAAGAGTTAAATCACTTTCTCTGAGCAACACTCTTCTCGAGCTATCGTTTCCTATGCCACACACAGTCTGTCTCTGATCAATTAGTCCGTAAATGCACCAAAGCATACATGGTTTCACTTTATTTTTCAGCAAACTCTTGTTGCTTCAATTGCTTTTCCTGTTTTTTTATTTCTGCTGTTAAATGAGCGTCTCTCCTGTGCCACGTTTGTCTCCGGGTTGCATTCTCTAAACTTTCATTTCAAACATTCAGGATCTTCTCTTGACTTCGCTGGTGTAACTATATCTTGTCCATTGGCAACCAGTATCACTGGAGCATATGTAAATTAATGCTTTCTTAAAGGGCCCCTATCATGGATTTTTTAAAGTTTCCTAATGTTGTTTTGGAGTCTCCTTTGCATGCATCAAACGTCAAAAAACTGTTTTATTTTCTCATAATATACATTTGCACATCACCAGATTTTCAATGATTCTCAAACGACTCGCCAAATGAATCAATCTCTCTAAATCCCTCCTTTCCGCGAGCTACTCTGCTCTGATTGGCCAGACAGCTCAGTCTGCTGTGATTGGTTTACCGCGTAATTCCCATTGCCATAACACCGACAGCTCTGCGTGTCCTGAGGCTTCTTAGACCGTAAACTAAACACAGTAACGAACAATGATGTTGATTTTACCATATCAATCCGAGCGCGAGTCCGATGATGAAACACTAGGAGAAGAACCATTCATTCAACCCGAATCGCAAGGACGACTCGAGCAGGACATTCGCTTAGAGCTATATTACACACTACATGAAAGGTCATTTTCAAAAATGCATGATAGGGGCCCTTTAAGATTGAGTCCCGCCTCTGATCCCACAAGATTGAGGAGTATGTAGTAGGCTGTATTACGCAAAAAAAGTTAGCAAAATGTCCAAAACTGCTATATATATATATAAAAAATATATATAGTATATATATATAATATATAAAATATATAATAAATAAAAAAAATTATATATATATATATATATAAATTTCTTCTTATTATTTTTTTTTTTTTGTGCAAATCCGCAGAACACAAATGAAGATATTTTGAAAAATATTTAAATCCAAATTATTTTGGACCCCATTGACTTCAAATGTATGATGTACAAAAAGACTTTTGTACACACTGAGACATTTTTCTATCTATATTTATTCCACATAAGAAAGTCAATTATACATGTGTGGCCAGTGGCATCAGTTAGTGGAGGTAAATGTATGAAACAATATAATTATCGACTACGCCACCCGGTATATTCACCGGGAACTCAGCCCCAGAACAGGGGGCACACAGGTTCGTAACCAAAAGGAATGGGTGAGCAGAAAGACATAGGCCAGGGAGTATCAAATAGGAAACAGCTTTATTCAAATACAAAAGTTAAAACCATCAACTAAGTGGACATCAAGGGCTCAGTATTCACACATCAAAAAGAAAAAAAAAGGAACAATCAATACTTTACAAAACTTCAAAATAAAGAAATAAACAGACAAATACACAAGAAAGCTCAATTGGAGGGGAAATAGCCTGCTGTGACCCTCAATTCACACAACACACTTAATATCTACACAGTACACACACCCACTCTGGTGAAGTCAGGTCACTCAATGCACAGCACTCAGTGTAAACCCCGTTAAACAGCAGCTAAACCCCTCTATATAAACTTTCTTCGTCCCGCTGTTTATATAAAAAAAAAACTCAAACAATAAACATTGAATAACTGGCAAAAGCCAGCACCAAAAGGAAGTTCTCAGTTCACAAACCAAAAATAAAAATAAGAAACAAAACAATATTAATTTCAGTCTCGTTTTGTAACTCAACCGAACTTAAGCCTGAACAGAAGGAAAATAAATGATATTACAAAATACGCAAAAAATGAACAAAACAAAAGAAGCTTTAAATTACAATTCGGAGCAAAACAAGAAACAAATCAAAATGAAACAAACAGGCCGCGATCGGCCGTACACTCAAAAAGCAGAGCAAACCAGCGAGAGAACAAGCTTCCACATTAGTGCTCACGCCTCAGTGAGCAATCGTCCCGGCTCGCTGTTATGAGAGTTTAAGTTCACTTCACTCCAACAAAAAAAACACAAATAAACCCAGGCAAGACAGCAGTGCGTTAGATCAACAGACGCGCATCTCGTCCCACAATAGAGGTGAAACCATTGATTCTGTCACTCAATCTGTCAAACATGAAACAGAAAAATTACTAACAAAACAAAAAAAAAGACAAACCACGTAAATGGCTCTCATACATACCAGATGATGTTCCTAACGCGATACTATGCATAGTCGCAGACCACAACATGCAGTGGGTTTTCGTTGACGAGCTACACAAACAAAAACTTATAATAAACAATATTTCCACGAACAAATCAATTGACTTAAAACAAACGAACCAACCTCCATGCCAGGGGCAGCCTATGCACAGCAACAGAACGAAGAGACGGCACTCCAGACACTCTCCCATTCATAAATTGTGACTTCCGTAAAGGGGCGGTACGGATGACAACGCATCCCAGGTGACAGAAACGTCCTCATTTTATACCCTAACAGCAAACTGCTGATAGGTTCAACGTTCTTACATGACAATGGCCAATCATCAACACAAGTAACCTTCACCCTGCTACACATGTATGGAACGACATGAGAGTGAGCGAGCAAATGATAGGAATTTTCACTTTCGGTCAATCTGTCCCTTTCACAACAACCAGATCTCACTCTGTTTTGACTGCTCATTAAAATGCATGAAGCCAGTTTTCATTAACATTTACCTGCTGCATTCGTCATCTTAGTGCATGAAACGCTAAACCTCAAACTCTGCTACCACATGTCACTTTAGACAAACCAGTCTACAGAGATCAAATATAAGATTTGAGCTCAATACTCACATGATCACAAATAGAATGGACCTTAGTTTCATAAACGGACATTTGACAAGATTGTTTCGTCACAGCAGCAATTGATCATGCTAATTTCTGCACCCTGACGAGATGAAAGCAGCACGGGATCAAACGGCAGGCTAATGACTTTTCTGGAAAAAGCGTACTGCAGCACTGTGAAGGTTTTGAACTGGCAATCACAAGGTCAACTCTTAAGCTGTATGGTGAGCACTTCAGCTGTTACTTGTTGACTAGTTAGTTGCCACTTAATAGACTATATATAAAGTCCAAAACAGCTTGCACTGATTGCAGGTTCATTCCCCCTGGAGCAATCTGGGGTCAAGGGCTGGGACACAACTGTATTAGATTCTGTTAACGGTTCTAGATTCTGTTAACTGTTCATTGTCTGCAGTGTGTATACTCGACACCGAATCATATTTGTATAGGTTTTTTGGTATACTTTTTTATCTATCTATCTATCTATCTATCTATCTATCTATCTATCACATTCTTGGTTAGTTTTCTCATGTTTAGTACTTGTTTCCTTCAGGTTTTCAACTTTGTCTTCCAGCTCAAGTATGATTGCTATTTGCTAATTGGTTCTAATCGTTATGTTCCCTTCTGCTGTTTCCATGGTGATACATTGCTTGATTCAGTTGAGGTGCCCATTGTTTAGTTCAGCTTGTCTCACTCTATACCTTGAGTTTCTGTCTGTTAGTTTGAACAGTCACACACCTTTGTACCATTCCTGAAACAGTTCCTGTTCAAAATACCTGTCAAATCCAAGGTGTTTCCTTTTTCATTGAAGAGACTTGCGTAAAAGTTTGATTCAGCAGGACTCATCAGTTGCATCTGGTCCCTGTAAAAAGCTTTTTTTTTTTTAAATGCAGGTGGTCTATAAATCATTAAAAAGGAATACGTCAGTACACTACACTAGTGAAAAATATATGGATTGTTATGTTTAATTCAAATCACAATTAATGCTATGGATTCATATTTTTATCAAATAGGGTGGTGTGAGCATACCACTGGCAACGCGTTATGTTTGTTTAATTCATACTGGAAGCCGGCGGTCGCCCTCAAGCAGAAAGTCCAAATTTTCCTCACAGAAGTAAAATAACGTTTGACGTTACAGGATATCTGTAACCGAATAAAAAGAAGATATAAATGCTTTGACATATTAAATAGGAAGACGATAAACACACGACTGCGAAAATATATGGTTTATCTGTGTAGCCTACTTCAAACCGTCTCGGGTATTTTCATAAGAATAAAGTATATTTATGATGCAATCCTAATCGACATCAATTATATACTCTTAAATAATACTGTTTGCCTCATTCTATGATAAGAACCCACTTCAGATGCCAAATGAAAATTTCAAACACTTATAACGTTATGAAGTTAGTTTGGATTGAAAACGGGTAACACTTTATATTACGACCCGCAAACAACTGTGTAAGTAAACCGATATTACGGTGTACGTTTATGTAATTATAGTGTACTTCCGTGTAGGTATAAGGGAACAATATGTTACGTTTTGGGTAATAAAGGGGTAACAAACAGATGTACAACCTGCAAAGAACTTCGTAAGTAAACCGAAATTACGGTGTACGTTTCTGTAATTATAATGTACTTTCTGCTATGATTTTAATTTATAACGTACCATGTAGTACTTAGTACTTACCTTATCACATTGTATTGCAATGACACTTAAATGTCAGGGCAAATATACTGTGTAATTAAAACGTTTTTTTCTTTTGATTTCATAATAAGAGTACCTTTCTCTGAAATTACTGTGCAAATAGTGTTGTTTCGTATTGTTACATAGTAAGTGTTTGTTATCCGTTTCATCTGTGTATTTACAGGGTAAGTGTAACTCTGGCGGGCTGTAAATTAAAGTGGCGCTTGTTACCCCTTTATTACCCAAAACTTAACATATTGTTCCCTTATACCTACACGGAAGTACACTATAATTACAGAAACGTACACCGTAATTTCGGTTTACTTACGCAGTTGTTTGCGGGTCGTAATATAAAGTGTTACCCCATTTACTGTATAGCACATACACCATCGTTTGAGCAGATATTCACAGACACAATATTTCACAGTAAACACTGGTCTAAAAATTATAATATTCATCATCAATATTCATCATATGCACCAGCAACGCGTCCTCCCTCTTTAATCTGTCCGACAGCGAGTTGACACCATGGTTGACATCCTTTACAGAACTATGGTTGACACACAAACCCTTTACTCACTCATTCAATTTGCTCCGGATGAATATTGTTGTTGTTACAAGGTGAGGGATTGCGCATATTGAGCATAACTGTACTCATTCCTGCAGATTTTGTGCTCACACCTTGCACATAAAGACAAGTATATTGGCTATTTAAAATACTATAATGGCTCCGTGCGTTATGTCTTAAAGCAACAGCAGCCTAATATACCGGCTGCCAAATAATGAGATAATATCAGAGCCGGTCTACGGAGAGCCTTGGCACTTCCTATTAGTATCATCTTGGTTGCAGTTCCATTAGAATTCCACTGGAGGTGATCGCGGTGAATGGGAGTCTATGGAGCTAGATGGCTAAATGTATCTCTTTCTCCTGCTTGTCGTTGAATCAATGTAGATTTTATTGTTGATTCCGCAAGTGCAATATAGTCCAAGTCCAAAAGTTTAATGAATGAGTGCTTATGTCCTTTCGATTTCTTACTGGTTGGGCCGTCGTTGGCCAGAACACGCAAGCATTCTGCTAAACGGTTTTGCCACTGATTACGACCATTTTTTGAACGGATTTTTAGAACAGATAAGTGAACTTAAAAAATGCAATTTCAGCTGAGTGTATTAGCCAAGTGTATTAAAAAATATATATGGCAGTTTCTCCCTATGGTATCGATATCAAAGTTGTGGCCAGTGAAAATGCAGGCTAACTTTGAAAACCACTAGCCACAGTGGCTGGTGAGCAAAAAAGTTAATGTCAAGCCCTGTATGAAAGTGTATATGATAATATGGTAATATGATTCATTATGACTTACATAAACACTCATAACTTGTATATTGTACTGTTTTATATTATAGAACATAAAACATCTTTGTGTCGTACATTTATATTTATTTAGCATTAAAAAGTTGCCTAGACCTGCCTATATTTCACATTGCAACATGTTTCCATTGATTTCACACATTTTAGTCTGGTCTAGACTTTAAGACCTTTAGACTGGTTTTAGTCTGGTTTTTAGTCTTGTCTAATGTGTACAGTTTATGTAACAATAACATGTTAACTATAATGTACTTACCTGGATCAATCACATTCTTCTTCTTCTGAGGTAAATTCAAGATTTATTCCTCACAGCACGTCTTCCAAACTCAATGAAAAGCAGAAGAATCTGATGAAGTTTGATGCTTTGTTTTGAGGTGATGGGAATGTTTCCAGGTTAGCGTGGCACGACTGGTAGAGTTGGGGTACTCGAACAATTTTGAATGAACTTGGACTTGTCATGCACTCAGGCACTGGAGGACACACTATTTTATTATTCAAAAACGAAACTACTTACAGTACATTGTGTTGTTTCAGCATTGAACATTGTAGCCTAGCCAATCACAGACTCATATTAAGCACATGAACCCAGTGGCCAATCAGAGGCGTTTTAGAATCACCATTCGGAGAATTCGCTCAAAATGTATGTTCAGAATCAGCACAAGCTTTATACTTTTGCAAAATCCCCTCATAAACAACAAAGTCTAGACGCGATGTAATACGAGATTCACTGTGCAGTGTGGACAACTTCAGTGTTTATGAGAGTTTTAGTGAGAGCGCAGAACGCGGTAAGTAAGCGACAGCTTAAAGCAACACTAATTAAGATTTTTTACCTTAAAATAATGTTTCCAAAATCGTTTTAGTGGTTCATCAAGTCGTAACAGGGTGAGAGGCACTTATGCCTCCACTTTGCGGTCCTTTATCTGCTATAACCACGCTATGTAAGATTGCCAGATCGGGTCGCTTTCTGTAGTTCTAATGAGCAGCCCGGTCTCATGAACCTTCGTATCTATACCACGAATTAAATTTCTCGTGCCATTTATACACTACAAATATTTTTTGCGTGTATGTGATACGCAGTTTTCGCGTGCATATAATACGCACTTTATGGCGTGTAACGCACTCCACACCCTAATCCTACCCAAGCGGTTTACAGTGAGTAGCATATGCACGCAAAAAACATTTTTGCTGTATTAATGGTACGAGAAATTAAACTCGTGGTATAGATACGCATTTTCATGAGATCGTGTTGTAATGAGACATAAGACAAACAAATTTGACTTGCTTTACGTCAAGCGTTACAATAGTCATTATTTTGTTTTTCTTCGTTTCTGATGTCGCAATACATCATACTTTCATGAAATCTGAAATTTGAAAGCTGAGATTTCATACCAAAAGTAACCTGCTCTGTCTTGTCTGTTAGCGCATTGACAGTGTCCTCTTTGCTCCGCAATATATTTTTCATTGTGTGAGAACATGATGTGTGGAGTGAGAGTGGAATGGCTTGTTGGACGTAGCAACAGTAACTAAGAGGGGTGGGTCTTTGTGAAAGGTACATTTCAAATAATTTAAATCTTTGTGGACTCGGCCGGACTCGACTCGGACTCGGACTCAAGTCCGACTCTGCCCCCTTTGGACTCGGACTTGATTGGTGAGGACTTGGACTCGACTCTGACTCGACAAAGGTGGACTCGGACCCAACACTAACGATTAGCATGTGAATGCTCAGCCTGTGGGTGTGGTCTATCTATCTATCTATCTATCTATCTATCTATCTATCTTAAATTTACATTTCCCATCGGTCTCTATACTAGCACGGGAATGAAAGTCAAAATATGTTTACTCAACTAATGCACATCCTTTGCTTTTCATTTTGTTACATTTGTGCAAAAAGAAAAAATTATTCCTGCTTTTGTCATGAAGTGAAAACAGGGGTTGGGGGAAGGAAACTGCTTGAAATATGTAAACTAAACCATCAGTCCTCCTCAGGTGCAGAAATTAAATAGGTGGTGGTAAGCCCACAGTTTCTAATGCTGATGTTGGCAGATAGTTGAATAGTAAAAAAAAAATCTATCTATCGTCCACCACATGTCCATCCGTCCATCTGTCTAAAATTAAACTGCCGTGAAAACACATTAATAACTCTCTCAATAGTGCAAATTTAACATAAGATGGATAATGTTGAGGAGAGATTTTTTTTTTAAAATGTAGAGACATGACACAGACCAATATATAATAATGAAGAAACTTTTGTCTGCCTTCACAAATGTAAATGTCAGTGATTATTCTTAAGCGTGCATATATATATCCAGCCCCCACTGAAGAAAGTTTAACAGAAACTTATTAAGTGGGATTCACTGTTGTTTCAAACTGTATTTTTAGCGCAACATCTGTTCCTTAAAGGAGGGGTATGTGATTCTCTTTTTTGTAAATTTTTTCAAAATCACTTGAAATCCTCTTCATAACCCACTTACAGCCACTGAGTTAGACGCACTGAAATGAAAATTAATAAATGCAATCATCTGTGGAACGGGCAGGATTTGAAAAACTCCAGCCAATCATTTCCAAGACCACCTAGAATCATTGGACAGTAAGTCCGTCAATCAAACTCGTACCATACCCCACTCCCCTCCCATCCTCGCGCGCGTGCCGTGACCCCTTCGTGCGCATACTCAAAGCACATTGCTATGAATCCTGCTTTGAATAGAAGACCACTGTACAGACGCCAGGGCTGAGTCTCGTGCATCTGAGTTTTCACTCGTGCATGATTGAGCGTCCATGTTCTTCGAATGGGTGGAGTCAGGGCCAGAGGAAAGAAGGTAGGACCTTTTGAGTTGTGTATTTTCAAAATCTGCCGGCCGTTTTGTAAATCACATAACCCACCTTTAAAGCAAAAACTCTTTAAAAGAGTAAATGTTATTTCCATTTAGTGTAAGATTAATAGTTAACTGTAGTATCTCTCAACTTACTTATTTGAATCAGTGCAGTATTACGACATACTAGCTGCTGTCACCCAAATAAATGAGGAAACATATCAGTAGTGTTGCACTTGCCAGTTTTTTATTTGCTCCTTGTCCCTGAGGTGTAATTTTCTGCTCAGCTGAAATCGGTAATTGAAATTTTGTGACCTTCTCTTCACACTTGGTGCTCAGGTACCATCAGGGGCTCCTGTGATTGAGAAACAATGTGATGGAAGATATAGTAGGTTTCACTTCAAGTCGTCACCAGTGTCCTGTCCCAACGTGACCAAGATATTTTCAGAATTACAGCTCGAATTTAAGTGTAAAATGTTGTTCTGCAGGAGAATTTGAGGGATACTAAGGTTTCCAGGAACACAGTATATAGCCTAGTGGAAACAAAAAGAATTTGGCCACTTAAGCTATCCTTAAAAATTTATGTCAAGAAGCATTTATTTTTTAAGATACAAAGAAAGATAGCACAAACACACAAAAAAGTAAAGTTCACGTGATGTGAGAGTATGTGTTGGTCATTGCACAAGTATCTCAGAAAAATTCCAGAAAGATCTAGCATCATTTATTTATAGATGCCACTCAGTTTGATATTTTGTAAAAGTTGAGACATTTTTGAGTGTGAGTGTGACGTGAGTGTCAACACAAAAGTGTGTGTGTGTAAGAGTGTACTGCAGACTAAATGTTACGATTTCAGTGACATATTCACATAAATTAATGTCATTATGAAATTCCATTTTGCTTGCCTGTCATTGTTTGTCTGCCCTCATTGCATTATGTGTATATGTGTAGATTTTAATATGTGAGAAATGTCTTGCCTGTGTCAGATTTGACATGAGTGTTTTGTCAGTGGTGTCCGGTTGTGAGATCTCAATATGAGAAGGAACAGCAGTGTGAAAGCAGGCTTGCATGCATCTGACAGTGACAGATGATACAAACGTCTGCTGGAAGTGAGCTTATTAGACAGCAAATACTCCAGAGTCAGCGCTGACATTCATTTCAGTCAACCGCTGGCAATTCCAATATCACTGGTAAAAATCTTATTACGTTGAGTGACAGCTAGCTTTTCATCATCAACTGTGAATTGCAGGAAATTTATTAATAGGGTCAAGGTGTGCAAAATTTTAGCTTCTGAATTTATGGTTTTTAGGATAATTATATCCGGGCTATTGGGGCTTGGGACCAATTTTCAGGTTCCCTGGGAACGATGATACTTTCCATCTTGCAGAATTTTTTTTGAGAGTTTGCATTTCTGTATTTGCACTGATGTGATAAATCAAAATGCTCTCGTTATAGTAAATGAATCTGTCTGCGTTGCAAGAGATCGTATCAGTTCAAACCCATTTCTACATTGAGAGTGAGCAAACTAGATGCATTCGCCCATTAAATTCAACAGAGCTGTCTACACCCCAACAATTATAATGGGAGCAGTTTTGTTTTGTAATACCATGCCGCATTGCATGCTCACAGAGCAGACTGATTGTAAAACGTATATTTAAAATACATTTGTTACAGTAATCTGCACAAATAGTTTTGCAATTCATTAAGACATATTTATATTTTAATATGATATGCAAATATTGTCATCATAGATTAGTGTACAGTGACAGGACATCTGCTGCGTACTGACAGTCTACAAAGAGCCTGTGTTCCATTTAGCACCAAAAATTTGTGAGCAAAATTAATGGCAAAAACAACAGCAGCTTGAAGACCAAAAAAAATAAATAAATGGACTGATTCCTAAATTCTTTTCACGGATAATAAAAAAAGGGTATTTTAAAAACGGACAGCAACTATTAGGCCTACGGTTTTAATGAATTCATTAATGTGAGATTGATATAACATTTACATTTATGGATTTGGCAAAGAGAACCAAGAGAACAAAGGAAACTAACATTTGACACTCTCTTGAGAAACTAGCATCCCAGAGTCAATCACCTCCCCCATGTTGTCCCTCTCTCTCAAGCTGAGATCACCTGAAATTCACCCAAGAATCTATATGTCACATCCATAGAAAGGTACACAAGGCAGATGTAAACAAATAACAAGTTTATTGAAGTGCAGAGTGAGCGATGCAGGATAACTTGAGTACGATGAACATAAAGCAGATATGGTGAACACTTGCAGAATACTGACGAACACGATGACGAAGGATCACAGGACGATGGACGAAGGAAACCACGGGACCACGGGTACTGTGCAGGTAGGTTGAGCAGGTAGGTGACGTTGTTGAGCTGCCTCTGGATGGTAAATGGACCTATGTAGCGGGGACCTTACGACAGGGCAGGGGAGGTGAAGACGGATATCTCGGGTGGACAGCCATATCTTCTGTCCAGGTTGGTTTTTGGGTGTCTCTGATCTTCTGGCGTTGGCTTGTGTGGTGTTTCTTCGCACTGCCTGATGTAGATGGACGTGAGCTGAGTCCCACACCCTCTCGCTCTGCTCGAAACACCTGGAACCTCTGATGGTTCACCGGACCAGGGAAACAGGGGAGGCTTATATCCTAGGATGTATTGCAATGGCGTGAGTCCTGTGGTTGACTGGCTGAGAGAATTCTGGGCATATTCTGCCCAGGGAAGGAAGCGGTTCCAGCTGTTCTGGTTCTGGTGGCAATATGACCTCAAGTACCCCCCGATTTCTTGGATCTTGCGCTCAGTCTGGCCGTTAGTCTGTGGATGATAACCAGAGGATAGACTGATGGAGACTCCAAGGAGCTTGAAGAAGGCTTTCCAGAAACGGGAGATGAACTGAGGACCTCGGTCGGATACCATATCCTCTGGGAGACCGAAATAACGGAAGACGTTCTGAAAGAGTGCCTCGGCTGCTTCGAAGGCTCTGGGTAATCCTCGGAGAGGGATTAGCTTGCAGGCTTTGGAGAATCTGTCGACAATGATAGATGACAAGATGAAGGTATTGGACTCTGAGGGTGGAAGGTCAGTCATAAAGTCTATTCCCAGATGGGACCACGGACGATGAGGGATGGGTAATGGAACCAGTTTGCCAGTGGGCAGTCGACGGGGAGTGTTGGTGATGGCACAGACTGAGCAACCCCTGAGATATCGGGAGATATCTTGGGCCATAGAGGGCCACCAGTAATGTTGACTAAGGAGTGAGAGGGTTCGCTGGCTACCTGGGTGTCCAGAGCCTGGAGAGGTGTGAGCTGAGTCCAGAAGGTTTAGATGCCAAGATGTAGGTACGTAGATGCACACTTCTGGACCTCCCGGCGGAGCAGGTTCTGCTTGAGTAGCAATTTGAATGTCTTCTTCTAAAGACCAGAGGATGGAACTCACCATCATGGCTGGAGGGAGGATGGTCTCAGGATTGGTAGGTTCTGGATCAGGTTGATAGAGACGTGAAAGGTGGGTATATATCCAGGTGGGTAAGTAACTAGGAAGTCGAACCTCATGAAGAAGAGGGACCATCTGGCTTGGCGTGGATTGAGATGACAAGCTTCTTGGAGATATTCTAGATTTCGATGATCTGTGATGTCTTCCAGCCAATGCCTCCACTCCTCTAATGCAAGCTTGATGGCGAGGAGCTCTCTGTTGCTGATGCCATAGTTCACCTCCACGGTGAATGGCAATTCTGGATCTGGATGGGTGAGAATGGGAGCGGTGACGAAGGCGTCCTTGAGAGTGGCAAAGCCGGTGGTGGCTTCTGGATTCCAGGACAGAGACTTGGGCCGAGTCTTGAGGAGTGATGCGCACTATTGCTGCATTTGTTTTATAAAATACAGTAAAAACTGTCATATTGTGAAATACTATTGCAATTTAAAATAACTGTTTTCTGTTGTAATATATTTTAGAATGTAATTTATTCCCGTGTTTGTGTCATTACTCCAGTGTTCAGTCACATGGTTCTTCAGAAATCACTCTAATATGTTAATTTAGTGCTTAAGAAACATTTCTTATTATTATCATCAATGTTGAAAACTATTGTGCTGCTTATATTTTCATGGTAACTGTGATATAATTTTTTTTTTCAAGATTATTTGATTAGTAACGTTCTAAAGAACAGCATTTATTTGAAATATACATATTTTATAACATTATCTTTAATGTCACTTTTTTATCAATTTAAGCTAAAAATATTTAGCTTAAATATATAAAAATATAAAATAAATATTAAAAATATTACATTTGTGACTTTTATTGATTGTGACTTTTATTGATTGAGTGTAAGATGTGTGTGTGTGTGTGTGTGTGTGTGTGTGTGTGTGTGTGTTTTATCTATGGAAAGCACAAGCTTAAAGATGACTGTGTAAAAGTGGAAGTAGCATTTGCTATGGGCTAAGGAAAAAAAAGTCCACAGGCAAGACACTTCATGATTCATTTTACCTCTGTGTGACTAACTCTTTACTAGGGCTGGGTATTGGTAGAAATTTCACAATTTGATTTGATTTCGATTCACAAGCTTGAGATTCGATTCTGATTCAATTAGATTTGATTCGATATTGATTCATTCGGATATATATCAGGTACAGGTATATTTTCTCAAGGAAATAAAATCTCTCAATTAATGTACACTATACAGGGAAAGTTATTTTAATATTGAAGGTTAAAATCAACCGATTTGTATTCAAACACTTAAATTGCAAACAAGGACGTTTTTATAATAATAAAGTTATAATACTAACTTTTATAAATACATAATTTCATAATGTAAAGCATTTAGGCTATTTAGGTTACTTATTGTCATGATTCCTGTCTTGTGTTCTCCTTATCTTTGTGGACTTTTGTTATTTCCTGTTCTGTGCCATGTTTTGTAGTCCTCTGTAGTTTTATCTTGTTTATTAGTCTCTCCAGGTGTTTCTATTTAGTCCTGCCCCCTTGTTAGCTTGTTTAGCTTGTTTGCCTGTGTATTTAAACCTCTGTGCTTCAGTTGTTGTTTGTCGGTCGTTGTTGCTTGTAACTGTCTCCGTGTTCCGTGTTCCGTGTTCCGTTTACTTTATTAAAAATAGTGCTTGCATTTTGATTCTCTCTCTGTTTCATTCCTGTCTCAACGTTACACTTATCTTTTTGTTTTGCATGTTTTTGCATTCAGAGTTTTTCTGCATAAAGTACATTTCACACATGGAATTAAGTAAAATCAATTTAACTAAATTAGGTACAATTAACAAAGAAAACAAGTAACTTTAACTTGGCTCTGTTTCAAATAGATTTTACTCAAATAATATATAATGAACTAAGTCATGCTTATAAATTGTATGCTTTACTTTGAACATCCAAGTAAATAATAGAGTGGATATTATGTAGTCAACATACAGTATCTACATAATAGAGGTGATAGAGGTACATAATACACAATACATATCAACGATAACATTTGTTGGATCATATTCATTTTGAGTAGAAAATTAACTCCAGATGTCACAAATCAGCAAGTAAAACTAACAATAAAAATATTTGTGATTATTCATGAATTGATTATTGATTATTCATGCCCCAGTGCATGATGGAAACACCAGTATCAGAAAGTTGAGTAGGTTTTTCTTAATGTTATAACATTGATATATTTTTGCTTTAATACAAGCTTAAATCGAGTACTAATAGAATTTACTTTATATTTTAAATTCTTGCCTGAACTAACATATTTAGGTAGAATTTTGGTAATTTTTTTTTTTTTTTTTGAAGTATTTACTTCACAGAATAATCTTTTCTCAGTGTAGACTAAAAGATATATTCTTAGGATTTAAAGGCCCGTTAAAACCATTTTGTAATTCCCGTAATTATGAGATTTCAACTTGGAAAAAGCATCCATGTCCCCGTAAAGCAGGTAATTACAGCTTGTAAGATGGGTGTTATGAAACTGCTCCGAGACTTGGAGGTGAAGATCCATACGCAGTATTTATTAGAAGAAGTCAAACAGGCAGGGATCAAATAACAGCAAACAGGGCAATGGAGACAAGGCGGAGACAAGGCAGAGACAAACCAGATACAGGCAGAGGGTCGAGGCAGGCAGCGAGAATCAGAGTCCAGTGAAACAGTCCAGGGTCAGGGCAGGCAGAAAAGGGTCAGCAACGATAAACAATCCACAGGTCAAAATACAGGAAGCAAACACAGAAGGATAACGCTCAGAATTGCAACTAACAGTAAAACAAGACTTCGCGGTGAGAGAATGAGTGAACATGGTGGAAATAGACAGACTAACAGGATGACACAGGTGAATGGAATCAGTGAATGAGGTACAGGTGAATGTGATCAGTGATGATGAGTCCAGGCAGTGAGTATGGGAAATGTAGTGTGTGAGGAAGTGATCATAGTCCTTTGTGGAGCACCCTCTGGTAGCTCTCGAGGGCACTCCAGCTGGTGATCGTTACAATGGGAATGTTCTGATATCTCCTACCGCTGCAGATTCATTTAGGCGTGTTCCCATAGAAATGCATAATTCACAGTATTTTCAACCAGGCTGGTATTTTTTACCATGAAAGCAGTGCAGTGCAGATTCCTTTTAAACAAATCAAAATCAATGTGAAGATGAAAGTCAAGAACTCTAGAATCGTCAACATGAAATAAAAAAAAATTTACCCTATTGACTTTCTTTAGGCATTTTACTGGTCTTATTGTGAACAATTCATAAGGGCATGTTATTCCTAATAATAAACGCTTGTGTTGTAATCTCTTACAAGTAAAACAGGATGTCAACAGCATTTCATGTTGACTTCCTCAGATCCGCTGTGTAGTGACAGCCAACTTAAGGAAATCATAAAGGGAACTCTTAATAAAGCTGCAAAAATAGTACCTACAGTGTGTTTTGTTATGAAACGTGAGAAAAGGGATTTCATGTTCCAAAGTTTCTCTGCAGTATTTATGATCAGGAGCTGTTTCACTGATATAGTCACTCACGGTTAAGTCCCTCTTCATGTGACTGTGCTCTGTCAAAAGCAATCTCGTATTCAGCCAGTGTGATTCAGTGTTTCAGTATAGTAAAGGATGTGGGACCACAGACCTTATTTATAGCAGTCCCATCTCTGATTTTTAACAGAAATGAAAGTGAGGGATAAACATACATCTCTTCAGTGGGTTGTACTGTTATTTATTGTGTTTTTGTATTGTTCTGCTGAAGAAACACTGCAAAAATATCTTTCCAAGAAACCTGGTGCTGCTCTGAATAAGGCAGAGGTTCTCAGTGCACATTTAATGTGTGGTGGTCTAGTGCCTTCCCCTCAAACAGTTTGTAGAGAAACATTGCCATTGATGTAATCAGATAAATTCACAAATAGTTTTGCAATTTATTAAGGCATGTTTGATACATCTGGAGTGTCTCTTCCCAATCCACAAATTGCTAATGCATCAGGATCAGAAATGTTCATCCATTGAAAGTGATGAAAATGCGTCAGATATTTAAAATGTGAGGAGTTGTCTTTTTTTAACCTTTTTTTTTTTTAAATGTGAGGAGTTGTCTTTTTTTAACCTTTTTTTTTAACCCAGGGTGGTTAAAAATGAACATATAAAAAAATGAAAGTATAAAAAAATTATATATATATATATATTAAATTGAAAAGCTATAATGTATAAAATAAATGCTAACTCAAAATATTAATACTGTAATACTGTATACTGTAATACTGAATACTGTAATATTTAAAAAGTTGTATTATCTTATAATTGGCTTATAACCATTCATATATTCATTTTTATTCCTGTTCCTTTATGTTTGTGACTGATTCAATAGAAGTACTGAAGTTAAAATGTCAAACTGTTTCTTCTTTAAATGTTGAGAGGAAAGGAAGAAAATGCCCCTAAAGACCAATTCCATGAGGCAAATATTATGAATGCAACTTGTTGTGCCTGCAGTGTTGTGTTTTTGTGTGTGTTTGTCCTCTATTGATGTCATAGATGAAGGAAATATCATTACTGGCTGTTCACTATTGCTGAAAAAGGTCTATGTATGGAAGGATTGTCTTCGTCTTTGACAGGATATCAAAATGAATGTCAATTAAATCAAGCTGTTTTAAGAGTCCAGGTCATTGCCCTTGTGAGAGCCTTTGAGATATTGTCCTTAGTGAGTTGTTACCGAGAGGTGATTTGATTTTCCCAGGTAATTATATCACACTGTCCTCCATTTGCGGCACAATGTGAAGGAGAGAAAAATACAGAGAAAGAATGATAAATTAGTGAAAAGGACTGTCAGATAAAAACAAGAGAAGAGATTTATCTGTAAGTAGCCTATATGATCTTAAAACCACAAAATATATATTTTTTACAATAAGTAAGTGTTTAAGATTAGTTTGAATTGATATTCCATATATTTCATGTGCATGTGGCCTAGTGTTATATGTGTTATCAATATACAAATTCTCATATTTTTTTTGTTTTTAACCTGTATGAGAAGATTTCTAGCTAAAAAACAACAACAACTGACTGGTCCAAAAAGCAGTCAGTATCTGGTGTGACCACCTTTTGCCTCACGCAGTGCAACACATCTCCTTCGCATAGAGTTGAATAGGTTGTTGATTGTGGCCTGTGGAATGTTGGTCCACTCCTCTTCAATGGCTGTGCGAAGTTGCGGGATATTGGCAGGACCTGGAACACGCTGTCATATACGCCGATCCAGAGCATCCCAAACATGCTCAATGGGTGACATGTCCGGTGAGTATGCTGGCCTTGCAACATGGGGCCGTGCATTATCATGCTGCAACATGAGGTGATGATCGTGGATGAAAGGAACATCAATGGGCCTCAAGATCTCGTCATGGTATTTCTGTGCATTCAAAATGGCATCAATAAAATGCACCTGTGTTCGTTGTCCATAACATACGCCTGCCCATACCATAACCCCACCGTTACCATGGGCCACTCGATCCACAACGTTGACATCAGCAGACCGCTCACCCACACAACGCCATACACGCTGTCTGCCATATGCTCCGTGCAGTGAAAATCGGGATTCATCCATGCAAAGAACACCTCTGCAAAGTGCCGGGCACCATCGAATGTGAGCATTTGCCCTCTCAAGTCGGTTACGATGACGAACTGCAGTCAGGTAGAGACCCCGATGAGGACGACGAGAATGCAGATGAGCTTCCCTGAGACGGTTTCTGACAGTTTGTGCAGAAATTATGGATTATCTCAGCAAAGGAGAAGTGCTCACTAACACCGATTTAGACAAATTTGTGAACAATATTTGAGAGAAATAGGCCTTTTGTGTACGTAGAAAAAGTCTTAGATCTTTGAGTTCAGCTCATGAAAAATAGGGGCAAAAGCAAAAGTGTTGCATTTATAATTTTGTTCAGTGTAAAACAGTTAGTTCCAATCCTTGATTCTGGTTGGTCAATAGCTGTGTTTCATTTACGATAAAACACATTACGGAGTGATAACCGCAGCACCTGAGACGCGCTCTCTGCTCCTCACCACGGCGCGTCGCAGGTGCTGCGGTTATCACTCCGCCCAAGTAGCAGTGCTTCGCCTTCAGAGAATATAGTTCCCAGTTTTTATACGGTTAAAATATGTCTGTGTCTCATGTGACTTTGTTTTTTGTACACTCTGTGACTATACAAATCACAACATGTAAATAGGAAAATGTTTGCGTTATTTTGTCACTTATTTGGATTAGTATGCTAGCTGTAACCATTTACATCCAGTCTTTGTGCTAAGCTAGGCTAGCGGTGGGTGCGTCAAACAGACTTATAGCACGCACGGAGATGAAAAAGGTATGTAAGGACTTATCTAACTCTGGGGGATAAGGTGAATAGGCTAAAGTCCCAAAAAGTCGGAGTGTTCCTTTAATGTGAGACCAAATATTCACTATAGATTTTTTTTTTTTCTGAAATAGCAATGGCTTTTTAAGAAGTGCATTTGCTTAAATTTAGCTAATTTCCTGACCAGTAATTTGTGGTCAAACTGAAATATGAATGACACCATCCTCCACTACCAGAATGTCTCCTTTTGAAATTCTAATGGTTAGGCCTTTCCCAAACCCATGGGTCCAAAGGCTGCACTGGCATTTCTTCTTTATAGGTGAAATGGAGGTGATCCTGGAAGACTATGACACTGGCTCCTGGTTGAGAAATTGAATTCTATTAATGGTAATGTCTCGCTAACATTTCCTATTCCCTCAGAACAATGGGCACATTGGTTTCAGGCTACTAAATAGCACCTGCTGGTTGGGCACAAACCAGTCAAGGTCAGAGAGCTGAAACTTGGGTCCGGCCACAGTGATTACAGTGACAAGGACGGTTGTGCTGACTGATCTGCAACCGCATGGATACATGCTAGTAGCCTGAAGGCTGCCCCATGCCAAGGGGGACACCAAGAATAACTAGGAGAGCAGACAAATTAGGTATAAAGGAGCTGGAGACGAAGTATTATCTTGATATGCAAGCTGATTAGTTCATCTGGACCAACACAACGACACCATTGAGAACCAAGGAAAGACAATAACAATTAAAGTCAGCGTGTGAGAAAGACCCCACCGAGAAAGTTCTGGACACACTTATACACTCACACACAAACGGGAACTCAAGACATGCACATACTGTACATTTGAGCATCTGACCTCTCTGACTTATCATATTTCTTAACATGCCACATATGGTAGGGGTTGATCTTTGAGTACTATGGATGGCCTGGACATCGTGGATGATTTTGCCTGATCTTGTGTATAAATATGACCCATTTCCCTTAATAAATCTAAGAATGTTCTTGTACTACACTGTCTCTGTTTCTGCTTGATCATTCTCTCGAGATCTTGCGCTGCTTCCGCTACACATCACTGGTGTTGAAGCGCCTATTTCCATCTGATGACTGATAGCTTTAAGGCTGAAGATAGTCTACCTGAAAATGAATCTAACAAAAGCTCAGTGTTTAGTTTTGGGGCTTGGCCCTTTTTTGTTGTTAAATAATGTTTATTGCATAATGTTAGTAATTTGTGTCAAGTTATACAGGGATTAATGTCTGACCAAACTTGAAAAAGGCTTCAATCATCTCAAAGTGTGCATGGACTCAAAACATTTGATTCTTCATCAAAAAAGCAATTTATTGAAAATCTTTCAGCAACAATTGATCTTGAAGCTTGATCTTCTTTTGCTTATTTTCAGTGCTTAATTAATATGTTTAGCTTAATAACCTATACAGAGAAAACACAAAACATATATAAATATATACGAGTCAGTTCACACAGTAATGATATCATTTAAAGATAATTATATAATTTAAACTTCAAACAGTGTTACTAGAATACTCACAAAATATTATTTTGTTACATTTCCCGCGGTTGACCTTTGTCTCTCTCACTGTCGACAGAAACTAGCGGTCCTGGGTGTTTGCATATAATACTAATTTCTACAAACAAAAAGTATATTAGATTAAATTTGTAGCAACCACCACAGCAGACACCAAAACGGAGAAGCTGCAGTCAAAACAAAACCCACGACACCTGCTGCAAATGCCGCAAACCTGTGTGTGGAAATTGTGCGAGAAGAGAGGTCACTTGCCTAGCCTGGTTAAAACCAGACCCTTCTCAGTTGAAACTGAGTTAGGGTCTGGCAAAGCTCCATAGACAAATCATTTCCAAAGGGGCGTCACCAACGGACGTCCCTCAAATGCCTCTTGGCGCAATTGGATAGACGTTAAAACCAATCAGAGCGATGAAGGAGATGACGTGTGCAGAGGGTTCTAGACAGTCTATGGCGAAGACCCACCCATTCGTTTGGTATTGACCAACGGGGCTCGTTGTTATGGGAAGGAGGAGGCGTAAACCGGCGAACAAAATACAAAGTCCCTCACGGTCGACTGCCGCCACACATAATAAAACAAAACATCAAATAAAATTCAGACCTGTCCTCTCGACGATCTTCACCGTCGTCTCTCCTCCTTTTATGCTTCCGCTCCTCCGTGAGAGATCGAGACCGGCCTCACTCACGCCGTTCTCTCACGTCCCTCGGCCTGTCCTGCTCGCCACACTGGTATATCAGACTTTTGCCGAATCCAATCGGTAAGACAGCAATAACAGATTTTTTAGACATGAAGGCTTTGTGTTGTTCTTTGCTCGGGTTATAACTAAAAGGACATTTTTACATCGCTTAAAACAGACGCGATAGCTGATTCGAACGAGTGATGTTCGACGGCGGCATCCATCTTTGTAATGTAGGCTTCAAAATCCCAGCTCTGTCGTCATCGTGTAAAGCCCGCCCCAACGTTTCTGATTAGTGCCGCGATTTCTGCGGACTGGAAATGGGCTTGAATGAGCTCTTTGCCAGACTAACTTTCAGAGCAAATCTAAATTTGCCGGAAGTTGTCTGGGTTTTCCCAGGCTATCACTTGCCTTGACTGAAGCTTAAATAGCCAAGCACTATATAAATGTAAATAGTTAACATACAATTTGTAATATAGGCTAGTGTTTTTATGTTTCTGTAGCCTGTCAAATAATTCTCACTTACAACGACTTTGTTGCTAACTGTTTTATTTAACAGAGCCGAACAGACACAGCCCCACTCCCTATGTATCTGCCTTAGATTCGAAGTCCCGCCCCCTCTTACTCTCAGGTATTCTATTCCCTTTATAGGTTGTCAATCAACATATATAATAACTTATTCTCTATGACATAGCCTACGCTTCCTTCTTGGTACTCTTCTTTGTTTTGTTTTAGATCCGCTCGTTTCCAGCTTTTTCTAGTAGCCTATTTTCTCTGTTATTATATTAAAATAAAATGTTTTAATTAAATAAGATACGTTTAGGTGTTATTTTGTTCTGAGTTATGTTGAATGGATGTGGAAATATAGCCTATCTGTTGTGAATATGTGATAATTACGGAAGGCTACTAATGATATTATTATTAATAAATGTATAATTAAACTTGTTTAAATGTACAGTTTGGTGTTGTTTTGTTTTTACAAGATACCCTAATACAATAAATGCATTATTCTTACAATTGGGTATTTATCATTAAAGATAGAGATTGGAATCTAACGGCACAAAATGACCGCTTGTGGCAGTTCTGGTAGTTATGGAATTCTGGCACTTCTAGTGTTAACCCCCCACGGACCGTTGGCTGAATGTCTGATGCATAAGACACTCAAAATGGGAAACACTTCGAAACTTTCCAAATCGTCATCTGATTGATTGAATTCTACAGGATTTCCTGGAGACATGTGTGTCACATTCTTTAACAGTCCGCCTGGAAACAAAGTCGTCATGAGCCCGAACCCCCTTATGGAAGAAGAAAATCATAACTGTGACAATGAGTGCTTATCAGAATCAACAAGATACTGTATTTTCAAAAAAGTTTACAAAACAATTGTTGCACAATTATCTCAGTAAACATGTTCTTGAATGATTGCACATTGGTCTGTTATTGTGGGGACATCGACATTTTCACACCCCTAAACATGACATTGAACAAAATAGACTGTGATTGGTTCTTGGGTGCCTTGGCAAATTAAAGGTGCTATGACCTGCCGTCAGTCTAAAGGTCTGGTGGAAAGACTAGTGGAAATGCTGCTTGTGATTACCTTTGATTCATGGTGTGGTTTTCCCTTTACCACAAGTTTTATTATGGTGGTTGTCAGTATGTTAAAGGTACAAAACTTTTAGTAGCAGCACAGCCTTGTTACTTTAGCATTTTTCTTCACATTTTAATTCATTCTGTTCAACGAAAGAAGATAGTGACTGGGGTCAAGCCTAAAAAATGACAAAAGATGACCATAAAAGTATCATCAAAGAAGTCCATATTAATATTTATTCTAAGTCTCCGGATTCCATACAACAGCTTTGTGATGAACTGTCAAAAATCTAAATTTTAGTTTCCAAATCTCATTTTGTGATTGTCACGGCATGGTGTGACTTGGACGTGAAACAATGTTGGATTCTTAACGACATTCTTAACGACTTCCGAGTGTACATTTGAATATTTTGATGAACACATAACATGAGAATGCATAAATGATGACAGAATTTTCATTTTTGTGTGAATTAATTCTATGTGCTCTCATATTATTGCTACGAGTAATTTAACTTTTTAGATCTCCAAATGCAATGTTAGTCACAGTATCTTTTAGCACTTAAATTTTTTTTTTTTTTTACAAATGTTTTCCCAATTTTTTATTGAAAATGTAGTTTTGAAAGCTCCAGTTCTGCAGGAAAAATAGACTGTGTGTACAACATCAATAAGATCTGAACTTACAACAAAGTGCAGCTGGCGGCTAACTGCACGCAGACACATTAACTTTAATAACCCTGAAAGCTTTTACGATCAATATGGCAACCGCTTACCCACTGGCTAATTTTTTTTCATAATTTTCCTTTCCTCCAAAGCAACATCCTTCAGCAGCAATTCACAGCTGATGGGACACTAGTTTACAAAATAATATAATTGTGATGGTCTATCTATCTATCTAATGATGATATTCCCATGACACAGAAAATAATACCCAGACACTCGTTAATAGTTTGAAAGTGAAAATAGTCATTATCAAGTGTATTTACAAATGTGCACAGTACAGACTTCATTTTTCACCATTTCACAGGAAATTCACAACTCTTTCAATTTACATATATGCTTTCACACACTGTATTTAATATATGTTTTTATAATAAATATATAATTCTAGCCCACAGCATATATTGACCATAAAATATTTTGTAATCCATTTGTAGTTGAAATTGCATTCCATTTCATGGACAGCAAGACTGATAGTTGCATTTACATGATCAGATAAAGGCTAAAGACAGAGGTGAGGTGAAACAAGAACTGATACAAACTGATACATCTTAACAGCCTGAGTTTGTTCTCGAAGATCCCGCAACTCTGTACTTCACATCAAATGCATCTGTATTTCCTTTGTCCTGAACTTTCTGGTATTATTCACAAAACAATGTCTACAACTGGGGTCCTGTAATCCTGAGTCCTTTTATACTGTAGCAAACAGCACTGCAAAATATATTTCAGACATTTTTACTGGAAACCAATACAAATTCTGGCATCGCATTCAAATAACAGCCATTAAATAGTCTAATTATTCCTCTATAACTTTCAAAAGAGACATCATTGGGGTTAGACATAAATACAGTGTCTTCAATGGCTGTTAACAGATGATTTGTAAAAGCCCAAGGGTTTTCAGTTAAATCACATATTGATCAGAAAGGAGCACACAAAAATCTTGTCAAGTAGATGTAGCCCCTCCGGTTCTACTCGCACTGCTCTGCGGGATTCGAACCGGCTCTTCCGGCATGGAAGTTGGGTGGGCTAACAAGGATCCTATGATCTCAGTGTCTAGCATCAGTCGCTAGTGCATCTTTTGAGGCCAGGGGACTGAGGCTTACTCACACAGCTCTCACTGGCCACCATTTAATCCACAATAATCATCCTGGACTAGCAGTTCAGGGGTAAAACAATATTGTTGTGTATAGATTATTTACAAAACACATTTTTTTGCATTATTTAACCATACCATTCAAAACATCTGGCTTGGTCGCTACCATAATACTCTGATTTGCATAAATGTCACACTATTGTGACCGAGGCCTCATTTATAAAATGTACATACTGTATGATCTGATGCTAAATCTCGTGGATTTGATCCTGTTTAAAGAGATGAACAAACTTGGATTCATAAAGGCAGAAACTGATGTGGATTAATAAATAAATGAGTGGCAACCTTTACATTCGCAGGAATATTCTGATATGAATTAGATTTTTGGACAAACGCTAATAATGTAATTGTCTGTGTCTTATTTTTAAAACCACTAATATAACAAAATATTTTAAAAGACCTGGAATAAGATAACATAACAGGATGTTTTAATATGTCAAGTACACATTTTTGTGAGAATATTATTTACTCAGATTCTGAGTTGCATGTAAACATGGCCAAGGAATGAATATAACATTGCAATGATATTTGTGGGCGTTCTATAAGATACAAAATGAAGCAGGATAAATTTCAGGATAGATTTCTTTTTTTTTTGGAAATGCTTGCTTGCACGTTCAGTGTGATTAGCCGCTTTTCCACCATTGGGTTGAACAGTTCTAACAACGGTAAGGAGTGGTTCTACATGCACGTGAAGGCTTTTTGCAGTTCAGAAACATTACGGTAATTACGACATTGCACGAACGTCCACTTGAGCCTGGTACAGCACGGCAAGATTACAAATCGTTCTCGTCCAGGAATTATCAGCACGGTTAGCTAGTAGGTTGAACCGTTCTGGTAGAATGCATGTAGTGACGTCGCAACTCAGGATACGTCACTTGTCTGTTGATTGGCTACCAGTTTTTTGTAGTTAGCCAAGCGCACTATTTGAGCGAAGTATAAACAAGTTGATAATAGTAAAATTAAAATAAATATCTGATCATCCTCCATAACGTGGATGCTATTTACATCTCATATCGTCTGTAAACTCTGGCGTGAACAAGGCAACAGCTGACAAATTTGTATTACATTCCATTATATCAAGAGCTCCGTTATCAGCCCCACGGTGGAAAATGAAACCAAATCCATACCGACTGGGCCAGATCTGCACGGAATGGAAAAGTAAAGGAAAGAGAACGGTTTGCCCCTACAGTGGAAAAGTGGATATTCTGTGCACGTATTTATAAATGAGGCCCCTGGTCTGTTTTAGTTTTAGTTTAGTAGCTACCATATAGTCTAAGATAACAAGAAAAACACCCTTTTTTTTTTTTTATGCCACATCAGAAAAGCAAAGAAAAAAAAAACGAGCATTCATACATCAAAACAGCACAGGCACTGAGCTCTGATCTTACAGGCAGTCATTTTGGCATAGATTTAGATAAAGCTCAGAGCCTGGTTCACACATTTACGTCCATGTGAATCATCCATGTTTGAGTCAGAGTGAAAAATGCCAACTCATTGCATCTGGACTCCTTTTTATTGATGGCATATTCCATTTGACATCAGTGTTTAAGCAGCATCACAGCTCTGTAGGAATGTTGTGCCCTCTGCGAAACTGACTGTGGTGCGAATAAACAGGACATGTGTTTAGTCTGTGGGAACAGTGCTAGATATCGTGCTGAAACATTGTTTTTGACCATAGCTGAAAGAGATTTCGCACAAAGGCAGCTGAATTTATTCCTCACTGGCAGCATTCACACACACACAAGTGAGACAAAATCACTGGAATAGGCTTGATGATCACTTTCTGTCACCGGCATGCCAAAGCAAACGACCAAAGCAGCGATGACTCGTTTGAAGAGCAGAGAAATGACAGGCCACTGCATACAAGAGTTTGAAAGGCAAAAATAAAAGTAGCATGACCGTCGCATGTCTATTCAGGCTGGTGCGCTCATGTTAGATTATGAATATCCTGGAGTTCATAGACATCCTTTTGCGTTACGCTCATGGAAGGACAGATATTCCCAAAGTAGATCAATCTTTTAGCTTCTGATTGTGAATAAAAAAATAAAACACTTGACATTTGAGGAAACTCAGATACTGTAGATGAACAATTCCTGTGGCCAAACTAGACATCTTTTCTTATGAGTTCACAATTGGTTTGTGCAGTTCTATAAATTCCTGAAACGGTCTTTGTGTCCTGTTTCGGCTGGAGTATTTCTTCATTGCTGATGTTGTTTCAAACTGAAAAAGAAAAGGGAAAATTGTCAATAATCATATTTATATCATGGCCAGTTTACCAATAATAATAATACGTTGTTTTTGAGATTTGAGTGAGGATATAGTAGAAGTGTCACGAAGAATTAGAGGAAGAGAATTCCAGAGTTTCAGAGCCACAGCACTGAATGATCTACCACCCATTGTTGAAAGACGAAAACGAGGTAAAGTAAGCAGTTTTAAGTCAGATGACCGGAGAGAGCAAGGAGGTGAATAATAGTGCAAAAGTTCAGATAAAAAATGGGGAGCAAGTCCATGAAGACATTTAAAAGTTAACAAGATCATTTTATACTGAATGCGGAGAGGAACAGGTAACCAAGATTATAGAGCAAAGGGGTGTTAATGTGATCAGATTTGTTGACTTGATTGATGACTTTGGTAGCAGAATTCTGAACATATTGTAGTTTAGTGATTGTTTTAGCAGGCAGCCCAATAAGAAGTGAGTTACAGTAGTCAAGACGAGAGGTTATCAATGCATGAATTAGAGTTTCAGTATATATTTAGCGAAGGTGGTAGAATGCAGTCTTTGTAATAGAACTTATGAGATTTAAATGTAAGCGACGAATCAAATGTTCCACCCAGGTTTTTAACAGTATGGAAGAGGAAAAGCAGAGACAGACCGAGCTGATATGTAAATTTGCAAGTTATCGGCATAACAGTTATAGCTGAGACCATGACTATGGATAATGTGACAGAGGTAACATAAATTTGAACAGGAGTGGTCCAAGAATAGTGCCTTGAGGGACACCTTGAGAGAGAGAACACAGAGAAGATTTGAAGTTATGGACAGTAATAAGATAACAAGATAAAGCACTACCCGTGATGCCGATAGCTGATAGAAGAGAGGTAAGTATGTGATAAGAAACAGTGTCAAAAGCTGTTGTTAAGTCAAGCACGATGAGAACAGTAAGACAACCAGAATCACCAGATGTTAGGAGGTCATTAGTCATTTTTACAAATGGGTCCATGCGACGAACAACCGTATAAGTTAAGTACGCACCATGAAAAAAGCAAAGGAGAAATTATTTCTTTGCATTTTTTATTCAATTATGATAACAATAACAACAATCAATATATATATATATTTTTTAATTAGACCCTACAGTATTTTAGATACAGTCCTCTACCAAACGGTTGAGACGTCTGTCCAAAATAAAAGAACAACATTCAGAACAAGTCATATTAAGTGCAATTTCTTGACCAATAAAAAATCTGATGGCTGCTATTGATGGCTCCAAACACATCAAGTGTGTGTGTGTGTGTGTGTGTGTGTGTGTGTGTGTGTGTGTGTGTGTGTGTG
This sequence comes from Semotilus atromaculatus, assembly GCA_031834385.1. Classification (NCBI taxonomy): domain Eukaryota; kingdom Metazoa; phylum Chordata; class Actinopteri; order Cypriniformes; family Leuciscidae; genus Semotilus; species Semotilus atromaculatus. The sequence goes on along the minus strand of JAULUF010000025.1, from coordinate 16,081,674 downwards.
TGTGTGTGTGCTGGTGCAAAACTCGGGAGTGTTTCCCAATGTTAGTGGGAGAAAAAGAAAACCTCCACTAAGCTTTACAGACACTGTTATGAATATGGTCAGACTACTTTAAACCACTGTGCAGTAAGGTCTTATTTGTAGAGTTTTAAAGACGATTTAAACAAATACAACAAATATTTTTGGTGGTCATGCAACATCACAAATTGGTTTTGGTAGTCATGCAACAGCACAAATGGGTTTTGGTGGTCATGCAACAGCACAAATGGGTTTTGGTGGTCATGCAACAGCACAAATGGGTTTTGGTGGTCGTGCAACGGCACAAATGGGTTTTGACCTGTTGTGCAACTGCACTAATGATTTTGGTCAGGGATGCAACAGCAGCGGTGCAACAGCACTTATTTTGCCTTTGGCCATTCATTTCTGATGGTATGCTGCAAAGCATTCCAGCATTCCTGCATACATGACATTTCTGGCATTTCCATCTGGACACTCCCTTTGGACAGAGGTTGCATCACCCTTGTTAGAGTGTAGTGGCAAATGTCCCAAGTTGTCATATTGTACATCTGGTTGTGGGTGGGAGGGTCTTGGGGTATTGGACTTTTTGTTTGGCGACATCTGTGGTGGAGAGGATGATGAAGGTCGACCAACTTTGGATGCTGGCTTGTTGACTTGAGCCAAAGTGTGTGCGACTGCCAGACGGAACTTTCTGAGAGGCAGCAGTGCTTCTTTCAGGAGGCTGCAGTCCCGCTTGTAGACAAGCCAGGCATTTGAGATGCAGAGGTCTAGGATGTATCCAAACAGGGGAAGGTACCATCGCCTGGATTTTGCCGTGGTCTTATACATGTGTACCAGCATGTCAGACAGATCAATGCCTCCCATATGCTGATTGTAGGCAGGAATGAGTGATGGGCACAGGACAGCGACCTTTGCTTTGGCCTCTTTGCTCCGTTTGACAGAGGAAAGAGTTGTGATCCCATAGGCAGTGCTAAGAAGGCTCACACATTTATTATCAAACCATTTCACTGCGAGCAGCCCTTCAGCAGACATGAAGTCAAAAGCTCCACGTCCTTCCTTCATCAGATCTTTGAAAGTCTTTAAGGTTGCTCCACCCATGCGGTTTGGTCGGACAGTGCCAATGCACCTGATGCCCAGGTTCTCTTGCAGGTTCTGGACCAAGTCGAAACTGGTGAAGAAGTTGTCACAGAAGACGACTGAAAGTCTTGGCAGTGTAAAGGTTTTGCAGAGTGTTGTCACAAGTTTGGCCCCTAGAAGCAGTGCCTCCTCCTGCTCAGTTAGGGTAACGTTGAAGAATGTGGACACCCCCTGATAGATCAGAAAGTCAGGAATGATGCCAGATGAGCTGGCCCGGCAGAACAATTTAAAGCCCCACTTGTCTGGCTTGTTGGCAATATACTGGCGGAGAGAGCCAGCCCTTGTGCCTTTATACGCCACCATGACCTCATCCACACTGTGCTGGTAAGTGGATGAGATCAGAAGACACTGCTGACGAAGCATGTCAAAAAGGGGGCGGTTTTGTAGAACCTGTCTGGACTGCCATTGCACTGCTGATTATCATTAAAATGAAGGTACCGGCGTAACAGCTTGAATCTTCTCCTTGGCATAATATCGGCTATCACACTGAATCGTGACTCAATGCACCAGTAGTCATCGATGGCTGGGAAACTGAAAACACCCATGAAGAGAAGCATTGCCAGGAATTTTTCAATCTCTTTAGGACTGGTGCTGATTGGATCTCCCAGCTCCTGGGCAGCGTAGAGATTGGTTTGCTCAGAGATATGTGTAATTATCTTATCTGTGAAGAGCATTTTAAAATACTGAAAGGGTGTCTTTACAGCATCAGGGAGGTTAAAACTTGAGTCTGGAACCTGGAATGTCTCAATGTCTTCATGCCTCCACAATCTTCTTCTGCCTTCCTTTCCATCTGGGGGTGATGGTTCAGGTGTGTCCTGTAGCTCTGCCAAAGAAACAGTTTTCAGGGAGTTTTTCCCCATTCTCCTCTTCTTTTTGGACAGTGGTTTAGAGCTTTTGAACTTGTTGAGGCAACCTCCTCCTCATCCATTGAATCAAAAGAAGTGTACCCACTCTCTTCTGCTGGTGTGGGCAGATAATCTGGATCATCTACGGGGTCATCATCACTCAGATCCACATCTGAGTCCTCAGGATTTTCTGACACAAGGGCCAGAAAAGTGTGTGGTCTTGAACCGTAAAATGATTTGACGTCCATCTATCATGTCTAAAACATAAAGAAAACAATTTGTATTACAAACCATGTACTCTTACAATGTTAGTCATATAGTAATACACAAACATAGTCAATTTTAAATTATGAAATTAATAGTAACACCAGAATTGGCATTAATTAAAATTTATTCTTGATATTTACCATATACAGTACAGAAATGGTGAAAAAATTATATTGATCAAATATTTTTCATCAAATATGTAATTGAATATTAAATTAATAATTTTAACAACACTAACCCTTTTGTTCATTGTAAATAGCTAATTTTACCAACATTAGCTAATTTTACCAACATTAGCTAGCTTCTCTACAATAAAATGACAACTCAACCGTTTGGTAGAGCATGTTTTGAAAACATTATTTGACCCTTATAAGGCTTATTTTTGTTTAATTAAGTTCCATAATTCTGTTTAACAACTCCTCTGAAACCATAATATGTCAACAAAATAGTCTTACCTTTAAAAGTCCCGCCGATATGCGTCATCAAAGGAGGAGTAAATTTTCGCTGTGTCATGTGCTGTTTGAAGGAACACTGAAAAGGCATGCTGCTCACAGACACAGTGCCGTCTAGTGGATTTTTTTTTTTTGCATTGCACAACTACACCAAATGGTAGAGATGGCTCATTCAGGTTGAGTTAAGCTTGATGCATTTTTCAATGAAATATAGTGACTTAAAGTGTGGTCTACCAAATGGTTGAGTAGTACCTTAAAAGGTTAAAAAAATTAAAATAAAAATGAGATAACCATGTGAAATGAATGTATGTCTTTGTATACAGAAGCACGTTGAGGGTGTGTACGCGCGACCAATACTCTGTATTTTAAACTTTAAAATAGTCTTACGCTGAAAAACCATTTATGTCCACTAACGAAAAATGGAGACGCCGATTGCTTTCATGTCCACTTCGGACATTAATAGGCAAAACCTCGACAAAAAAGGAGAGCAAACATGAACGAATGGAAGAACAGAGCAAGGAAGTATTTTAGGGAAGCTGGGAAACCATATGTGAACCGGAGAGGAGAGCTAAAACGAGGAAAAAGTCCACCGAAAGATGCGTGAGAACAGTAGGCTATATGTACAAAGTATCTACCTAACGTTAGCGGTCACAGTCAGAGGAGCGTGTAGGCTACTGGGCACCGTCTACTACAGTTCCCCTTCAGGGACTACCGCTGCGTGTAATCGCAGTGGGAACGCCCCCCAGCGTAGCGCGTCTGAATATATGAATGAAATCAGTCAATGGAGAGAATGAGCGTACGGCGAGTGACGTCATCGACCAGGAAGCTATAAATACCCCCTGAGCACACAAGCCGCCAGCTTTTTTTCTTCAGCAAGCGCTCTATGTGTGTCTGGAATCTTTCGATTGTGTTTGTCTGTTTTAGTCAGGAGTTTATCACTATATATATATATTATATATTAAAAAACCAATATGAGCGAGCAGTATAGCTATGTGTGGCTTGTTTGGGAGTGCAGCATGCCCAGTCGGCTCTCGAGGGAGTCGATTATCAGCATTGCGAGCGTTTCCCTTGAGAACTCTGCGCTCGCGGCGATCGCTCTTCGAGGAGAGTGGTTTGCTGCGAGCTCCCCGAGGCTCGGGTCCCGCTTCTGTTGAGGCAGAGCGGCGGCGCGTGTCTTGGGGCTCGCAGACGGATCTCACTGGCGACGTTGAGACGGGCTCCGCCCTATCTCAGCTATCTCCAGCGAGATCTAGCGCCTCTCACCCGGCTCCGGAAGCACGCGCTGCAGCGGTTACTTCTGCCCGGGTGGAGGCACATATGATGTTGAATTAAGATTATCCAGTTCTGAGGGGCTGGATGTCGTGAGTTTTCAACTAGTAAAAAATTGTCACATTATACTGCAAATGAAGAAGGTTTGATGGTGATAGACAGGAGTCTAGTGATAAAAGTAAACTAGATGATAGTTTTCTGTCTTCATTACCTCAACCTTCTCGCCGGTGCTTACCGTTCTTCCCAGATCTTCATGCTGAGGTTTCAAAGACCTGGGTTAGACCGGTTTCAAGCAGAATAAAAGTACACAATCATTCCAATGCTTATGGTAACATTGTTGGTGCTAATCTGCTGGTTATGTGATGCCGAAGGTGGAGGAGACGCTTGCAGCTATCTCTCTCCAGCTTCATCGCCTAAAAATATATATATATAAAAGAAAAAAAAAAAGTAAGGCACCGGCTCTGCCCTCTAAAACCACTAAAGAATACTTCTGTGTTAGTGGGGAAGGTTTACTCGGCGGCGGGTCATTATGCAGCTGACCTGCTTAAAGATGCGTGTAAAGGGGGGGAATTTTCTGTTGAAATGATTAATGAGCTCAGGCAGTCTGCTGATCTCACTCTCCTGGTCTATGGCAGCTATGGTGGCCACAGAGAGACACTTGTGGCTGAGTCAGACCTCTATGAAGGATAAAGATAAGACTCTCCCTTTAAATGCTTTTCAGAAATTGATTCCCCTTTTATTGCGTGTCGCTGGGGCTGTTGAGCTAGCAAAAAGGGCAGTCCCAGTCGCCGAGTACCTCATAGAGAGCGCAGCAAAAACGAAGTATCGCGTCTCGTGCCCCCCCCCCCGCAGAGAAACTGGAGGGACGAGGCGGGGCGCTCTCCGGTGCGACCTTCTCGCGGTAGGGCTGATCTGAGGACAGTCATTATCGCCAAGAAGGCCGCGTCGGAAAAATCCTGACGTGCTGAACGTCAGGACTCTGAGGGTGGTCCCCATCGTAAAAGACTTGAGTTCACTGCACAAGAACACGGTGCCCTGTCTTTCCCGATGCCCTCAGGGGTCTGCTCTACTAACCCTGCCTTTACAGGGCGTAGAGAGACTCGGCGAGTGATTTCCCGAGGGACGCTCGCCCCCTCCGAGGAGGGTCGTGGAGTGCCCAGACCAGCTGTTCCCTGCCAGTGTGTTACAGGGCGCTGCGTCTGTCACTCGGGATGTTCATTCAGAGGCCAGCCTCGAGAGGCTGGTTCCCTTAGTAGAGTTCCTGGCGGAATGGAAAATTCTCCCCAATGTTTCTCAGTGGGTCCTGAATACTATATAGAACGGGTCTTTCTGAGGTTTCGCTTTCGGGGGCGAAGCGTACCAATATCGAGTTCTTCCGTTCGGCCTAGCACTGTCACCCCGAACATTCACGAAGTGTATGGATGCTGCTATAGCCCGTTAGGCTGCAGGGCATCCGTATTCTGTATTATATAGACGATTGGTTAATTCTAGCTTAATGGGCTGAGGCTCAACGCCAATAAGAGTGTTCTTTCTCCATTACAGAGAACCACTTTTCTAGGTGTAGTGTGGGATTCGACGACGATGCAGGCACTATTGTCACCTGCTCGTATTGCTTCGATTCTTGCCACAGTAGATCAGGTCAAGCTAGGCCAGTCATCCACTGTAAAACAGTTCCAGAGACTGGTAGGTCTCATGGCACCTGCGTCCAACATGATACCTTTTGGCCTCTTGCACATGAGACCGTTACAGTGGTAGCTCAGAACCAAGGGATTCTCCCTGAGGGGAAATCCCCTTCGCATGATCGTGAGCTCGCGACAGTGTCATCGCGCCCTGATCATGTGGAAAGATCCTTGTTTTCTGTCCCAAGGCCCTGTGTTAGGAGCTCCTTGTCGTCGCTTTATGCTAACGACAGATGCCTCTCTCACGGGTTGGGGGGGCTATCATGAATGGTCGCCCGGCCCAGGGTCCGTGGGAGGACCACCATCGTCTGTGGCACATAAACTGCCTAGAGATGTTGGCGGTGTTTCAGGCTCTGAAACACTTCCTCCCAGACCTAAAGGGGCCACCATGTTCTTGAGGAAAAATTATCTATCTCAATCAGAACTACAGGCGGTTCGGCATCGAGATGTCGTTCTGGCCCACATCCAGAGACTGGGACTGAGGCTCAACGCCAAGAAGAGTGTTCTTTCTCCATTACAGAGAACCACTTTTCTAGGTGTAGTGTGGGATTCGACGACGGTGCAGGCACGATTGTCACCTGCTCGTATTGCTTCGATTCTTGCCACGGTAGATCAGGTCAAGCTAGGCCAGTCATCCACTGTAAAACAGTTCCAGAGACTGTTAGGTCTCATGGCACCTGCGTCCAACGTGATACCTTTTGGCCTCTTGCACATGAGACCGTTACAGTGGTGGCTCAGAACCAAGGGATTCTCCCCGAGGGGAAATCCGCTTCGCATGATCGTGAGTTCGCGACGGGTTCATCGCGCCCTGATCATGTGGAAAGATCCTTTCCACATGGGTTTCTGTCCCAAGGCCCTGTGTTAAGAGCTCCTTGTCGTCGCGTTATGCTAACGACAGATGCCTCTTTCACGGGTTGGGGGGCGATCATGAATGGTCGCCCGGTTCAGGGTCCGTGGAGGACCATCATCGTCTGTGGCACATAAACTGCCTAGAGATGTTGGCAGTGTTTCAAGCTCTGAAACACTTCCTCCCAGACCTAAGGGGCCACCATGTTCTTGTCCGGACAGACAACACATTGGTGGTCTCTTATATCAACCATCAGGGGGTTCTGCGTTCTCGCCCACTTTACAACTGGCACGTCAGATCCTTCTATGGTCCCAGGGGAAAATTCTTTCTCTGAGAGCTATTTATCTCCCGGGGTATTTTAATCAGGGAGCAGACATCCTGTCGAGGCAGGGGCCGAGGCCCGGGGAATGGATTTTCACCCCGAGGTGGTGGAACTCCTATGGAAACATTTCGGTCGTGCCGAGGTAGACCTATTTGCTTCTCGAGAAACATCACACTGCCCGCTGTGGTTCTCTCTCAGCCATCCAGCCCCGCTGGGGTTGGATGCGATGGTACATCTGTGGCCGAGGTCACGTCTGTACGCATTTCCCCCGATCGCTCTGCTCCCGGGAGTTCTGGACGAGTATGGTTTGCGGACTTAGTGTCTCTCCTCGACGGCTCTCCTCTAGAGATACCGATCAGGAGAGATCTACTCTCTCAGGCGAGTGGGTCGATCCTTCATCCCCGCCCAGAACTATGGAGGCTGTGGGCTTGGCCTCTGAGGGGGCCCAGCTCATAGATTCTGGTCTCTCGACTGAGGTCGTTGAGACCATCCTCCAATCCAGAGCTCCCTCCACGAGGAAGTTATATGCCGCGAGGTGGAAACTTTTCACCTCGTGGTGTGGAGAGCGCCAGCAGGACCCAGTTAACTGCCCGGTTGGTACAGTGCTGGATTTCCTGCAGGACCGTCTCTCCACAGGGTTATCCCACTCTACACTGAAGGTGTATGTGGCGGCCTTAGCTGCTTACCACGCTCCTTCAAGTGGAGGTTCCCTCGGGAGACACCCACTTATATCTCGCTTCCTTCGTGGCACCTTGAGGCTGAGGCCTGCAGTTCGCACGAGGGTACCAGCTTGGGACCTGGCCATCGTCTTAGAAGGTCTCTCCCTAGCTCCTTTCGAGCCCATTGAGGAAGTTTCGGTAAAGTTTCTTACTCTAAAGACTATCCTTCTTCTCGCTATCTCATCTCTAAAAAGAATAGGAGATATTCAAGCACTTTCGGTGGCTCCCTCGTGCCTGGAATTTGCGCCTGGTATGGTTAAGGCCTTTCTCTGTCCGAGACCAGGTTATGTTCCTAAGGTACCAACTACTTTTGATAGACCTTAGTTCTGCAGGCTTTCTGTCCTCCGCCTTTTTTGACGTCAGACCAGGAGAAACTTAATTTGCTGTGCCCAGTTAGGGCTTTAGATGCTTATGTCCACAGAGCTGCCCTGTGGAGGAAATCGGAACAACTGTTCGTTTGCTTTGGGTCACCTGGAAAGGGTGTCCTGCATCTAAGCAAAGGATGAGCAAGTGGGTGGTCGAGGCCATCTCGCTCGCTTATGGTTCGGCCCATCAGCCTTCACCTTTGGCTGTAAGGGCTCATTCCACTAGGAGTATGGCTGCCTCTACAGCTCTTCTTTCAGGAGCTTCTCTTCAGGACGTTTGTGATGCGGCAGGCTGGTCCTCACCGCACACTTTCGTCAGGTTTTATTCCCTTGACCTTAGCTCCACTCCCGGGGCTCATGTTCTCTCGTCGGTTTGTGCCTCCTAATGACACACGACGGGGATTTGGTCGTATGGGGATGTGGGTATTGCGTTCCCACTGCGATTACACGCAGCGGTAGTCCCTGAAGGGGAACGTCCCGGGTTACGTATGTAACCCTAGTTCCCCGAAGGGACGGACGCTGCGTGTCCTGCCATACTCTCGGCATCCCCTTGGGTCGCTTGCTTCAGTAACTTTAAGCTGGCGGCTTGTGTGCTCAGGGGGTATTTATAGCTTCCTGGTCGATGACGTCACTCGCCGTACGCTCATTCTCTCCATTGACTGATTTCATTCATATATTCAGACGCGCTACGCTGGGGGGCGTTCCCACTGCGATTACACGCAGCGTCCGTCCCTTCGGGGAACTAGGGTTACATACGTAACCCGGGACGTTCATATCTCACTCTGTTTACGGATCAAGTCATGAATGGGTCGAAATGAAAGCTTTACTCCTTATAACCACGGAAAAATGAATCGAAAAGTTTTAGCTGGGTTTGATGTCCCTGTAATGTATTGTCTGTATTTGTTCTGTGATTTATGTTAGCAAAAAAAATAAATAAAAAAATAAATAAATAAATTGAAAGAAAGAAATGCTTAATATGTTCTTTGAGGTTCTGTTACTGTATTTAAACTAAGATAAAGGAATCAGATCTCCAGTGGTTTAAATTGATATGATGAATTGGACTTATACCGTTCTTCCACATTCCTGAAATGTAAATTACTCTAACTTTTTATTTTTAAGATTGACACTGAAAAATCTTATCTCATTAGAATTGGGAAGCTTTTGTTGTCTATCTTCAAGTAAAATACAAATATATAATATAATGTTCACAGTCCAAAAAAAATTCATAATAATAATTATAAAAAAATTTAAAATATGGACTTATATGGTTCTTCGTCTCGAGGCTTCAAATGTTGTTTCAGTGCTGTGGCCTGACCAAAAGCCAGATTGATAGGGATCAAGAAGATTGTTAGCATAGAGATGAGCTTGTAGCTGTGAAGCAACTACTTTTTTTTTTTATTAGCTTAGAAACGAAAGGAAGATTTGATATAGGTCTTAAATTATTCATAAAATAAGAATCTAGCCCTGGTTTCTTTAAAATGGGAGTGACCCCAGCTGTTTTTAATGATAGCGGGACAGACCCGGAAGAAAAAGAAAATTTGATCAAATGAGCAATAGGATATAAGATTATAGATTTATTTTCAAAACAGCGGTATACATTTAGGTATACTTTTAAGTACTAGTAAATTTAACTTAAATGTTCAACTGTTTTCAAAATTGTGCTCCATAAAATGGCAGACAGTCTGTTTTATTTTGTTTTCTTTTATTGGAATTTTTACAGTAAAATGAATTAATGTTATGCTCACTTTTCACTTAAATGTACTTTTTGATGTTTGTTGTCTTTTTGTTAGTAGCTTTCATAAACTTTTTTTTTTTCAGAACAGTAGCTTGATGAATAGTATTTTTTTAACAACTTTAAATTTTGTAGCTTGTAACTTCCAAAGCTTACACAATACTACTGTCTATGATTGTGGAGGATTTAACACAATTAAAGCACCAGGTTTTGTTCACTATACATTTGTAAAAGCTTTTATGTGACTTTCTTACTTTCATAATCAATGCAAAAAGAGTTGGAAATATTGGGTCTAAGAGATTTCTTAATTTGCACCTTGACAGTGAAAAAAAAAAAAAACATTCCCCCATAAAATGCCTTAATTTGAAACTCGATAAAACCTGCCAAGCTTGAAGAAAGAGTGAGATTTTTTCAGGATGGATATTTATTGGCTTGCATGTAATGACATATACCTAATCCATCACAGAATATAAACTGTTCCAATTAATATTTCCCTTTCTTTCTTCAAACATCAATTTGCACGCATGGAGACTCCTCGGGAGAAATGCAGAGTCTAATTCTATCCGCCAGGGCTGTCAGTATTCAAATCCAGAGCCTCAGCCCTTACCTCAAGCCTGTAACAGTGACACAGCTGAACACCTGGGGAAGCTTCAGTCTCTAGAGAGGTCATTCTCAGCACCCTTCTTGTGCAAACAGGACTGAAAATAAATCTGCTCATCTGCTAGATTGCCTGTGAAATAACTGTCTGGCAAACCCTCCGGTCTTATAATCCTTATCTCAGTCGTACCGCAGAAGACTAACTGAAAATAAAAGGGGGAAAAAGATTTGTGCTGGCTGATGTTGTTTATTTGCATACGTTGTTTTAGCAAATCCACTAAAGAGATTAGGCAAATCAGGTTGTGCAAACACGCCCACAAAATAAGTGCTGATAGCAATATTTCCTGTCAGAAATAATGTGTAAAAATTATATTTTTAGCTTGTCACTGTGTCAGTACCATCAGATGTGCAGTTTTGAACTTTCTCTTCCACTAGAATGTGCAAATTCTTATTATATTTCTATTAGAATAGAGGAAACAAAGTAAAATGTGATTTTTTGACATTTTGTCACACACACACAAATATATATATATATATTTACATTTACATTTACATTTAGTCATTTAGCAGACGCTTTTATCCAAAGCGACTTACAACTGAGGACTAAACCAAGCGAGTCATCGTGAAGAGGCAAAAACAACGCAAGAAGTGCTCAAAATACAAAGTTCAGACATAGCTCGGAGTAGCATAAGCCAGGCAAGCGAGGATTTAAAGGAAAAGGAAAGTTTTTTTTTATTATTTTTTTATTATTATTAGTTCAATGGTGGTCAATCTGTAAGCAAGCGTCAACACCTTGAACTTGATGCGAGCAGCGAGTGGTAGCCAGTGCAGAGAGATGAACAGAGGAGTGACGTGGGCCCTTTTGGGCTCGTTGAAGACAAGATGGGCTGCAGCTTTCTGGATCATGTGTAGAGGTTTAGTTGCACATGATGGAAGTCCAGCCAGAAGAGCATTGCAGTAATCAAGCCTAGAAATGACCAGGGCCTGGACGAGAAGTTGTGTTGCATTCTCATTTAGGAAAGGCCTGATCTTCCTGATGTTGTGCATAGCAAACCTGCATGATCGTATATATATATATATATATATATATATATATATATATATATATATATATATATATATATATATATATATATATACTGTTAAAAAGCTGGGGTCAGTGATTTTTTATTTTCTTTTTTTGAAAGAAATTAATATTTTCATTCAGCAAGCATGTGTTAAATTGATAGACAGCCAAGATTTATATTGTTAGAAAAAAGATTTATACTTTCAGAAAAAAAAATCTATTTTGAATAAATTATGTTCTTTTTCTTTAAAGAATTCTTTAACAGTGCAGCGTTCTTTCAGAAACCCTCCACCTTCCCCAGCTCCACCTGTATAGATCTGCTACGGGTAATTCATGTACTCTATATTGTACAGCAGCAGCATGTCTTACTTGCTCACAGTAGCATATTGTGTATATATTGGCAGTAGCAAGTCCCTTACTTTACCGTAGCAATAATCTACAGCAGCATAGCAGATCTATTCCGCCAAGACCAAACATACAACATTGTCATACCCATTACCATGCCAATCACTCCGAGAGTTGTCATGACAGAAATAGTAATGTTTTCAAACTTTTGACCAGTATTGTATATTCACTTGAGGATGCAAAAAGGACAAAAGAAAAAAAGAAGGTAAATTAGATTTTTTACCACCATATATATATATATTCACTTGTGTAGATCAGTAAAGCGCTGCTCTGGATTAATATTTATTGTAAAAAGTTCCGGAAATGAATTTGGTGATTAATTCAAGCTGCTGTTTCCACTATTATCTATCATTTGATCGTACTTTGGAATCATTATAAATTGATGCTGCTAATATCCATATAAAATGTACAAAAACGTACACACGTATCCCTTTTAAGATTGTTTAACACCAGCTTTATGTGGTAATATAGCACAATAATACAATCACAGAATGTGGTGCATTCTATAATGAGGCTTATTTGCATAGAAAGGAGGCATGTATGGCTATAATGTAATAACTTAAATCTGCATGGTGCAATGTTACCAGCAAAAACTGTAGCGCTTGGTTAAGCTGGATTGCAGGTATCATGCAAATAAGATGCAGAGATTGGTATTTAAATACTGCACACTAAAGTGGCACAACTGTTTAGTCATTTCACCCACACAGTTATAAAGAGAGCTGCTGTGAGGGAATAGAGTGACTCAGTTCATTGAGCAGACAACAGTGAATAAAATTTGCAGGATTCAGCCCCATACCTAACATAGTTTCTTTGATGGCTCATAAATGAAGACCTATCTTCAATCATTCTGACAGAAATACAGATTTCAATAGAGCAAGCAATAGGAAAAACCTTTTGCTCCCTGCACCTTACTCCTTCATACTTTTATGTGCTTTTTTCCTGCTTTGGATTTTTGTTTATTTCCTCAAAAATATAAGAAATAATTGTCAAACATCTGAGCCACGGTAGGCCATAATATACAGTAAGGTGAAATTGTTGAAGGAAAGTTTCAAGACAATAAGAGAAAGACGACAATCATTAATGCACAACTCAGAGATTTAGCTTAACTTATACTAACAATTGCTAAAAACAATGTTTCCCTACTGAAAATACCAGCATATCTCTAATGTTCACAACCGTTCAAAAGTTTGGGGTTAGCAAGGTTTTTAATGTTCCCTTATGCTCACCAATGCTGCATTTATTTGATCTAAAATATAGTTAAAACTGTAAAGCTGTTTTTCTTTTAATATATTATAAAAATGTATTTATTCATGTGATGACAAAGCTTCATTTTAGCAGTCAATACTCCAGTCTTTAGTGTCAGTGTTGAAAACAATTGTGCTGCTTTATATTTTGTGATGTAAACTGATATTTTTCAGGATTATTTGATTTATTTCAAAATAACATTATCTGTTTGAAACATAATTTGTTTAACATTGTAACGAATGTACACAATAATAATATACATAAAATGTATTTAAGGGGGGCCGGAAGGCCAATTTAGCTCAAAAGGAAATGATTCATCGATTTGCAATGAATCTTGACCGAATCACTATGGAACCGAGCAAATGACTCGTTTAGAGTTCATTTGAACGGGCCGTAATTATAACCTTGGCACAGATATAAATATCCAATCTAGTGAAACACTATGTATTAGCAAGGTAACTTTAGATCGACAGTACAAGACATTAAATGTGCAAGCACAACACAAGGCAAATATCCTTTCAAATGCAAACAATACTTTATTGATTATCCTAAAACATAAAACTAATATCTAACACAAACACACGCACACGCATTCATACAAGTTGCAGAAAGAAAGAGAGTGAGGAAGGAATGAGTTTTAAGAGTGAGATAGTGAAATCCCAAGTTTCTATATGCACTTATAAGACATGACCTGAACGAACCACCAAGCATTAATTTAAACCTTCGTTTCTTAGACAGGTTCTTCAATTTACATTAAAGCACCAGTTCAGTTAGAGTCTGGAGTACTTGCTTGTCTTTGCGTTGCTTAGGGAATTCCCTTTTCGGCCGAGACTTTTAACGGAAAAGAAAACAAAGGAAAAGAAATGAAAGTAAGACGAGTTAGATGGCTTGAATGAGCTGTTTTAACCCCGATCTTGATGGGTTATTTGTCTGCTGGTCTAATTTGGTCTGGTCGATGTAAGTTAACTTAGAAGCGTGCGAACACGCTCTTTGTTGTTTTCAGAGAGAAGCATGAACAGGAACACTCTCTTGCTGTTGCTAGAGAGAGGCGCAAACTTAATTCAACACCGAACCGAACTCAAAACCGAACTCCCTGGATGGAAGTTTCTGAACTCCAAAAACAAACTGCCTGTAACTCCTCGGTTCGGGTCTTTAACTTAAAAGTTAGCCCAACCTCTTTTGGAGAATTCTGACCAATGAGACAATGGCATCATTTTAGGGGGTGGATCGAGTTCCTACTTATCGTTATCTGGGATCTGCTTGGGTTCCAGCACTTAGCAGAGAACAAGAGACCACAGTTTAAACATTATAGATTATTATAATCATACAAAACATTTTACACAGATTTCAATCAAGCCATCGTCTGAATTAAGAACATACGATCTTACTGATAGGAAACACTATACACTTTTCATTCACACATCTAGTTATATCACAATTACATGATTTATATGTGATCTAAGCATAATACAAACATGAATTGTAGGAACAACAAGAATTATGATGTTTGATTATAAGTCCACTGAGCATTGTTCTGTGGATTTTGATATGTAAAGTGTGTATGTAAAGTGTATGGGGTTTAAGCCATTCCGGTCTGAGGTCAGGCAGAGTTCCTGCTGAAGGCTGTGTTGTTCATCTCTCATGGGACCTTGGTCCTATGAAAGACGTAGTCTGTTAGTCGCAGGGGTCAGATGACCTCTGGTTAGGGCCTCTTGTTTGACCATTTCTGAACAGATCTGTCTTGCCAAAATGTAAAACATTGACAACGTTCTTCCTACTTAGGCTTATCTTTTGGGTGCCTGCAAGGCCATAAAAGTCTTCTCTGGGGGGTTTTCTAGACAATTTGGAGCCGTCTTGTGACTTGTGGAATGTGGTGTTCAGATCCGGAATGCTGAATCACATTTGAATGAATCCCATGAGAGATTAATTTGATTAATTTGTGTTTGGTTCATCCTTAAAATCTCTACAACATTATAAAGGTCTTTAGTGTCACTTTGATCAAGTTGATGCATAATTTCTGAATAAAAATAATTCATTTCTTATGAATGGCATTTGTTATATGTACGCTTTTAATTAGCTTGTCTTTTCAGCAGGTTTATCCACTCTAAAATTGTAAAACACAATTTAACATGCCTGCAAGATTCTACTACATACTTGTCATGAAACAGAAGGATTCACACGGTAAAGTAATCAACAGGTTTGTTTGCAGAAGTATGTGATCGCAACAATGGAAGCAGGTGAGTAACTGATGAAAATAGTGTTCAGGATGGATATCTGGATGAGAAATGGTTTTATCTGTTGCAGGTTCTGAAATAGAAATCTCGGCAGATGACTGAAGACAAATCGTTCTGGTAGGTCCTGGAGGCTGAAGAGAATGTGGTTAGGAGGGACCAGAGGCCAGGGCAGTGTTTGCAGTTCGGGCGGCCAGGGCGGAGCCTTCCATCCGGTTGGCCAGGGTGGAGCCGCCATCGTGGCCTTTCCATGGGACTCAGGTTTGGCCACTCTGGCCGGGGACCCATAGCCCCCCCAAAAAAAATTCTTGGGAGGATCTATCGGCTCACACAACAGATACAGGTTCAGGAACAGATACAGGGACAGGTCTTGGAACAGGAACAGTTCTTGGAGCAGGAACAGTACTTGGAGCAGGTCTAGGAAAAGGAACAGGTCGAGGAACAGGAACAGTTCTTGGAGCAGGAACAGTACTTGGAGCAGGAACAGGTAGAGGAACAGGTCTAGGAAGAGGAACAGGTCTAGGAAAAGGAACAGGTCGAGGAACAGGAACAGTTCTTGGAGCAGGAACAGTACTTGGAGCAGGAACAGGTCGAGGAACAGGTCTAGGAAAAGGAACAGGTCGAGGAACAGGAACAGTTCTTGGAGCAGGAACAGTACTTGAAGCAGGAACAGGTCGAGGAACAGGTCTAGGAAAAGGAACAGGTCGAGGAACAGGAACAGTTCTTGGAGCAGGAACAGGTTGAGGAACAGGTCTAGGAACAGGAACCGTTCTTGGAGCAGGAACAGGTTGAGGAACAGGTCTAGGAACAGGTCTTGGGACAGGAACTGACGTGGGGGCGTCCATCCTGGCTGAGGGCTCAGGCGGTGTGGCTTCGGCGGCCATCGTGGCTGAGGGCTCAGGTGGTGAGGCGGTGCGGGCATCTTTGCCGAGGGTTCGGAAGGCGTGACGTAAATAGTCTCTGGGGTTTCACTCACAAGAACACGGTCAGCCGTGGCAGTGACCTTGACGGGACGAGACTCTGGAGCTGGCTTGTGGCCTGAAGCGGGCTCACCTGCAGCGAATTCTCAGGTGCAGTGGCAGCCATCTTGTCCGAAGAGACAGGCATGGCTGACATGGCGTGAACGGTCTCTGGCTCAGCAGGTATGACGGGAAGACATTCAGACTCGATAGGCATGACGCAAAGAATCTCAGGCTTGACCGGCATGAAGTGACAAAGCACAGGTTGTACAGACCTGATGTGAAGACATTCAGGCTTGATAGGGATGGCGTGAAGATATGTGGGCGGTATGGCGAGGAAGATGGCTGGTGATGGTGGTTGAGTGGTGATGTCATCATCAGTCTCACCCACGGTAAAGGCTGAACCGCTCAACAACAGCACATGATCCAGGTATTGTGCGAATGAACCTGGTTTTGCGGCTGAAGCTGGCGCAAAGAATTGTCCAGTCCAAGTCCGAACACGTTCTTTAGGACGTGAAATTTTTAGAATCTCTTTCACATATTCTTGAATCGGGCGGCCATCCTGGAAACAACCAAATCGGTTGGGTTTTGATGGATGTGGGAAACACCCATAGTTTATGTTTAGGGTCTGGTTTTCTGTCATGAAACAGGAGTCACACAGGTAAAGTAATCAACAGGTTTATTTGCATAAGTATGTGATCGCAACAATGGAAGCAGGTCAGTAACTGATGAATATAATGTTCAGGATGGATATCTGGATGAGTAATGGTCTCATCTGTTGCAGGTTCTGAAATGGAGATAGAGGACAATATTTGCCCCATAAATTGATTTTCACTTTCATAAAGGCAAAGTTTTTTTAACCCTTTTAAATGCATGTCATGTTTTATGTCTAATTCTTGAAATTCCATTTATTTAATTCTTAAAATAATCAAATGAAATCAGTTTCAACAAAAGCCATCTTGGCACTGGAGTGGTACAAGCTGCATCTATGTACAGTATTTACACATAGTTTAATGTGGCATGAATGCAATACAATGGCATAAATAATGTTATGAGGTAATGTTTTAAATAGATATAAAATCAATAGAGAAAAGAAATTATGGTAAAAATGAAGAGCAGAGACGGAGCGAGCTGATATGTACATTTGCAAGTCACTGGCATAACAGTGATAGCTGAGACCATGACTATGGATAATGTGACAGAGGTAACATAAATTTGAACAGAAGTGGTCCAAGAATAGTGCCTTGAGGGACACCTTGAGAGAGAGAGAGAACACAGAGAAGATTTGAAGTTATGGACAGTAATAAAAATGTGTCTATCAGTGAGATATGACATAAACCAAGATAAAGCACTGCCTGTGGTGCCGATAGGTGATAGCCGAGTGGTAAGTATGTGATGAGATACAGTGTCAAAACCAAGCTGCATCTATGTATTTACACACAATACTGATGGCCGACACCTGCGCGACGCACCGGTCTCGTATCTCTCTTGGAGAAGCGGAAGTATAAAAGGAGGAGCGACGACAGTGGAGATCGAGAGAGGCCAGGCCTGGATTTATGTTGTGTTTTGTTTAGGGCTGTCAAAATAACGCGTTAATTTCGATTAATTAATCTGAGAAAAAATAACGCGTTAAAGAAAATAACGCAGATTAATCCATTCCCTATTGACCGTTGACCCGGAGCCGTTCAAGCCACCATTTGACTGTAAAATGAAAGTGGGAGACGAGAACGCGGTGCCTGGATCATTGATTGGAACATTTACTAACAAACAGCCTGATAAAAATAAAAGTCGTCTGCAAGGAATTTGCATATCACCGGAGAGTGTGTGTGTATGTGTGTGTGCGTGTGTGTGTCTGTGTGTGTGTCACACAACCATTTTCTCACGCACAGAAAAATCGTGCACCAAAAGTGAGGACACGGAGACCGACAGACACGACAGAGCACGTACTTTACTTATGATATAAAAAAAATCTCGGCTCTAAGATAGTCAATTTTATTACGAAATTCAAACAATAAATACCGTTTTGGTGCTTGTAAATGTGACATGACAGATCTATTAGCGCCACTTACCATGTACCATGTAAACATTGTAACATGTTGTCACTAAACCTAATAAAATTATGTATGCGATTAATTTAGATTAATTCATCAGAGTATGTAATTAATTAGATTAAAAATTTTAATCGATTGACAGCCCTAGTTTTGTTATGTGACACCAGTCGTCCGTGAGGGGCTGCTGTCTTTATTTTCATTTTGTATTTTTTTTATTTTTTTATTAAAGTCTTTAAATGTTCGCCGGTTCCCACCTCCTTCTTCCCATAACAACAAACTGTGTTACAATAATATTATGAGATAATGTTTTAAATAAAAACATGTTCAATATGATTTTGTTCGCATACTCCCTCTGTCACCTCACGTATCCCAGTTTGGGAACCACTGGCATACTAGATTTATGCATGTATTATCAAAAGACTTGGTGTGTGTCTCAACCAAAAATGCAGTATTTGTATGGTGTAGGTACATTCTGTGTGTGGTCACGGATCGTGCTGTTTAGTTAGTGACGGATACAGCCATCACCTTGGAAACTGTGCCAACCCTGACATCCTAGGTGAAGGGGAACTGCCATCACAAACAGCCATCGCCAAAATGAGTCAGAGGTGTTTGTGTGTGAGGGCGCCAGAGGGGTCACGATCCCCCTGTATCTGCTCCAATCAGCTGGAGTGACAGCAGAAGAAAGAGGAACTGACATCAGCCTTCCCCTTCAGCATTGCTGTGAGGCCAGACGCGCTCTGGACGCTCCTGGGTCCCTATTTACATGAGCTTTAAAAAACCCTGTCAGCTGTTGACTCATCTCTTGAGATCCTGGTGAAGTAATGGTGTGCCTTTGGTTCCTTTTCTCTGTCTTTGGCTGAGGTTCGACAGCTTGCTGGCCTGCACATTATCTTAAGGCCCTGACATACTGGCAACTTTTTTGAGACTGAGCAGACAGGCAATTTAAGCATGTGTCAGGTGAACAGGGGCCATTTTTAGTTCAGCGATCAATATACCATTGAAACCTATTCATTATAATTTAAAAAGAGGTTTGCGGTTTTATGTATTATAACTGGTTTGCCTGTGTAATAGTAATGGACTACGGTATATCAAACGCTATTATAACTCTAAATTACAATTAGTCACCAACACACACGTTCCCATTCAATAATAACATACAACATCTAAATAATGACTGATGTCAGGGACTGACTCAGGAATTTTTGAGTCTTAGAATGACTTCTCTACATTTGGATTCCCTTTTCATTGCACACAAAAAGTGACCAGTTTAACCTTGGTCGTACTGAGTTGTTTGATAGCATAGACATAGGGAGAGAGATGTTTGAAAGTAATTGGAGAGGAGTCTTACTTCACCATTTACTATCTCAAATTATAGTCTATCCTTCATGCTCCTCAACCAGTGCATATTTGTAAGTGTTGCATGCTGGGCTGAGAGAAATACAAACTCTAAGGAGGGCTCTTGCGAGCTAGACCACTTTAGCTTATTTTCCTCTGTCCTCCCATGAAGTGAAATATCTTGGCAGTGATGATGAGTGCACATCTGCCATAAAGCAATATCATGGAAAGCAATATGACGGTACCTCTGTTAAATGCTTCCCTTGGATTGACAGCACTTTGTTTGCTAGATATGCATTGTGCATTTTCTTTGCTTCAAAACGTAGCCAGTTCAGCCTTGACCGGAGTGGCACAGACAAAGAAAGAGACACATAGTGTACCATATGTAGTCTAATGAGGATGCACTGAGCCTAGCTATTTATTTCACAACCTGGCAGGGTACAAATAAGTTTTGATATGGAGTCTTGCTGCACCATTTAGCACCATTCTCAAAACAACCCCTGTGAGGTATGCTTCAGCTTCAGCTTCTTCCTCCCGAAAAATGAACAATCTAGATGATTACTGAAAGGCGATATCAGGGAATGCTCTGTTAGAACCCTCCTTAGTGAGCACTAACACTTCCTCACATTTGAAGTACATTTACACACAAGACCTAACAAGGTGTGAAACCTGAACACAGATCTGAACATAAATCTCAGCATCTTGAAGAATCTTTTTCATAATCACACTGAAAAGAACCACTTCTAATATCCAGCATCCTATAAACTATCTCATGCATCATAAGTAAATGATGAAACTAAAGGAATTTGAGTTGAACTGTTAGCTAATGTGTCTCTCGAATCTATTGTGAAGTTAGGAAGCACTCATCTCTCCATTATAAATATGCCAGTGTTTACAGCGATATTAAGGAGCATTATTCAGTAAAATAAGTACTAAGGGTTTACTAAGTGGGGTTTAAGAGGTACAATTTTGAGAGTTAAAGAGCTCAGAGGAGCTATTTTTAAAGATTTAACTATGCTTTAACTTTATAAATGCTAGTGATGCATGCAAGCTTAAAAAATACAATATGCACTCTTGTGCTCATTAATCACGTGATGAGAATAATATAAAGATACTGCACTAAAAGCAATTTGTCTTTAATGCAAAGCTGGGAGTTTTGCAAAACTTCTATAATGCAGCGAGAGTGCTGAAATGGAATAGAAAAGAACAGAATTTAATTGAAATATGTTTTTTGTAACATTAAATTAATGTTAAAACATTTCGTTGCTGAATTATAGTATTAATTTTTGCAAACAAAAATCTAACTTTTCAAAAGTTATTAGATTTATAAATAAATTGAGATAAGTAATGAATTATTTACCATTGCATGCTGTTTTAAATGCACAGTAAAAACAGATATTTCAGGTATGGGGCACTAAAAATGATGCTCCATTATAGAGTCTCAGAACGACTTCTCTTTATTTGGATGCTAAAAACTTAACTATGCTTTAAATTTATGAATGCTTGTGATGTATGCGAGCTTAAAAATGACCATTTGCAGTCTCATGCTCAATCACATTTCTAAGTTGAAAAATAGCACAGATATTACACTACTAAACCCAACTTGTCTTTAATGCAAAGCCAGGAGTTCTGCTTGACTTTTAAGATGCAGCGCGAAAGTTTAGGAGAGCTGAAACGCAATAGAGGAAGGCAGTCAGATTAAAGACCCATACTAACCCCCAATGAAGGACGGAAAGAGAAATCTGTTTTTACAGCCAGTCTCTCTTTATGCCTGTGCAGGGAACTAATCCCAATGACTGTCAGCCGAATACTCGTCACCCCACCAAAGCTCCTTACACGACTCCACGCACATCCAGCAGTAGCCGCATCCGCATCAGCTGGCGTCCCGTTGTCCCCTGGAGACGGGATGGTTTAATCCCCAAAGCCACTCTTTCTCTCGACTGGCAACCGGCGTCACATTAGGCAGCTCATTCCTGAGTTATATAAGAACGAGATGAGATGAAATTTATTCTTGACTGTCCATCATGAGCAATCTTCCCTGTCAATGAGTTTCCACTCCCCTGGAGTGAGCCAGGTGGACTCTGAGACCAGAAACAAATGCAGATGTGAGTGTGTGACCAATCAACCATACAGTCATTCTACCTGCATGATTATTCAAAATAAATTCTACATCAGAATATGGCTTAGTGGGATTATCAAATCAAAGCAGCAATGTGTGCCTCGGATTGCAGAAAATTTGCGTTTAGGTCGCTTTAATGTGCATTTGGGAATGCAACATTCACCAACCATCTTCCCATTCTAGAAATGGGAATCACTTTTCAACAACAGAGAAGCTTTAACCCTTTCGCACACAAGTTTTAAATATTCTAGCTGAGCCCCCAGCGTGAGTTTAACCGCTTGAGCCATACGGTCCCACATGTGGGATTGTTATTTCTGTGCCCCTAACATGGAATTTTAGAATGTACAGTGACAGCCAATTTGAATCTGGCAAAATTTGATTGCGAGCTGGATAAGTGTTTGAGTTTGTGCGAATATGAATGACAGCCAGTGTTTACAGGCACATGCATGGACGTCAGTTTGGTTTGAAGTGTGCTGGGGACAGAGACGCATTCGGAAGTGCATTTTCAGAAGTGCTGGGTACAATGACGCAATATATGACACAGTAAAAAATCTACTAATGCCATAGAACGGATGTACCTAATACAAATAAATAAAACATCTCCATTTAACTAGCAGAGCATTCATTTAGTTAGCTATTAAATAAGAGATCTAGTGCTTAAATCTGTTGTTTTTGAAAATCAAAATCAAGCTGAGTACTCGTTGCCGCTGCTATGAGTTGCATGGATACAGTTGTTCTCTTGTGGCTCGCGCACAGTCTTCACTCGGACGCACTCTTAAATCTATCGTCGTTGCGGAGACTCTCTATTAGTTCTGGTGAAATCACAAAATAAAATGAACACAAACGTGTCCCTGCTTGATATAGACTGTAACCACTGATGAACATATTCGGTTTTGATGAGAGAGTCAGATAGTCAGAGTGCGATAGTCAGATAGAGAGAATAATACCAGCATCATGTCAAAAAGAAGTTGACAGGACATCAGAGCTTTTTTTTTAAGTGGTGGGTACAAAATGACTCATGACGAAATCTGGTGGGTACGCGTACCCCCCATCCCCACCGAGATCGACGCCTATGGGCACATGATGTGTTTATATTATCTCACAGACACTCAAATTGAAACAACAATATGCATTCACTTTCACATATTTCATGATATAGTTAACAAGTTTGTGAATATTTTGAATAAAAAGGAGAAAAGGAAATAAAATAAATACATCTGTAATACATCGCAATTGTGGCTGCGGTGTGTCACGTAACAAGCATGACGCGTCATCATGGAAATAATAAGGTGAAACGTTCTAAAATAACACTCGCTGGGATTTGCACATACTTATTTTGCCGCGTTAGACAACATATTTTGTTGATCCTGGAACAACATTCCTGTCCAAAAATGTAATTCTAACCATATTCTAAACCTAAACCTACCCATAAGTTATCCCTAGAATCAAAGGGAAAATGATAGGTGAGTAACACTGATGTAAAAGCACCTAACCCTGGTTGTAAGCCTAAACTGGACATAAACTGTAAACTTGAAGGGATACTTCACCTCTGGAAAGATGAATGTGTATTTAAAATGGGTCATTTATGTAGAAGAAATGTGAAATTATTTTTTAATTTGGAACTTTCTAGACTGAGAAAAGCCAGAAAATGTATTTTTTGTCATGTTTTAAAGTGAAAAGTTTGTCTCTGGAAAAAGGATAAAATGCTACGTTTTTAAAAGTGATGAAGTTGCAGAAACATTCACTTGCATCATGAACTGGGTTCTGACACGTTTTGCAATGCAACAATTGTGAAACTCAAGGTTGTTCAGCTTCCGAGTTTGCATAAGCGTACTGTATGAAGTCCTCAGCATATAATGGCTTATTACAACATCACAATCCATTTTTTACAAGCTGGAAAGGCAGTGAGCCTGCAGTCTGATGAGCTCAAAAGATAAGCTCTTTCCCACCAGAGACGGCACTGTCTACCCATCCACTGCCCCATTCCCCTGGGTTTCCTCCAATTCAGGGAGAGTGATTACACAGGTAGCGGCAGCCCAATGAGCTGGAACCTCCTTTCTTGTTCCAGGCAGCCCAAGGGATCGATAGCAGGAGGAGAGGGCCTAAACATCAGTGCAGAGGGCTCAGATTACACCTCTCTCATCTAATCAATCAGGACGCCTGTTCAAGCAGCCAGCCGTCCTCCTCCTCCTACTTCCGCAACCTCATTCTCTTGCCGTCTCCCCCCTTTTTCATTTTTGTCACAGGGTGAGACAAAGGTATCTTTACTCAGTCTCCCGTCACACCACACTGTTATCACACCCAGAAAATGGGTCACTGAACATCCTCCCCAACCTGAGCTCTCACATGCCCCATCCTCACCGTCTATAGTAAAACGCCATACTGTCAGCAGTCGTGCACTCGCCAGCACTAAATCACTGACTTATCCAACCGCTGACCACGTCCTAAAAATCTCCTTAAGAGTGCTGACGAGCAAACAGAGCTCAGGTGAAAGCCCAGTCGAGTGATGTAGCGAGGCCGGAGCCGGCCTGACTGTAAGATAAAGGGTGTAATCACAGCAGGCCAGACCTGTGTGCTCCTGAGCTGTAAAGGAGATAAGGAGAGAAAAAAGCAGAGAGCGCTGTGTCGATGGCGGAGTGTGTGGACTGGAGCGGCAGATATCCCCCCCCCCCCTCCCTCCCTCCCTCCCTCCCTCCCTCCCTCCCTCCCTCCCTCAAAGTGTTCTGTAATCACTCCGCTCCAGCTCCATTTTAGGTTTTCCACACCTCGTCACACCATGTTCAAAGGTCAGAAATCTGGGTTACACTCGATTTCGATAGTCCATTTTAGACATTCTACTAACTATAAGTAACTTTGCAACTACATGTCCACTAACTCTCATTGGAGTATTAGTAGTAGAGGTAGGTGTTAGGGTTAGTAGAATAAGTTGACATGTAGTTGCAAAGTTACTCATAGTCAGTAGAATGTCTGTTGAAGGAGCATCAAAATAAATTGTAGATATTAAGCAGAGTCTATCTAATGGCTCGTTGGCATGTAGTTGCAAAGTTAGTTAGTAGAATGTCTACCCATCGAAATAAAGTGTTTCTGAAATCTGTTACCATTTTCAAGCTCCCTGGATGGAAACACTGACATCATTTTTATACAATATTTATATTTTTATAAAATATTTAACAGACTACACAGCTGAAAAGAGAGAGTAGTTGGGCTTCCATCCACATATTTTTATGCAATTTTTTTTTTATTTAGCATATTTTTTTTAATTTTTTTTAATACAAATAAAAATTCCATTCCCATTGCTATTTGGGACCAGATGCTATTACTTTATTCATTATTGCATTAGAATTTAATTATTGCATATCAATTAAACAGACCATAATGCAATAATTAATAAAGGTAATGTATCATCATCAATGTATCATCAGCTGTGCAGTGCAATTCTGGAGCAACCATTTCCACGCTTCCACTCTGTTCATAGACTCTATAGTGGGTGGAGATGGATCTGGTAAAGAGGATGCGCTTTCACCACCTAAACACATGTTTAGCTCTTCTTGACTTTCACCTGCAGTGCAACTGGCAATCCAACAACCGAAGTTTATAGTGAGCCAGTCAGATCCATTTTCGCCTGCTGCTATCATGGAGAACATTAGAGGGAGGGAATGTTATAGAGGAGTTGATGTCTGCAGCTGCAGGAGGAAATGAACTGAAATCGGACCGCTTAATGTCTGTTTCGCAGACCACAAGTACCTTAGGTAACGTACTTAAAATGCAACTCTGAGCACAATGGATCCTGCTGGAAAGAAAATCACAAATTAGGTCTCTTTAGTGTATTAGTTGTTTCTTATAGACACCACAGAGATTAAATAGAGAGCCAAGTTGCTTTAATATCCTGCTTCTCAAAATGTTCACCTCAGGAAAGTAATCTCAAATGTGTCTCCATTAAAGCAGGTGTTTACAAGTTGTTTTAATGGGAAGCTATTTATCACCAAATATGCTAAGGCAGCTAAATCTCCTCTATATTTTCTAGTATATATTATAAAATATATTATAATTATGAATATAATACAATTATATTTAATATAAAAATATGTATACTATTTGTAAAGTGTAATACTTTCAAAATATCTTTACAGATTAAATAATTGGAATGTATTTAAGTGAAATAAAAATATTAAATATGATCTGTAAAATATGAATTAAAATAGTTATTAATAATTCAAATTTATTTGTATAATGCTTCATAATAATGTTGCCCCAAATATAATATTTTTATCACCCCCCCTCCCCATGAGAGTTATTAATGTAAGAAATTCACTTAATAATAATAATATACTAAAATACTAAAATAATAATAATACAAATAATAACAACTTTTGCTAGGAACTGACACTACTGTACTAATACACTATTTTTCAAAAGTTTGGGGTCAATATGATTTGTGTCAGGTTTATGTTTGTTTTGTGTTTTTGGATTTTGTCTTCTGTGTAAGGCTACGTTTACACACGGCCGGCTATTTTCATAAATGGACATTTCACCCTCTCCGTTTTCAAAAATAACATTGTGCACACCTGTCAGTTTTCAGAAAAGTGCTCGTTTACACAAACCGGTATATGCCATCAGGAGCATGCCAAACCTGTAGGTGGCAGTGTATCGAGAAACTCAAGCCCACGTTAGCCAATCAGAATCCCGAAAATAGCACCTACAGCTCCTCGACAGAGCAGCTGTATTTGCAAATGCAAACAGACGAAAAGGGTTTGCACCAAGCCTGCCGCACAAGCCCTGAAAAGTGAAACCAAAACGTCAAATTGCCCCCCCCCGGTGACTGGTCCTAGTATAGGTCATAAACCCCGCCTCCCCGTGTTAATAATAATAATAATAATTCATTACATTTATATAGCGCTTTTCTAGACACTCAAAGCGCTTTACATAGATGGGGGGAATCTCCTCAACCACCACCAATGTGCAGCATCCACCTGGATGATGCGACGGCAGCCATAGTGCGCCAGTACACCCACCACACACCAGCTTACTGGTGGAGAGGAGAAAGAGTGATGAAGCCAATTAGTATATATGTATATATATAGGGGTGATTAGGAGGCCATGATAGACAGAGGCCACTAGGGGCAAATTTGGCCAGGATGCCGGGGTTACACCCCTACTCTTTCGAAAGACATCCTGGGATTTTTAATGACCACAGAGAGTCAGGACCTCGGTTTAACGTCTCATCCGAAGGACGGTGTTGTCCAACAGGACGTGAGACCAACTAAAGAATTAAATTACACTTCAAATATCTTTTTTCCAAAGGTGGTTTCAGTCATTTGCTGTCGTTTTTTATCACGCTGATGTAAGTTCAAGTGTCGGTTTTTAAAATAAGTTTGTTTTTAGTTAGTTAAGTGATGCTACAAAAACGGTGGTGTAACGTCATGATTGACAGCTGTGATTGACAGGTTCTATGAGTGAAGTAGTCACTGAAGCACCAACTGACCTTTTTTCGGGACTGAGGAGATTGTAACAAGCCTCTTGTCGTACTGCAATCAACAGACATCAAAATTGGAGCAGAACGGAGGAAAGGAGCAGAATGCAGGGAGAGTGGTGGTTTGAATGTTGGTTTTAATGTATCAAACTCACTGTCATCTATTGTCTGCAACACACTTCTTCTCCCTCTTTGTCTCCTCTGCTAAATAAACTCTTAAGCCTCTTAAAAGTCCTCGTCCGTGCTCCTTACAATTTTGACCTCAAGACCTCTTTTAAGGGTTAAGATGCTTTATGAATTACTTTTTTCTTTACTAGCATTTTTTCTTTCATTTTAAGAGTAAACGCCCACATTTCTCGACTTGTTCTGGATCTTATTGATTATAAAGAAGAAATTGAGTCTGATGCAATCATCTTATTCCTTGTTTTTTATAAGGCCTTCAACACTGTAGAGCACCAGTTCCTTATAAGCTCTTTAGAGGCTTTTGGATTCCCATCCAATTTTATTAATTTTGTCCAAATGTTATATAAAGATATCGATAGCTGTATAATCTTAAATTCACGAACATCACCAAGGTTTCCTATTCTTCGCGGAATAAGACAGGGTTGCCCTTTAAGCCCATTTTTATTTTTATTGGCTGTAAAAACATTATCCATTGATATTTTGCACAGTAATAACTTTGTTGGTCTTCATGTCTTTAACAGAGAGATTCGAATCTGACAATTATGACACCACTTTATTCTTAAAAGATAAAGAGCAAGTTCCTCCAGTCTTAATTACAATTAATGCTTTCCCTAATGCCATGGACTCAAACTTAATTTATCCAAGTGTGAAATGATTTGCTTATTTGACAATGTAGAAACTGAAATAGAAAATATACCAATTAAAAATGAAGTGAAATATTTGGGGATTCATATAACAAAAAATTTAATTGGTAAACATCTGTTTAATTGGTCGGATCTGTGACTTCGGTGCCTAAAACTACTCTGGCCGGAGTTTTTAGAAAGAATCGGTTTCAGAGGCAAATTCTCCGTTTGATTGTAAACGAAGGACACAAACAAAGTGAAATGTCTCCGTTTTTCGAAATAACCATATACGTGTAAACGGGGCCTTAGTTTGCCTTTGACCCAGTTTCCCCCCTCGAGTTTCATTAATTCATCCGATTCACCTGTGTCTTGTTAATCACCTCGTTAATTATCTCGTTTGCTCCTTGGTTTGCCATATATGCCCTCAGTTTCAGTCTGGTCTTTGTCCTGCATTGATGTGTGTTTAGGTGTATGTGGTTGTGTTATTCTCCTGTTCATTGTGATTGATGTTGGAATTAAAGACTATTTCATTTGACTGCACTTCCTCCTCAGCCACACAACATGACAATTTGTTCTAGTTTTTCAAATAAGTCTCTTATGCTCCTCACGTTTACATTTATTTGATCAAAATTACATAAAAAATAACAGCAAATATTGTGAAATATTATTACAATAACTTCATTACACATTTTTTTTAAATAACTTTTATATTATAAAATGTTTATAATCTTGTTTATAGCCCAATTATTAATAAATTATTATGCAATTTTCTGCAGTCATTACTGAAGCCTTCATTGTCACATGATCCTTGTTATATTCTATGCTGATCTGGTTCTCAATTCAGATTTCTCATCAATGGTGAAGACAGTTATGCTGCTTAATATATTTGTACAGTTTTTAATTTAATAATGTTTACAGTTGTGCTTTCTAAAATCCAGTTTGCTGTAATTCCGCTTAATTACAAATTGACGCGGCTCATTCTGTGCATAAAAATCTTAAACATTCTAATTAGTCAAACTCAGAGCCTTCTGTAATCTGAATGGAGCTCTAATTATCTCTTAACACTTGTCTCATCTGTTTCTATTTTTAGGTCTCCAAAGAGGGAGACATGTGTGAGTTTGAATCCATCTCTGTGTGGTCGTTGCAATTTGGCTGACGTGTTCTGGTGGAGTTAAAGTTGGGGTGTGAGTGCTATGGCTCAGAAGAGTCAGTGTGACTCTACAGGAAATGATGTCCCGAGCCTCTGTGGCAGAAAGAGAGTGGCATAATGCTTTTAGAGGACGCAGTGGGAGTGGGCCGAAAATGCTAAAGCAGGCAGTCTTCCTCCAGCGGTGCACCCTAGAGCTGTAAACAGGGCGACACTGGCCAGCGGCGGGTAAGCACTGCTAACACATCCTGTCAGCGAAGCCTGGCGTGACCCTGTACCACAAGCTCCCTGGTCACGGTGCACTGAGACTATTACTGGCCACCAACTGCGTTTCAGACACAAATGGAGCAGACAGACTGTGGTTGGAGTAAAAGCCAGTGAATATGATTGGCTAAAACCTTCATCTCTGCAGGTATCATCTGTCTGTGGCTGATGATGATAACATCCTGTCTGGCAGTCTGCATTGGTCAGAGGTCAATACTGGGGACACTGAGTTAGTGCATCATCCACTTTGGGAAATCACAGCCGGAAGGATGCGCAAGACAATCACAGGGTTTCTTGAAGATGTAAGAGCACAGCTTGAATCAAACTGCTACTCCTTATCCGCCATATCATTATCCCTAAATTTGGAGTGTGCTAAATGTTCACTGAACAGACACCAATTTAGATAGTAAATGTAGGTCTGGGTGGATGACCTTGTTGAGTGAGTGTGCTATTAAAAAAATAACATTTGTTTTTCTTTTTACTGAAGGCTAATATTATTAATTATTAAAAGTGAGTATTATTATACGTTCATTTAATTAAATATTTTAGATTTTATTTAAAAAACAATAAATAATAATATAATATATGTAAATAAATGTAAAAAAATTTACGTTTTATATTTTTATAAATATTACATATTGTAATTAAATGGTTAGTTCACCCTAAAATAAAAAAAAAAAGGCATCATTTATTCACCCTGGTGTTGTTCTAATGCCGTATGTCCTTCTTTCTTTTTCAGATCACATGAGCGTTCATCAGACTCTATCAGCGGCGCAGTTCACTCCAACTCTCACAGAAAATGCACACAAGTTGTGAGAAATCAAGACTAAGAAAAACACGACATACTGTATAATACAATCTATGTACCTTCTGAGGTGAATATATACATTGTGTTTGCCGTAACAAGAAGTTGTCATATAAGTTCACATATGTCAACAGTCATTCTGACCATCATCTGAAAGCCGGAATCCTGGTCCGGAGATATTCAACGTGAAGATAGAACACAGATGCCTCTTTTGTGATTTCTAGCTGTTTCATGGTGAGTTCTTGTTCATCTTGAACTTGTGTAATTTCTCTGGGCGAGACAGAGTGAACTGCTGCGCTAATAGAGTCTCAAGTCGCGCAGTTGAGCACAGAAGACCAACTGCCAATGTCAGGATTTTCATTAAAGGTACAATGTGTAGGATTTTCTCCCATCTACTGGTGAAATTGTATTTTGCATTCAAACGAAGAGTGCTCTACAGTGCCTCACTTTTTCAAATGCGTTTTGCTTCTACGGTAGCCGTTATGTACCAAGAAGCTATGACAGGATGTCTTCTAATAGCACTTCATCGAGATTTCCTTTCCGGGTGAACAGGTTTGTCCAGGACACCGGTCCTGTGGCTCCACATAAGTATGGTCCTCCATTATACTGTAAATAACCGTGCAGTGCAGTGCAGCCTTTTAAACTTGCCGGGGCAGTGACAAGCGTCTCTCGAATCTTCTTGTCCGGTTCAGCTGCTTTCAGTCACGTGAAAACGAAAACGCATTGAGGAAGGGCGTTGGCCTACTTTTTGTCCCTCGCTGCAATTATAGTTTTTCAAGATGGCGGAACGACATGGAAGCCTTCGTGGACCTACCCTGTCCCATGTATATAAAGATAATAAATTCTTATTTTACGAGGATAAGTCAGATTATTGGCAGAAGTATTTGTAGACCATTGAGGACATATTTATGAATAACAATATTGACTTTAGATGAAAACATACTTAAATAACTACACATTGTCCCTTTAAATAATACAATAAATTGTGTTTTTTTGTTGTTTTTCTTTACCAAACCCTTATGTAAAATAACCCTTGTGTACCCCCAGAACACTTGGGGCCAGAACGCATGGGACCATTCTATTTTAATTCTAATTTTAATTTTTATTTTTCATTCTGGATTTTGCACATACAAGTAGTAAAGTATTAGTTTAAATGTAGTAATGCATTTTTGTGAATTTGTCAAATAGACGGGTAGTCGTGCACAGATTAATAGCACCTAGCCTATTCATTTGTAGTTGTTTGTGTGTGGGTTGTGAAATCTTCTTTGTTGCATGTGCAAATTATGATACACTAATACAAAAGAAAACATTTGTATTTACAAAAATGTATCTATTTGTACAAATTGCAACACATTCATTTAATTCTGAATTTTGCACACGCAAGAATGCATTTGGATGTGGATAGTAAAACATCTGCAGCATTCATATAGTTCATGGATTATTGTGCATGCACGTGTTAATCGTTTTGAGACTAAATTCATACCATAGTTTAACATGCATATGTTTTTAATCCTAGCATTTGGACGGAAAGTAAACATAGTGAGGAATCTCACAACTATCAACTCGTATCTCACAAATCTAGTGCACTCCAATGTCTTCACTCCTATTGGTAGAAGTGTTACTTCTAATTAGCATAAGGTTAAACTTTTTTTGCATCCCATCAAGAGCAGCTGTCAATCATGTCGCTGGAAATTGCCAACTCTCGCTGAAAATGAATGAAGTGTTGCTGCTACAGATCTCTCTGTGTGTGAACTCAGAACCCATCAGCTGTCCTACAGTGTCACCTTGAAACTAAACTCAGAAATGACCGAGAGGCTAAATGCTGCTCATGCAGAAGAGATGCTGATAGTTAAGTGCGCTGAACCGAAAATGCACCGTCTGCTGGCCACCTGAAACCACTTGATTACTTCCATCGTGATTAGAACCAGGTAGGATCAATAAAAAATCACTAGATTTTAAAGGAGTTCACTCAAAAATGAAAGTTCTGTCATTATATTCTTATTTGATTTGAGAAAATAACAAAATAACATATAGTATGCTGAAAACAACTTTCCTTTTATGATGAATTTGAATGAATTGCAGTAGTGACAGTTGAAAATGTAACATTGGATTGAGAGCTCATTCCACACACGGGATACAGCGGGGGGGGGGGGGGTGTGTGACAGCTCTCCGCCCCCTAAAAGCAGGACGTCTCTCTGACGTTCCCAGATAGATAATTATAGCCGTCAGAGTTTAGACTGTCATTGCTGCTTTTCACGGAATGCTTGATTGTGTAATACAAGACTGAACAGTGGAAAAGACGAGTAAAGAGAGCAGAAACAGTCCTGAAGTTAGTGCATCCATCAGCAAACTGCTGTCTATGCAGAGAGAAGACAGGCTGAGTGTTTAAACTGCACATTGGTGTCCAATTCTAAATTTTTCACCATAAATCAAGAAGCAATAATGTCTACTTTAAATTCAGTGGCCATTTCTGGTGACAGGTATTTAGAGTATGTAAAAGTGCATTAAAAGACGCCATAACACCTTTCACATTGAGTTAGGCTTTTGTCCATTAGAAAGGCACTCAGATCTTCTAACCAGCCAGCACAGTTGAATGGGAATTCATGATTCATTTATGATTTATTTTTGAGTGCTATCATTATCCTTTCTGGTCTTCAAAAATCAATTTCCCTCACATTAGTGGCAGTTTCTTCTGCTTGAATGTTCCTCTAATTTAATGGCGAGAGAGAGAGAGAGAGAGAGAGAGAGAGAGAGAGAGAGAGAGAGAGAGAGAGACTACAACTTTATATGAATCTTTCTTTTTTTCAAGCTTTCATTGCTGCACTAAAATCATATCTTCGATCTTTTAGTGCTCACTTGACAAATTTGCCATGAGATTTTGCAAATGATCTTAATAATTATGATAATGACTTCACAGATGAGCTTTAATTCCCTAAAGTTTCAGAGCTTTATTTAATAGACATCATTAGATATGGAGCTGCTCCTTTTCCCAATTATGAACCATTGATTATTATAGCTGTAATTGGTCATTTTTATTTTGTTTTAGTTTGTATTATGATTGTAGTTTTAGTTAGTTTTATGGTGCTGAAGTATGGTGCTTCCACATTTATTGACCAATTATTCTTATTATTATTCTTATTATTTTATTGTATTTTTGATTGATTTTATTTTTAGTTATTTTTTATGGTCCACAAGTAGTTTTTATTTATATGAAAAATACTATTTATAGATTTGATGTAATTGGGGGTTTCCACCTTTATTGACCAAGTTTTTTTTTTTTTTTTTTAAGTTTTTTTTATTTAAGTTTTATGGCTTTTTTTTTTTTGTGTAGTTTTTGAAAATATTTTGTATATCTTACTTTTGCTTTTACATTTCCATATTCCATTTCTATTACTTTTTTGACCTTTCCATTTGTTTTTGATTACAGGATAAGTTTTTTTGTTAAAATAAAAGATTTTCTACTTGATTATGATTATACAGTACGCATAACCTTTTCCCCCATAGATGCATCATGCATGACACCAAAATATATTTTTTGAAGTTCAAATTCAGATTTAAGCATCCAGTACACGGCACCACAGCATACTGCAGTCAATGAATCATGCTATACATGTGCCATTGCTAAACGTTTAGCAGTTCATTGTAACTACAGTAACTCTGGACATTTCTGATTCTGCAACGTTGACTGGCTTCACTAAGGCCAGTCTCAGACAGCCCACAGAAAACAATGCTCAATGATTTATCAAAATTTGCTTTTTAAGTACAAGACCGACACCAGACACAAACAGTTATGCCCACTACGGGGTTCTGCCCACTACGGTAAGGCTCTGGTTTTGGAAAAAGAGGTGAAAACTTTCTTGGTCAAGAGGGCCATAGAACGTGTTTTTACAGCCGCTATTTCATCATTATGAAAAAGGATGGGGGTTGTGTTCATCTAAACTGTGTTGTCAAAAAAGCTAAAGTTCAAGATGTTAACTTCAAAGGAAAGCCTGAATGAAGTCAGTACTTCCATATATACATCCTTCAAATTACAAAATCACAGGAAGGTCCTCAGGTTTGCTTTCGGGGGTGAAACATACCAGTACCGGGTTCTTCCTTTTGGCCTAGCACTGTCACCTTGCACTTTCACGAAATGTGTGGATGCTGCATTGGCTCAGCTGGATATCCACAGAATTTGCGTATTAAATTACATTGATGATTGGCTGATATTAGCTCATTCAGAGTACTATTATATAAGTTCATATAAGAAGAAACTATTATAGGTAGGTATACATGATAGGTAGGACACTGGTTGCCTAGGATAATAGTCAGTTATACAGTTTAGAGTAATTTACACAAATATATCTGACTACAGAATGCCATGATTGACTAATCAGAATCAAGTATTCCAGAGAGACTTATAATAATATACTGTTTGTATTGTGTATATTGATATTGTTTACAATAAATAGATTTATAGTTAGGTAGTTTGCATTAGTTCATCAGTTAAAATGGACCTATTATGCAAAATTCACTTTTATAAGGTGTTTGAACACAGATATGTCTCCACAGTGTGTGTAAACAACCAGGATATAATAGTAAAAATCCACCCAATACTTTTTTTTTTATAATCCCCATATATCATTATCAATCTCGCAGAACAAGCTGTTTCAAATTTCCCCCTACTCCTACATAAGACTAGGGAAACCCCGTTCACGACTGGTGACGATTTGCACTAGATCCCGGCCTGAGTGAGAAGCAGCAGTTCGACATTATAACCATAAACTAAACGGTACCATACAAGCATATATTTTCTGGCTCTGTAAGCATCCTAATACAGTTCACAAACAAGCATCTATTCAACAGTTTAGATTAACATGACGGTACAGGGTAGTCGATGAGATGAATCAACTCCACAACAACCAAGTTACATTAATGTATCCACTAACCATTCAGAAACGTCCATGTACAGTCTAACAGTTGCAGCCTCTTCCTGAGTCTCTTCATTTGTGTCTGTCTCCGGGTTTTACTCCGCTACTGGGTATTATCGACATTTTGTATGAAAATTCGACTGTTATGTTGTTCCTGTATCCGAAGCACATGTAAAGGATCAGCCTTCTGAACGGGGGCGGGGCGCAGCAGTTCATTTGCATTTAAAGGGACACACACAAAACGCAGCATTTTCCCTTACACTCAGGCACGGGTATTTTTATAACTGGAGTTTTTCCTCCTGCGTTTAAAAAAATTCTCGGTCTACATGAAAACGCAAAAACATGCTATCAAGCGCTGTCAAGAGCATGCAACACCCGCAGGCGGCGATATAACCCTAACCGTAAAGCCACGTTGGCCAATCAGAAGCCGTCAGCGTTGCACAATCTGAGGTCAAACACAGCAGATAACGGCGCCCACTCTGACGTAGCAAGCCAAAACCCCCGGTTTTACCCTCTACACAACAACACTGCAACCGGCGTTTCTGAAAATCCTCACCCTGGCAGGGGTTTTCAAAAATGTTAGGTTTCAGTGACCTGATACTGTGTTTCCGTGTGAACAAACGGCCGAACCGCGTAAAAAAAGTCACGGTTATAAAAATACCCGTGTCTGTGTGGACAAGGCCTAAAAAGGGGGCAACTTTAATGAGCTATAATAAAAAAAAATTATTTTGAGCTGAAAATTCACAGACACATTCTGAGGACATCAGAGATTTATATTACATCATGTGGAAATTGGCATAATAGGTCACCTTTAAATATTCTTCATTTGTTAAGGTCTGCATTCAGTGCTTAATGCAGGTTGGCAAAGCATGTTAACCTGTTAACCCTCGGCCACAGTAACGTGCGGTGAAGTCTTGTCATGGGTAGGCTGTGACCTATCAATGTGGCATACCGGTATTCACAGGGGCATAATTTGCCGCTGCAATCGGTGGTGCGGTTACAGTCAGTGTATCTCGTGGCTCACGCAGTCTTCACATGCACGCGCGCTTCAATCCGTTTCGGAGATCTCTTTGTTCATTCCAGTGAAATCACAAAACAAAAATGCACACAAACGTGTCCCTGCTTAATAAAATACAACCACTGATGAACATATTCGGTTTTGATAAAAAATAAAAAAAAACTATTCGATTGCGGATTAGAACCCAGAACCTCTGACATGCTCGGCAAAAGTTCTACCACTGGACCATTAAAGGACTCACAACAAGGTGTCAGATCTGTCCACACACCTGTCTCACCCACTTTTTAAAACAAAGTTAAGCCACTGTATATTCATTCAGGTAATTTTCAGGTAATTAACCCAAGTTAATATCAGGCATCATCACATCGCTGCCTGCATACAGAGCAAAGTCAGAATCGCGGATTAAGTGAGAGCGAGTGGATCACGTGATATGAAGCAGTCTCGGGCTCTGCCTCAATGTTGATCATTCAAGACAGCATGAGAACTGACTGCGCATGCGCAAATCTCCTTAAACTACATTCTATGGACCAAAGAGGCACTGCGAACCTCTGCCTCAATGGCCATGGATGGCCTTGAATTTCCTGCATGAAACAATGGTTTTTAGGAGCAAACTATGGCAAAAGGAGTATTATATGAGTATTCCTGATTTTTTTTGTTACAAAAATTAATATTTGGAATAAAATAAATGCAATTAATAATGTGGTGAATTAATAAAGCTCTTGGAATTAATAAATGTAATGTCAACATTTCCTTTGGTGAGGCACTGCCTACCCTGCCTACCCTGACCGCACGTCCCTGCTCGGCCAGTGCGCCGGCGCTCAGAAGCATTTTTTCCTGTAGTGCTGTAGACAAAAGTGGTTAGTTTTCAACAAAGAAAGTTCATGTTTATGTAGCAGGAAGCTGCTTGTGTTTAACACAGATCGGAAACGCTGTCCTCCCACAACAGTATCCTGAGCGCTGATGTACTGCAGGGGTTACAAGAAAAAAAAGAAAGAAAAAAAAACACTCTCCTTTTTGCTGTCTTAATGTAAAACAGACCCTTACATAAACTCTTCCTCCCCTTCATCAGAATACGCAGGGACCCGCTGCAGTGACAAGATAGGGAAACATCCTCTTTAATCAATACTCTTCCTGGCTGTCAGTGATTCCTCGTAAGAGAGGATGTAGCTCTAATTACAATTAATGATTGTAAAATAGTAGTGATTTGGATTTCAGCTGGAGTCCTCCTGTCCAATCCAGGCTCCGTTGGCATGTTAATCAATTGGTTTATTGTGAAAAGCAATTAG
Organism: Semotilus atromaculatus; assembly: GCA_031834385.1. NCBI lineage: Eukaryota > Metazoa > Chordata > Actinopteri > Cypriniformes > Leuciscidae > Semotilus > Semotilus atromaculatus. The sequence goes on along the minus strand of JAULUF010000025.1, from coordinate 16,044,311 downwards.
GGGCTGTTGTCGACTCACGTAGCTAGCAGAAACAGGCCAGCTGCCTCGAAACGAAGACGATGAAAAAATGTAGAGGCTTCACAACAGGCTCTAAACCTGACAGTTCCACTTATGGGGGGGTTCATTTATGTCATCGTATGATTGGACAAACAGTGGGAGCTCTACAATAATGTTTGTATTTAAAGATGAACCATAACTGGACTGAATTGTTCCACCCTAAAATTACAGAGCTATTGTCATAAAACTAAGCAAAAAAAAAAAACTAAAAAAAATCCATACAGCTACTAACTGGTTTGATGTCAATGACATTTTATCACAATAATAAATAATGTATACAATAATTGATGTGACACCATTAAAAAAAAAAAAAAAAAAAGTCTTTCTGTTCTTTTGGGAACTTGACAGACATGGTTATGGAAGCAACCTGGACAAAGATTCTTCAGAACCTCTCCATTTAAAAAATAAAATAAAATAAAATACAGCTTATGGGTTTTGAATGGCATGAGTAAATAATTACATTATATATTTTTTTGGGTGGACTTTAAGAAAGTAATTGGGGAATCCAAACCATTGTTCTTAGTAGGGAGCTGTGCTCTGAGTTCAAAGAAAGACTGAGAAACTGATGTTTAATATGGTAGCTGTGAGAGCGTTTTAATCACAGATATCCCACCGATCAGCAGCACACGTAACGGCATCCTGCATGATTAGTCTGTGCAGTGTGGAAAGTTATGGCAGTATCTCTCTGATTTCTATTGAACAGGCAGCAGACCTGAGCGGCTGTGATAACTGAGGCCAGTGATGCTCCCGTTGAGGATAGAAGCAGTAAATGGTTATGCATAAGAAACATGACTGATAAGTTGATCTCAGAGAAGACTTGAGGGATGAAAAGAGAGAGGCTGTCCAAAATCTTAAAATCTTAAATAGGGCACTATTTGAGGGGTCAGCCATTCAAAGGAGTGTCCGAAACCATAGTGGACGTTGTCTAGAGTGCACTCTTTCAATCCTACAATGCATTGAAATAATGCGTGTACAACCGATGTACACTCAATGGCCATTCACTCTTTCAAGTGAACTATTAGTGGAAGAATGTAGGGAATAGTGAATGAGGGTAAAGGGGGCGATTTCAAACACAGCCAGAGATTTAAAGAGAAGGGTGAAAGCATGTAAAGACCGCATTGATGGACACCTCCTATTTCCTATTGAAGCCGGAAGTTCGGGCTTGTCCTTTTTTAATTTTTTTTTTAAGAATAGCTATAAGACATTAGTTTATCACAGCCTGGTATAAGCAGAATTTAATTATTTTATAATGATTTTGTAATTATAAGCTACAATTTTCATTCCAGAAAGCATGTTATTTTATGAGACATTATTTTTTTTTCAATCTGATCACAAGACTATAACACTAAATCCAGGTGTAAACGTGGTCTAAAATATTTTGAGTTCGTCTACTTGACCACTTCCAGAGGCAGTCGAAAACGCATTTGACTCAATAGCTTTTGTAGTGTAGATGCTCATGTGGTTGAATGTATCTCGAACAGCCACAAAAGACCGCCTACTCTACGCCTACTGACCTAATGCATAAAAAATTTTGGGAAGCGCGCTAACCAGACAAGATTTAAACTTTGTCGAGACCTAAGTTTGGTTTGAAGATGAAAAATGTACCAAGCACAATGTTCTCTACCCACTGCTGATTTCTAACACACACTCTCTGTGTTCGGCGTGGACTTGCCGATGTCAGAGTAGAAACGGAAATTGCTGCTCTCCGTATGTTTTTCATATCCCTTTGCATTCATATATAAATTGTGCTTATTTCGTCCATTAGAACGAAAGATCTAAAAAGACCATACATTTACCCACCTATAGACCCTCCCCTCGAAGAAGTAAGGACAGAAGTGGTTGAAAGTGGACAAAAGAGACTTTTTTTTAAAACACCATGTGTAAACGGGCATGTGTCTCCCTCATGATTCAATCGACCAACACACATATTAATTCCAGGTGTAAACAGGGCCTTGGAGAAGTGTGAAGGAATCATTTAGGACATAACTTTTATACTCACTTGTTTTGGTGTTTGGAGCCCTGGAGATGTGCATGATACTGCTCAATGGAGTTCAGGACCACTTTGCAAACACTGCATGAGTAACTCCGGCGCAGGACTGCAACACAAAGCAAAAAAAATAAAAAAATAAGATTTCAACTTGAAAGCAGAACGGAAACATGTCCCTGCTGAAACGCTTTTAAAAATGTTTTGTCCCTTTTCTCGTTCTCTTTTGAGCATTATTGATTGCTTTTTGTTTTCAAGATTGCCTTGGCTGACAAAGAGCACAGAAATCTATATTTAATCCCTGTTGTTTTGCTTCTCTCAAACTGATGACGGGTTTGTTTGAAGACTCAATTCTCTGTTTGTCAGATGAAAATGCACCAGCTCGTAATATGGCATCTCATTCGGCAGTCTTCATAGAATCAGAAGTATTTGCGATTTTAGCTTGCTTTTGTCTTGATGGCCTTTTGATTTGGGGGGTTATGCTTCATGATGGTCTTTTAGAGTGGAGGGGAGCCAAGTGCATCAGTCGGGAGGGAGTGAAGCAGATGTGAGCTAATTAAAGGCTTTGCAGGTGGTACCACAAATAACGAACAACGTCAGACCAAAAATAGACGGATGTGAATAATGGGAGAGAGACGTAGAACAGAAAAGCATAGAGGCTCGTTCATTACATGTGGAGAGACCATGTGTGCTCTTTCTGGGTAATATTTCTCCCAGACATCTGCAGAGATATTTTTGATGACAGTGTTGTCTGTTCCTCGATCTGTTTCACACCCTTTACATCGCTGTCACACTTTTACATTACGAGCTCTGAAAACAGCACTAAAACGAGCTCTAAAAATGAATAAATTTAATATATATATATACATATCGATATTAATAACAGCCTGAGTAATTCTGAGTATTGAACGGTGAACTCTCAAGTGTTGGCTTTCTAAATATATGTTTGTAATGTGTCTATTCAGAATGACTTATGAACAGCAACATTTTTTATTAGGGTATTTTATTTGAGGGTTGCGTGGATGTTAAGGACACCTCTTAAACATGGTAAAACACAGTAATGCTCAGCCTCCCATGGCTTATTGCTATTTTTGGTACACTGCTGATTCACAAGAAACCAATTTTCAACAATTTGCTTCCATCAGTGTCTGAAACACTTGACAGGGATCAGCTGAAGGGTCATTAAAAAAAGATGTAACAAATGGCCTTAATCAAAATGCCCTAGTCATCATTAAACCTTCCCCATCTCCCCTGTTGTCATCTGCCCTCAAAACAGTCCTCTTCAAAGACCGTTATCACCTCTGCTCACCTGAACGATCTCAGCAAGAGACTGTCTGCAACCCTCAAAGATAGCACAGCAGACCAGAAGGCACAAGCCATTTGGCCAAAGACTATAGAGACAAACTCCAATACACAAAGGACATTTACTCCATTCTTACCCACAAACTTTCTCAAATGTTTATAGTATTTATCCTGGGGTTTATGCATGTCCCTATATTAGTATAGTTATGATTCTTTAGTTATGCTAGAGTGACTTCAAATGTTGATATCCAAAGATGTATCACTGCTTTGACGTCTTCAAATCCCGTCTTTCTTGGTATCAAAATAATCCTCTTTTAAATTTAAAATCAATGGTGTACAATATGTTGCGTTACATACATTGCATTATGATATTTTTACCATACTTTTGTGTAAAGACTGCACAAATACTTGCAAATGGAGATAGGATGGAACAAAGACCTTTTCACCGGTCATCTTTGATTGGTCACCTCATCAAAAGGGTGTGAACTGATAGGACCTTTAAAGTGCCCCTATAATGGATTTTTGAAAATGACCTTTCATGTAGTGTGTAATATAGCTCTAAGTGAATGAAAACATCCTGAAAAGTTTTAAATCTGAAAGTGCACCGTATATAAAGCTATTGTCTTTCAAAAGTACGAGTCAACTGAGTCAATGAAATTAATTGTTTTTCAGACAAGTCATAAGCTGTTTCGTCGTGACGTCAAGACGGAACATTAGCCCGCCCACTCGTTGCGCGCGCACCAGGGAAATATAAAACTCAAACCGGCAGCTGATAATGTGACGGTAAAGAATTTATTTTTCCCACTGCCCAAGGATTTGTTTTGCCAATGTTTATGTTACATCAGTCATTCACGCTAGAGCTCGGCTATTAGTTACCTCAAACTGAGTAGTGAATCACTGAAACGTCCTGCTCGAGTCATCCTTGCGATTGAGGTTCGGGTTGAATGAATGGTTCTTCTTCTTCTAGTGTTTCATCATCGGACTCGCGCTTGGATTGATATGGTAAAATCAACGTCATTGTTCGTTACTGTGTTTAGTTTACGGTGTAGGAAGCCTCAGGACACGCAGAGCTGTCGGTGTTATGGCAATGGGAATTACGTGGTAAACCAATCACAACAGACTGAGCTGTCTGGCCAATCAGAGCAGAGTAGCTCGCGTAAAGGAGGGATTTAGAGAGATTGATTCATTTGGCGAGTCGTTTGAGAATCATTGAAAATCTGGTGATGTGCAAATGTATATTATGAGAAAATGAAACAGTTTTTTGACGTTTGATGCATGCAAAGCTGTTGTATGAGACTCCAAAACAACATTAGGAAACTTGAAGAGTATCTGATCTCTTTGAGACAACATTCTCCTGTCTTCTTCAAGGAAACTTAATCGTCAAGTTAACTTCTTTGGATTCAACGTGGACAACCCCAAGAACCCAAAAGAACGCTTCAGCACACACCTGGCGAAATCATCAAGAATCTCCTGCATCTGGACTTGTTCAGCAACCAAAGTCAATGCAAGTACCTTTTTGCAGCCTTTAGATGCGTCCCTAAGTTATTGTGCCTCTTCAAGGTGACCCTGATTCTCTGATGTTTCTCGTAGGTTTCGGTTAACTGATTGTAATCTTGCCATTCTCTTTTCTTCTCTCCCTCTTTCTTCACTTTTCTTTACTTTCTTGATTTTGTATACAATATTTGCTTAGTTTAGTTGTGTGTGTAGCCTACCGTAGTGTTGTTTATAAAACCATTATATTCACACTTTTATTGTCTCTGTGTTTGCCACATATCGAAGTCACTTAAACATCTTGATCTAGCTACCTATGCTATTACCCTGCTAGTACTGGATTTACTTTAGCTGAAAAGGTTATTCTTTCTTGGCCAGGAAGATAATATATTTCTTAGAATTAATGATTGATTATGCTTTCTGTTCATTGGATGAACTGATTAAATAATTGTACTATTAATTCTGCTACAGTCAATTCAAAAAAATAATTAAAATATTCATAATTAATTATAATCCGTTCAAATTAATTATAAATATATATATATATATATATATATATATATATATATGTTAAACTGTAACTTGTTACAAAGAAGACTAGTCAATTAAATAGTTTTCCTTACTCTTTAGTCTTACCAGGTCTGTGGAAATGATAGGAAACTGAGCAAATTCTGAGAGAACTGCTGAGAGCTTCGACACCTGCTTTAATATTTGATGAATTGTCATTTAAAGTTGCTTTATCAAGGCCATCTAGACTTAATTAATATTTTTTATTGCCAGTGTTTTGTCAGCGTATTGATTACCCATAGCTAAAGGACAAAACATTATGACTTCCAGCAACGTTTTAGTGCTTTCATTTGAAATTTATTTTGGAACTTCTTCGTGGTCACTGAAATACACAAGCTCACACACACACTTGTACATTTGGTTTACAGGGTCTCTCCATAGGCGTGATGGAAGTGTCCTTGTAAGCCATTTTACGTTGTAATACAATAATATCCAAGAACACACACACAGAGAGACACACACACATAAACACATTCTAATGAGGCTTTCTGGATGCTTTCTGTGAGTTGAGAGTGATGTGATGCATGTTCATAGACAGCTTGTGGTGTCAGTACACCAAACATATGGTGACAACAAATATGTGTAATGAATCCAAAACACTATTCATAGCAAGCTATTAATATGAACAGGATGCATGGCATGACTGACAAATATTCCAATATAAAATTTAACTGACACCATAAAACACACTTTTACAGGCTGCTTTAGTCTGAGAACAATTTTTTTTTTCCTGATAAACTCTTGCAATTTCAAGATGTCTATTAATTAAGAATTAGCATTTAACTGTAAAATTAAATATGTTAAACTGGTAGCTGAAGACTACACAAGGACCAGCTTCTTTCAAAGATTAAACATGTAAAACTTGGCCTTCAGACTTCAGACATAAGTAGCTTTACAGAATGTTTGTTTCTGTTAAAAAGCTCTGTGTGATGGGATTTTCTTTCATAGGACCCCCGATGACCTCTTAGTGTGGTACTCATAAACAAGCCTTGGAAGACACTGTGGTGGCTTCTAATCTCACTTAATTAAACCGACTGAGTTTCCAAAAGAACCACAGCGACAGAAAGAAAGAGCAAGCGAGAGAGAGAAAGAGAGAGAAAAATGTGGCTCAGGGTATGAGATGAATGTTTACTGGGAGGAGATTAAAGTTTGCTCCAGACTGCTGGCTTGTGGGAAAGAGGTCACGCTTATTTCTGACAATAGGCTATCAATCAGTTTCTCGTCTCTTGCCCAGGAAATTGCTACCAAATAATGAGGCACTCGTAAAATTCCATTAAATTATTAATTGTGCACAACCAGACAGACAGAAATACTTGATTACTAAGTGCTATTTTACTCTGGATTTGAGTGTTAAATTAGAACTCAGCCAAAAGTGTGACTCTCTCATTAAAAATAAGAACACTTTGAAAAGTAGGTCAGAAAATACGTAAATATGATGTGAAGATTGCGTACAGAAGTATTATCATTAGCTAAGCTGAACTGTGATGAATCCTGCATCATTCCCTGCTGGAAATAACAGCTTATATTGTAGCAGTTGCTCATCTTAGCTAGTCTCCAAGCCTGGTTAATTTTGGGATATCAATACTTTAATTCAGCAAGGATACGATTGATCAAAAGTGACAGTAAAGATTTAAAAAAAAAAAATTTTTTATACGTTTTAAATTATTTCTTTCAAATCAATGCTGTTCTTTTGAATATTCTATTCATCAAACATCCAGAAAAAGATCAAGCAGGACAACTGTTTAAAATAAGAAGAATATTTACTTAAACAGCAGATCAGCACAGTAGAATTAGAACTAATGGCTGCTGAAAATTAAGTTTTGACATCACATGAATTAATTACATTTAAAAAAAAAAATAAAAATAAAATAGAAAATGGTTCAACTTTCCTTTTTTCAAAAACATGATTTTTTTTTTCAAAATCCATCCATCAAAATGATTACTGTGACCAGGCACGTGCACAGGTAGGGCTCAACCTGTGCAGTGCACATGCCCCTTTTGCCCTTACACACTTTTTTGGTGGCTGCTTTTTTTTTATCAACGCTATTGGTCACCCTTTACGTCTGTCTGTCTGTTTTACAAATATTTAGCCAATGAAAGTTCTTAAAAAGAGCTTGTGTAAATGTAGTTCGATCCTCAAACTTTCAGTAAACCTGATAACTCCGCCCCTTCTATTGTGACTGATGAACAGAACTGATTCTGAAGTTCCACAAGTTTTGCGAAGGGTAAACAAAGATCTTGTTTTTTGAATAAGTAGCCTACTAAACACTATGGTTATAAAGGCTCACATTTTATTTATTTGATGTCTGACTGAGACATGCGGACCTGAGAGAGAGGTCTAGCATTTGCCATCTAGTCACATAGTAGCCTAGCCAATACATAGCCTACACTTAAATAACCAGTGCGTACGTTTCATCTTTTTAAATCTTTTTTAAGCTCAATTAAATCTTTTAATCTTTTAACATCTCATAAAATAATATTTTGGCTATTTTACAACCGGAAAGACTCAGCGCCCATATAGCTACAAACTAGTTTGTAACCTGTTGATGAAAATGTAATGTGATGCCGCCGGGCGTCCCGTTATTGACGGACAAAATGCACATTTGCACACATTCGCTGGTCAAAAACCCCTTAACTGCATTTGAGTTTGACTTTTGCAAAATGTTAACAATATATTGAAAAATAATAGGGCCTACAAAAACAGCCTATAATTTGTTTTTATCATTGTAAAATCATAAACACAGCTGCGCCCTCGCGTTGTTTCGTACTGGAACTTACACAAAGCGACTGAGTGATCCTCGTCACCTAGGTAACATATATTTCTAATAAATATCTTTTTTGATTTATGATTGCTGATACACTTAATTTATTAACATTTCATCATGTTATGGTAATAATATTAAATTATGGTTATTTCAAGGCTGTTAATATGCACGTATTAGCTATGTAATTTTTGAATCTAGGCTATTCTATAGGCCTATTCTCCACTCGTCTTCACAGCATGTATAAATGTAGTAAAACATGTTTTATTAGGGCTTTAGCTAAAGAAGCCCTGAAACCCTGTATATCTATATTATATTATGTATTTTATTCATAAAAAATTTATTTAAAGCAAAAAAATTTTTTTTATTGAATTTGTCATGAAGATGTGGCCATTTCTTCTTTTTATGTAGGCTTACAAAATAATCTTAATATAAAAAAAATAATTAAATATAAAAAAAGGGAGGGGGGTGCCCTTTTACAGTTTCAACACATGCCCCTCAAAAAGTCTGTGCATGGCCCTGACTGTGACAATTACACACATTTTATGAAGGATACATTTCTGTCTTTGTTCATTAAACCCTAGTTTTCATTAACAAGACCATATAAATTAAGTCATTAACTGCACTCAGTTCTATTATTCTACCGTTACTTTCAAGTACATCGTTACTATCTTATACAGTCACAACAATAATGATCAAGTGTGAATGTCAATTTTAATCCTGACTGTCAAGGTGGATTTAACGGAACAGGAAGGAGATGCTGGCTTGTCCTTGGCTTTTTACAGATTCTGTGAAGCACATAAACTGCTCTTGCAATTTTAAGCAGGGCAAATCGCTGCACTTTCAATATCTCCCTTCACGAAATGGCAGGAGGCTCTTCAGCACCGAGCTGGTATTTACATCCTAAAGCTTGTCACTCTCCCTGCTTTTTTTTTGTTTAGGGGGAAATAAAAACCTGTTTGCAGCAGGAGAGGGCTGTGCTGTGCACCAATTTTCTCAGCAACACAATTTAGCCTCAGTTGGAAGGCAATTACACTGAAGTGTTCTCCACGAAAATAGCCAAGAGTCTGGGCTGGGATCCGCTAGCAGTCACCTCTCAGATGAGTCCTACCAATAGCTTCCTGTACCCGATGAGAAGCTCGACAGATAATGAATAGCTACATGTCCGTGAAAGCCGTTCTGTTGCATTCATCCAATTGCCTTTTCCTTTTTTTTTTTTTTTTTGGACGTGTGTCCATCTGTATGTTGCATGTACCCTGTGTTCGTGTGCAGGCTGCTAATGAGGATGATGAATGAGAGAGGACAGGATGAAAAAAGTCTTGACAGCTCCCTGAGGGACGACCAAACCAGAGCTGAGGAGATTGAGATGCTCAGGATTGTGGCTAAGAGGCAGGGTAGGGCAGGGCAGGGCAGTGTAAAATACTTTGTCTTGTAAAACCTATCCCCAATTGGACACCAAAGCGAGTCTGTCCTTATTTACTCATCCTGATGCTGTATATTTTCTAGTAAAATCTTTTCCATACACCGACAGGTCATTATGACCTCTTGCCAAGCTCCAAAAAAAAAAAAACAGAAAAAAAAAAAAACAGCATAAAAGAACAAAGTTATATGGACTACTTTTATGGCAATGTTTTGTATGGTCCCTATTTTATTTCTTATCTTATCTCTTATTATCTTATTTCTACCATTTTCTGCAAATAATTAAAACATTATTTATTGTCAAATGTACATTTGTTATTATTTCAGGCATTACAACTGGTAGCCATATAAAATTCAGCCGATTTTGCCCAAAGCAGAAATGTGAAAAGGTTTGCAAATTCCATCTGGGCAAAAATATGACTGTATTCACATTAGCTACAAAAAGATGAAGCAACATTACAAATGGCTATCCCTTGAGGTTCAAGAGGGTTGTAGACCTGTTGGCATTTGGTACAAATGCAGATTAAAGGGTTAGTTCACCCAAAAATGAAAATTCTGTCAATAATTACTCACCCTCATCATGTTGTTCCAACCCCGTAAGACTTTCGTTCATCTTCGGAACACGAATTAAGATATTTTTTATTAAATCTGAGAGCTGGATCAGTCCTCCATAGGCTTTCTAAGGGACTGAAACTTGTTCCCCCGAAAAGCTATTAAAGACATAATTAAAATAGTCCAAGTGACTGCAGTGGCTCAATCTTAAGTTTATCAAGCGACAAGAATACTTTTTGTGCACAAAAACTAACAAAAATAACGACTTTATTTCAACTATTCGTTTCCTTCTCTGTGGGCCTCGTCAGTTAACGTAGTGTGATAGCGTAGTGCTACGTCACACGCAGGCTCACTATTGGCCGACGCTGGTCATGTGTGTGATGCGTGTGACGTACACCACAGAAGCGCTACACAGTTTTACTACGTGAGGCCGACCGAGAAGGAAACGAATAGTTGAATAAAGTCGATATTTTTATTTTTTTGCGCACAAAAAGTATTCTCGTTGCTTAATAAACTGAAGATTGAGCCACTGTAGTCACTTGGACTATTTTAACGATGTCTTTAATAGCTTTTCGGGGGGACAAGTTTCAGTCCCTTAGAAGCCTATGGAGGACTGATCCAGCTCTCAGATTTAATAAAAAATATCTTAATTCGTGTTCCGAAGATGAACGAAAGTATTACGGGGTTGGAACAACATGAGGGTGAGTAATTACTGACAGAATTTTCATTTTTGGGTGAACTAACCCTTTAAGGTTAAAGGTGATGCAGTTTCTGCGACATTGATATTGAAGCGTCTATTGTAGAGCATTGCAACTCAATGTCTTGTTCGCTTTGACATCTCATGACCAAGGATGATTAAACAAGGATGACTATTGGTTGAACTGGAAAGACACAAATCTGATTGGCCTGCTCTCAATGTTTAGATCAGTGGTGTCCAATCCTGCTCCAGGAGGGCCACTTTTGGGAGTTTAGCTCCAACCCCAATTAAACACACCTGCACCAATTAATCAAGGTCTTACTAGGCATACAAGAAATGTCCACGCAGGTGTGTTGAGGCAAGTTGGACCTAAACTCTACAGGACAGTGGCCCTCTAGGAGCAGTTTTGGACACCCCTGGTTTAGAGGGTGCTTCAGGGGAGATAAACCCATGAATGGTATACTAATAGTAGTCAATGAACAGTAAACTGGGTTAAGAGAATGCATTTTGACATACTTCACCTTTAACTAACAGCCAATGTGATGTTTGCGAGTGAGGAACAGCTTGATGAGAGGCTTTTGTAATCAACAGTATTTCTGCTTATATTTCAACACATGTGACATGACATTCACAGTGAAAAGCTCCTGACAAGAGCATCCTGCTGGGGAAAATGATAATCTCGTATGCAGAATGCAAGCGTCAATATAATATTTTTGTTTTTGTTGCCTCCAGGCTTGACAAAAAACATCAACAACTGAAAATTCCACAGGAACAGCGCAACAGGTTTATCCCCCCCAAGACCTTTTAAATGCATGACTTTTATGATGGACTTTACTGGCAGGATTGTAAACAGTGGTTAAAAATAAGGCATGGCTTCTTGGCTTGTTCGTCCTCTGCATTGTGATTTGTGTGTTTCTATCTCTGGTAATGCAGAATCTCAATTACCTGCTGAGTCTTGGCAGGTATCCACATGCTCTTTTTGGACAATACTCTTCACTGTGACTGTCTCCTGAGCCCGAAGCTCTGATTACCCTTGGACTGGTCAGTTTGCTGGTATTTAAAGTCGGCATGAAACGGAAGTTGAGATTGTCATTTTTTTCCTTGTTGTGACGTATTTCCGAGTGAAACGGCTTCTGAAATTAGAAAAAAATTTAGGGCGGGGCTTGATTTCGTCCTTCGGGAATTGATTGGATCGTTGGAGGTTGGGCGTTGCAAACAAAATGGAGGCAGATTTGAATGCCAGCTTACATTCAATTGTGGAGGATTTCTCTCCACCGGACTCCCCACCGTTACCCTCCCATGAAGGATTTTTTACTGAGGAGCCCTGCGACGAGAACGAGGAGCAGATACATTTTCAGGCAGGAATCAGCCCATATCTATACGAGCCTTCTCTGAGAGGCGGCGGCGCACCGATAGCCACACCCTCATCGGCTCTGGCCGCACCCTTTCGCCATTGCACGTGACCGAAAGAGAAGAGCGGTCGTTTCGAGGGGGGAGGGAAGGGTCATGTATTTGATTAAAGATTATAAGGGTACATGAATTTAAAAAAAATAATGAAGTGCACAGATAAATCATTTATAATAAACACTACAATATTACATATAAAAAGAAGATTGGTCAAATTTGATTTCATGCCGACTTTAAGGAAACATTAGACAGTCTTTCTACCCTCACACATCGGTTATTTCTGTCTCCTTCTTAATAACTTCGGCATTGATGGCAACAGGGTTTTTTTCTGCACAGGATGTTCAAAATGTTTCACTTAAAATAATTGTTCACTTCCAAAAGCCCTATAACACTAGTAATATGATGGTCTTGGATGTTGTGATTATTGCTGCATTCACATGCTATCGGAATTATCGTAAATAGGCTACTAGTTTCCTGGATAAAAGAAATTGTACATAAAAGCCCTCTCAAATCAATATTTTAATGTGATGAGCTCATAATCAAGACTTCAGAAGTGGGAAGTAGAAAATGTCCGATAGCATGTAAAGGCAGCATTTAATATGGCAAGACTGAACAACCTACAGTGCTAGAATGAAGATAAATAGTGAACAATGACTTTAAAAACTTAGAACATTGTGCATGAGTGGTGTGGACCATTTTTATTATGCTTTTATGGTGATTTTATGGATCTAGGCAGTATAAAATCACTATCCACTTTTGACCATTATGGAAAACAGAAGCTTTTAATGGAACAGTTCACCCAAAATCGAAAATTTCAATATTTTCTCATTCATGTTCCAACCTGATATTTTGAAAGTCAACATTGTGTGTGTGTAAATATACTGTATAAGTTGAGATGCCAATCAGTGTTTTCAGGATATCATTTTATGGACAACAAATATCAAAATATCTTCTTTTGTATTCTTCTGTAAGGTAACTAAAACAGGTTTGTAAAAAAAATAAAATACAAATGACTTATACTTTGTATTAGTGTTGAAATTGTTTCAGTCTTTCATTTTCATGGTTATGAAGTAAGAATGTCACTGAATAAGTCTTTAAACAACTACTGAACAAAAGAAGCCTGAATCAAACTGACTTGTTCATTTCAGGAGCAGAATTGGAATCAAAGTGCTTTTAGTCTTAGTTCCTAAAGACAAGTGACAAGCCTTTTGCTAATTTGCCTTAGGGAAAGTAACCCTCAAGGCTTATGGATCTAGTTCTTGAGATGTATCCGAAGGCAATACTCGACTCGACCTTGTTGAAAACCCAGAGCAACCACTGCGATGTGACTCACAGTTTATTTGAACTGGCTTATGGGATCTGTCAAGACACCTGTATCACACACTGTATGACTAACATGTATAGTGATTACATCAGTGTGAAATATACATTTGAAGAGCACAAAGTCATTGACTGTGGGAAGAAGAGGCAGGGGAGGTACTGTACTGTATGTGACCTGAAAGATTTCTGGATGTAAGAAACGTGTGCTACAAAATGCATGGACTCTGAACTGCATCCTTGTAGCTCTTTAGCCAGTTTTTGTTTAGTTATTCACTCAAGAGGAAACAAGATTTAGATTTTTGTTGTTAAAATTGAACTTTAACACTCAATTGAAGACTGACCTGTACTTTCGTTGGCATCTAGACTGCCAGCCAGCTGCTCCAGCAATCGTGCCCGCGCTGCGTTTCTCTTGTGCTTCTTGCCTTCATAGTGTTGCTGTGCCATCAGTGGGTTGTTGAACCAGGCGCCACACAAGCAGCAGTACTTGCCAGCCTCTCCGTGATTGGTCAGCGGCTGCCACGTGGGAGGGGGTGTGTCTGTGGTCTGAGGGGTGGGCGGGGCCGACTCTGCACATAACAGAATTAACTTCCATCAATAAAGCATATATGAGCCAATTCAATATCAAAACAAACAATAACGATTCTGTTGAGTGCAGCTGAAACTACCCTGCTGGCAAACACATTGATGGCGCCAAGCCTGATCTATGCAGGTCAAGAGAGGGTCAGCGAATGTGGAGATGACAATTCGTTCCTGAGTTAGGTTACCTTACTCCATCTTATGAGGAAAAAGCAAGCAAATGGATTGATCTTCCAGGTGATACTCTCAAAGACACCATGGGGATTGTTACCATGGTTACCAACCCCAAATAGCCACAGGACATGACACTGCCGCAGGTTAGAATGAGCTAAACACAATATGATTGTTTACTGCACTTTCAGAGGCCTATTGTAGTAAAACTGCAACAGCTTTTTAAATAAATGAATAAATGCTTAATAGCTTTTAGGTGAAATGTTTGCATTCTAAAAATGATCATAGCAACAATGCTTTGAATCTACCAGCATACACACAACATGACACCATCTATCTATTTATGAAGAATATAGCCACATTTTGATCAAAACAGTTGGCAATGGTGTCATGTTTTGTGTATATAAAATACACATACAGTATAAAACACACTCATTATGGAATCTTCAATTGGACACTGGTTGCTAGGAAGTTGTTCATTTCATTTAGTTGATTTATCCTACTGTAGCAACCAAGAACATACAGGTCCTTCTAAAAAAATTAGCATATTGTGATAGTTAATTATTTTCCATAATGTAATGATAAAAATTCAACTTTCATATATTTTAGATTCATTGCTCACCAACTGAAATATTTCAGGTCTTTTATTGTTTTAATACTGATGATTTTGGCATACAGCTCATGAAAACGTCCCGGGTTACGTATGTAACCCTAGTTCCCCGAAGGGACGGACGCTGCGTGTAATCGCAGTGGGAACGCCCCCCAGCGTAGCGCGTCTGAATATATGAATGAAATCAGTCAATGGAGATAATGAGCGTACGGCGAGTGACGTCATCGACCAGGAAGCTATAAATATCCCCTGAATACACAAGCCGCCAGCTTCTAAAGTTACTGAAGCAAGCGACCCAAGGGGATGCCGAGAGTATGGCAGGACACGCAGCGTCCGTCCCTTCGGGGAACTAGGGTTACATACGTAACCCGGGACGTTCCCCTTCAGGGACTACCGCTGCGTGTAATCGCAGTGGGAACGCAATACCCACATCCCCATACGACCAAATCCCCGTCGTGTGTCATTCGGAGACACAAACCGACGAGAGAACCTGAGCCCCGGGAGTGGAGCTAAGGTCAAGGGAATAAAACCTGACGAAAGTGTGCGGTGAGGACCAGCCTCCCGCATCACAAACGTCCTGAAGAGAAGCTCCTGAAAGAAGAGCTGTAGAGGCAACCATACTCTTAGTGGAATGAGCCCTTACAGCCAAAGGTGAAGGCTGATGGGCCGAACCATAAGCGAGCGAGATGGCCTCGACCACCCACTTGCTCATCCTTTGCTTAGATGCAGGACACCCTTTCCTGGGTGACCCAAAACAAATGAACAGTTGTTCCAATTTCCTCCACAGGGCAGCTCTGTGGACATACACATCTAAAGCCCTAACAGGGCACAGCAAATTAAGTTTCTCCTGGTCTGACGTCATAAAAGGCGGAGGACAGAAAGCCTGCAGAACTATAGGTCTATCAAAAGTAGTTGGTACCTTAGGAACATAACCTGGTCTCGGACAGAGAAAGGACTTAACCATACCAGGCGCAAATTCCAGGCACGAGGGAGCCACCGAAAGAGCTTGAATATCTCCAATTCTTTTTAGAGATGAGATAGCGAGAAGAAGGATAGTCTTTAGAGTAAGAAACTTTTCCGAAACTTCCTCAATGGGCTCGAAAGGAGCTAGGGAGAGACCCTCTAAGACGATGGCCAGGTCCCAAGCTGATACCCTCGTGCGAACTGCAGGCCTCAGCCTCAAGGTGCCACGAAGGAAGCGAGATATAAGTGGGTGTCTCCCGAGGGAACCTCCACTTGAAGGGGCGTGGTAAGCAGCTAAGGCCGCCACATACACCTTCAGTGTGGAGTGGGATAACCCTGTGGAGAGACGGTCCTGCAGGAAATCCAGCACTGTACCAACCGGGCAGTTAACTGGGTCCTGCTGGCGCTCTCCACACCAAGAGGTGAAAAGTTTCCACCTCGCAGCATATAACTTCCTCGTGGAAGGAGCTCTGGATTGGAGGATGGTCTCAACGACCTCAGTGGAGAGACCAGAATCTATGAGCTGGGCCCCCTCAGAGGCCAAGCCCACAGCCTCCATAGTTCTGGGCGGGGGTGAAGGATCGACCCATTCGCCTGAGAAAGTAGATCTCTCCTGATCGGTATCTCCAGGGGAGAGCCGTCGAGGAGAGACACTAGGTCCGCAAACCATACTCGGGCCGGCCAGAACGGGGCTATTAGCAGGACACTGAGCCCGTCCCGGCGAACCGTCTCCAGAACTCCCGGGAGCAGAGCAATCGGGGGAAAAGCGTACAGACGTGACCTCGGCCACGGATGTACCATCGCGTCCAACCCCAGTGGGGCTGGCTGGCTGAGAGAGAACCACATTGGACAGTGTGATGTCTCTCGGGACGCAAATAGGTCTACCTCGGCACGACCGAAATGTTCCCATAGGAGCTCCACCACCTCGGGGTGAAGACTCCACTCCCCGGGCCTCGGCCCCTGCCTCGACAGGATGTCTGCCCCCTGATTCAAATACCCTGGGAGATAAATAGCTCTGAGAGAGAGAATTTTCCCCTGGGACCATAGAAGGATCTGACGTGCCAGTTTGTAAAGTGGGCGAGAACGCAACCTGATGGTTGATATAAGAGACCACCGATGTGTTGTCTGTCCGGACAAGAACATGGTGGCCCCTTAGGTCTGGGAGGAAATGTTTCAGGGCCTGAAACACTGCCAACATCTCTAGACAATTTATGTGCCATAGACGGTGATGGTCCCCCCACAGACCCTGAGAGAGGCATCTGTCGTTAGCATCACGCGACGACAAGGAGCCCCCAACACAGGACCTTGGGACAGAAACCAAGGATCTTTCCACATGATCAGGGCGCGATGACACCGTCGCGAACTCACGATCCTGCGAAGCGGATTTCCCCTCGGGGAGAATCCCTTGGTTCTGAGCCACCACTGTAACGGTCTCATGTGCAAGAGGCCAAAAGGTATCACGTTGGACGCAGCTGCCATGAGACCTAACAGCCTCTGGAACTGTTTTACAGTGAGTGACTGGCCTAGCTTGACCTGCCCTACTGCGGCGAGAATCGAAGCAATACGAGCAGGTGACAATTGTGCCTGCATCGTCGTCGAATCCCACACTACACCGAGAAAAGTGGTTCTCTGTAATGGAGAAAGGACACTCTTCTTGGAGTTGAGCCTCAACCCCAAACTCTTGATGTGAGCAAGAACGACATCTCGATGCCGAACCGCCTGATGTTCCAATTGAGCTAGAATTAAGCAATCGTCTATATAGTTCAGACTACGGATGCCCTGCAGCCTCAGCGGGGCTATGGCTGCATCCATACACTTCGTGAACGTGCGGGGTGATAATGCTAGGCCGAACGGAAGAACCCGATATTGGTATGCTTCGCCCCCGAAAGCGAACCTCAGGAACTTCCTGTGTTGAGGGAGGATAGATACATGGAAGTAAGCGTCCTTTAGATCTATCGTGACAAACCAGTCCTCGGATCTGATTTGTGACACGATCTGTTTGAGAGTGAGCATCTTGAACTTGAGCTTGCCTACAGTGCGATTTAAAAGACGCAGATCTAAAATGGGACGCAACCCTCCATCTTTTTTCGGAACAATGAAGTACCGGCTGTAGTATCCTAACTCCCTGCTGGGTGGAGGAACTCGTTCTATAGCTCCCTTTAGTAGCAGAGTTTTTACCTCCTGGTCTAATACCAGAGCCTGCTCGGGGCCCACCAGTGTAGGCAGAACCCCTCTGAAACGAGGTGGACGCGTTCTGAACTGAATAGCGTACCCGTTCTTTATAATATTCAGGACCCACTGAGAAACATTGGGAAGCATTTCCCATTCCGCCAGGAACTCTACTAAGGGAACCAGCCTCTCGAGGCTGGCCTCTGGATGAACATCCCGAGTGACAGACACAGCGCCCTGTAACATACTGGCAGGAAACAACTGGTCTGAGCACTCCACAACCCTCCTCGCAGGGGGCGAGCATCCCTCGGGAAAGCACTGGCCGAGTCTCTCTACGCCCTGTATAGGCAGGGTTAGTAGAACAGACCCCTGAGGGCATCGAGAAAGACAGGGCACCATGTTTTTGTGTGGTGAACTCAAGTCTTTCCCGATGGGGACCACCCTCAGAGTCCTGACGTTCAGCACGTCAAGATTTTTTCGACGCGGCCTTCCTGGCCACAATGACTGTCCTCAGATCAGCCCTGCCCCGAGAAGGCCGCGCCGGAGAGCACCCCGCCTCGTCCCTCCAGTTTCTCTGCGGGGGGGCACGAGACGCGACACTCTGCTTCTGCTGCGCTCTACTAGAAAAGGAACTCGGCGGCTGGGACTGCCCGTTTCGTTCAGCAGCCCCAGCGACACGTACTTTGAGGGGAATACATTTATGAAAAGCAGCCGCCTGTTTTTTCTCTTCCTGGAACCTCTCAGTGACAGAAATAAGAGCGTCACCGAAGAGACCCGCAGGCGAAACTGGAGCATTTAAAAGAAGAGATTTATCGTTTTCCTTCATAGAAGTTTGACTCAACCATAAATGTCTTTCTGTGGCCACCATGGCTGCCATAGACCGACCAATAGATTTAGCCGTCTCCCTGGTGGCCCGAAGAGTGAGATCAGCGGTCTGCCTCAGCTCATTGATCATATCAGCAGAAATTCCCCCCCCCCCTCACAAGCGTCTTTAAGCAGGTCGGCTTGATAAGCCTGCAAAATGGCCATAGTGTGCATACATGCAGCCGCCTGACCAGCCGCCGAGTAAGCCTTCCCTACGAGCGCAGATGTATTTTTTAAAGGTCTGGATGGAAGAGTCGGTGCTTTAAGTGAGGATGACGAAGCAGGAGAGAGATAGCTAGCGAGCGTCTCCTCCGCCTTCGGCATCGTCACATACCCAGCAGATTTAGCACTAACGATGTTACCATAAGCATTAGACTGGTTAGTGTAAATTCTGCTAGAAACAGGTCTAACCCAGGTTTTTGAAACCTCAGCGTGGAGATCTGGGAAAAATGGTAGGCACCGACGAGCGGGCTGATGTCGTGCAGACAGAAATCTATCGTCTAGTTTGCTTTTACTTCTAGACTCCTGCCTATCAGCTGGCCACTCGATGCTGAGCTTTTCAACAGCCCGAGATAAAACATCCATCAGCCCTTCCTCATTAGCAGTATAATATGACAAACTCGTTTCTTCTGATGCAACACTATCGACATCCAGCTCCTCGGAACTGGATAATCTCAATTCAACATCATCATGTGCCGCCACCCGGGCAGAAGTAACCGCCGCAGCACGTGCTTCCAGAGCCGGGTGAGAGGCACTGGATCCCACCGGAGATGGCTGAGATAGGGCGGAGCCCGTCTCAACGTCGCCGGTGAGATCCATCTGCGAACCCCAAGACAAGCGGCGCCGCTCTGCCTCAACAGAAGCGGGACCCGAGCCTTGGGGAGCTCGCAGCATACCGCTCTCCTCGAAGAGCAATCGCCGCGAGCGCAGAGTTCTAATAGGAAAACGCTCGCAATGCACACAATCGACCCCCTCGAGAGCCGACTGGGCATGCTGCATTCCTAAACAAGCAACACATAACTCGTGTGAATCCCCACCCGTGATGTATCGAGTACAGGGGGGAGCACACTTTCTATACTGCTCGCTCATATTGGTTTTTTTATATATATATATATATATATAGTGATAAACTCCTGACTAAGACAGACAAACACAATTGAAAGATTCCAGACACACACAGAGCGCTGCTGAAGTAACAGAAGCTGGCGGCTTGTGTATTCAGGGGATATTTATAGCTTCCTGGTCGATGACGTCACTCGCCGTACGCTCATTCTCTCCATTGACTGATTTCATTCATATATTCAGACGCGCTACGCTGGGGGGCGTTCCCACTGCGATTACACGCAGCGGTAGTCCCTGAAGGGGAACCCAAAATTCCTATCTCAAAAAATTAGCATATCATGAAAAGGTTCTCTAAACGAGCTATTAACCTAATCATCTGAATCAACTAATTAACTCTAAACACCTGCAAAAGATTCCTGAGGCTTTTAAAAACTCCCAGCCTGTTTCATTGCTCAAAACCGCAATCATGGGTAAGACTGCCAACCTGACTGCTGTCCAGAAGGCCATCATTGACACCCTCAAGCAAGAGGGTAAGACACAGAAAGAAATTTCTGAACAAATAGGCTGTTCCCAGAGTGCTGTATCAAGGCACCTCAGTGGGAAGTCTGTGGGAAGGAAAAAGTGTGACAAAAAACGCTGCACAACGAGAAGAGGTGACCGGACCCTGAGGAAGATTGTGGAGAAGGACCGATTCCAGACCTTGGGGGACCTGCGGAAGCAGTGGACTGAGTCTGGAGTAGAAACATCCAGAGCCACCGTGCACAGGCGTGTGCAGGAAATGGGCTGCAGGTGCCACATTCCCCAGGTCAAGCCACTTTTGAACCAGAAACAGCGGCAGAAGCGCCTGACCTGGGCTACAGAGAAGCAGCACTGGACTGTTGCTCAGTGGTCCAAAGTACTTTTTTCGGATGAAAGCAAATTTTGCATGTCATTCGGAAATCAAGGTGCCAGAGTCTGGAGGAAGACTGGGGAGAAGGAAATGCCTGAAGTCTAGTGTCAAGTACCCACAGTCAGTGATGGTTCAAAAGTGGCTTGACCTGGGGAATGCGGCACCTGTAGCCCATTTCCTGCACACGCCTGTGCACGGTGGCTCTGGATGTTTCTACTCCAGATTCAGTCCACTGCTTCCGCAGGTCCCCCAGGAAGATTGTGGAGACACAATCTTCCTCAGGGTCCGGTCACCTCTTCTCGTTGTGCAGCGTTTTTTTGCCACACTTTTTCCTTCCCACAGACTTCCCACTGAGGTGCCTTGATACAGCACTCTGGGAACAGCCTATTTGTTCAGAAATTTCTTTCTGTGTCTTACCCTCTTGCTTGAGGGTGTCAGTGATGGCCTTCTGGACAGCAGTCAGGTCGGCAGTCTTACCCATGATTGTGGTTTTGAGTAATGAAACAGGCTGGGAGTTTTTAAAAGCCTCAGGAATCTTTTGCAGGTGTTTAGAGTTAATTAGTTGATTCAGATGATTAGATTAATAGCTTGATTAGAGAACCTTTTCATGATATGCTACATTTTTGAGATAGGAATTTTGGGTTTTCATGAGCTGTTTGACAAAATCATCAGTATTAAACCAATAAAAGACCAATTAAATATTTCAGTTGGTGTGCAATGAATCTAAAATATATGAAAGTTTAATTTTGATCATTTTATCACAATATGCACATTTTTTGAGAAGGACCTGTACTGTAACTACACCTTTCGGTTCTCACCACCCACTTCTCACTCGGATGAGCATGATGATCTATATCACTGTGCATGCATCACTTAAAACCAGCTTTCAGACTGACAAAACATGTATACAGACATTAGGGTTGGGTCAGGATGCTTGACTGTCACGATTTGGTTTTGTTTCATGTTCTTGTTTCATGTCTTGTTTCATGTCAAGTCATGTGATCCTGCCATTTGTTCTGTGATCTGTGTTGTCATGTTGACATTAGGCTTGTTCGACTTCATGCAGCTCTGCGCAGACCGATTGGCGGCTGACTTGAAGCAGTGCATGCCGGTTAGAAATTTTGTCCGACTTGATACAGCGCCGACGCCACGTGACTGTGACATATGCAATCAAAGTACCGCGAGAGCGATTCGAGAGTAGCCGGAGAACTCAGCCAGCACAGCTTCTCAGGAGCGTCTGCTCTGGGCTGCACGAGCTCTGATGACGACACAGTTGTTCCATGATTGGCCGGATTCACCGCATGACAACGATCACGTGCGTTTTGTGTTTATTCTCACACCTTTAGTTACACTAAAGCTCACAAATCAGTTTGTTATAGTAGTAAACACTCTTTTCATGTAGTTGTGATGTTATATTGTGTCAAGTTTTTCACAATGAAACTGATTAAAAAACGTAGACTCCACTTCATTGATAGTAGAGGCTTATGTTGAACTTTATTCATATTCAAACAGACGCTGTATGAGGCAGTACATAAAGTTTTGAATGAAAATGTCTCTGAAACGTCTGTGCATTTGGCAAATATTGCATTTATTTCACTTCAGCTGTGATAAACTATGCAACCACCACGTGAGCGGTCACAACGGGAACCAGAAAGTGTCCGACTTCACGTCTCCGTTTGCAGCTCCTCCCCGCCTGCACGCGGCTACTCTCGCCGATCGTTTACATCCAGCCGCAGCCGATGTTGAACACACCTATTGGTTCATTGTTTCATTGTTCACAGGTGTCCATTGTCTAGACATTAGTCTTGTGTGTATTTAAGCCCATCTTTGCCATGTGTCCTTGTCAAGTATTGGCAAGGACTGTTGGTAAGCGTTCTGGTCATGCCCATTTTATGTTAATGTCCAAGTTAATGCCACGTCATGCTTTTGTTTTATGTTTGATCACGTATTGTAAATAAACTGCACTTAGGTTCAGTGGAGATCCTTGCAGACTAGTTGAATGGTAGAATTTAGTGTAGGCCTACATGTAGTATTTTTTTAACAATGATTTTAGAGACTTCTCAAGCAGGATTTTTAGCATGCTGACAGTGTGCTACTGTTGATCTGTCAGCAAGTTAAAATCCTCTCTGAGACGTTGCGACTCTAAATTAATCCGCTTTATCCGATACAGTCATCAAAGCACTGCTTTCGTTACAAATTCACAGCATTCAACAATACATTTCTAAATAATTATGAGTGTTTTAAAGAACGTGTTTCAAGTTAAAAATAGTTCATCTATCTCAAGACCCATGCGTTTTGTTTCAATCTCTTGTGCTCCTTTCAAAAGCAAAAAATAATGATGTGTAAACATCATTTCGGCGTCTGATCAGGGTCTGTTGGGCATCTTAAAACTCTGCATTTATGGTTATAGTGATTTTCATTGTGTGTTCCTGGATCAATGTATTTTGTTAATCCAGGAACAACATTCCTGTCTGAAAATGTTGTCCTACTCCTAAACCTAACTCTTAAGTTATCCATAAAGTCAGAGGGAAATGCTAGGTGAATAACGTGTGTAGAAGCACCTAACCCTGGTTGTAAGCCTAAACTTGTCTCACAAATCTGATTGGTTGTTTGGAAATTTGTTCCAGGATCAACAAAGATGTTGATCCAGGAACATGTTGTACTTGGTGAAATCACATTCAACATATGCAGGGCTTCCATATAAAATAATTTTGCATATTCCTAAAACACACATCTATGTATTTATTCCTACAGAGCATGGGCAGAGAGGCAAATGTTGTAGTTGAACCCCAAAGCAAAGATGGTTTTACAGCTGGAGTGACAAGAAGAGCAGAAAGAGACAGGGGTTGGACAGGTAAAAATCTCAAGGGCAACTCAATCACATCCGCTTCGACTGTCAGCACCGATCCTCGTCTGATGAGTTTTCCCGAGCGAGCAGCACTCTGGATTTTCATGAAGGTTATGACTCTAATCTTTCCTGAAACCCCTGTTCTACCACTTTCTCTGTAAATTTGTGGAAAAGTCCTTTCATATTGGTTCGCAAATACTTTATAAAGCTGTCTTTGAGATTCATCTTTGTCACAAAGGACTAAAAAACGAGTCAAAAGGGAGGGAATAACTACGGAAGCGTATTGCATTCACTTGAGAAAAAAAATCGACTCTGTTTTTCTGAATTAACGAGTTAATTATCTCAGAATTACGCGATAATTTTTCATGGAAATTTTTTTTTGCTCTGTTTTTCTGAATTTGTCATGAGGGAGAAGGACGAACCCAATGGCAGACAGCAAGTCACTCAAAACAGGGATTTATTATTGACAAAAAACAGAAAACAAAACCCACGAGGGGGCAAAAACAGAACAGGAGGAGAATATAACTAGACTATGACGAGAAGACAAACGAAGACTTAGACTTGAAAAGAAACAAACTCACTATTATCTTTGAACAGACTACCAACTAACTACTCACAGGGATGAACACGCAATGTAAGACAATGTACCGACACCGGACAGAAGACATGAGGAGATTAAATAGGGAACATTAATGACGAGGACAGGTGAAACTGACTAGACAATAATCACAAGACGAGGATAACAAGGGGGCGGGGTTACGAGACGAGACAACGCAAGCACATGGCCCAAACAAATGGCCATGTGCTGCACATGAAACATGGGTCTGCCATGATCCTGCCACAAGACCAGAGAAATCAGAGACATGATGGCAGAATCATGACAGAACCCCCACCTTAAGGAGCGGCTTCCAGACGCTCCTCAAGGGGAAACTAAACACAAGACAAGACAGACTGTGACATAGATAAAAACCAACAAAACATGGAAAACACTAACAAAGGCAAACATGAATAAACAATAACAGGGTTTGGGTGAAACATCAAAAACAACATACAAGGCAAAGGAGGTGGAGGAAACACAGAGTCTTTGGGAGACAGTCCAGGGTGGATGGGCGGGACAGGGGTCTTGGGTCTTCGGGACGAGGGCTGAGGACGGGGAATCCGGGGGGACTTGGCTGGAGACACGTGAGGAGAGGACTTAGGGGAAACAGTCCGGGGTTTAATGGAGACAGGGGAAACAGTCCGGGGACGAGTGGAGACAGGGACAAAGGGTGAAACAGTCCGGGAACTGGTGGAGACGGGGGAGACCGGGAAAACAGAAGGAGATACTGCACTAGAAGGAGCAGCAACAGGCCCAGACATGGAGGACACAGAGGAAGAGGAAACAGGACTCCTGACAGGGGACATGGCAGGCGACAGGGCAGGACTAGGTGTAGCGCTCACGGCGACAGGGTCGGGAGCAGCGCTCTCGGCGGCTGCCGTGGAAGCAGCGCTCTCGGCGGCAGGCTCGGGTGCGGCGCTCTCGGCGGCTGCCGTGGAAGCAGCGCTCTCGGCGGCAGGCTCGGGTGCGGCGCTCTCAGGACCAGGCGTGGGACTGACGCTCACTGTGGCAGGCGTGGGTGTTGCGCTCACAGGGACAGGCGTGGGTGCTGAGGACATGGCAGGACAGACAGGGGGTTCAAGAATCTTGGCTAGACAAGACAAATAGTCGGACAGGGTCTTTGCAGCAAGGATGATAGGCATTTCTTGGCGGGCTGATACAGACTGCAGGACAGCTTCAGCTGCCAAATCGACCGCGGCTTTCACACCAGCTGACTCACTAGCAGAGATAACTGCGGAAGCTTCAGGAACAGCCTCTTCTGCAGCGGGCTCTGTGACGGCGGCGACTGCAGCGGGCTCTGTGACGGCGGAGACTGCAGTAACAGGCTCTGGGACAGTGCTTACAGACACAGGGGACAAAAACAGACCAGAGGCTCCCCTCCTCCTCCTCTTCTTCTTCGGTCGGGGAGCAGACGCAATAGCTGGACTCATGGCTGGTTGGGGAAGCTCCACAGGGACCTTAACTAGTCCAGGAAGGGCAGCCTCAGACTGCGCTGACTCGGTAGCGGAGGACTCCGAAGCGGACTCCCACGAGGCGTGTCTTCCCCGTTTGCTGCAGAGACTGGTGGGCGGAGATGATGCCTCCGGGACTGAAGCGGCATGGCCCTGGTCCCCAAGGGTGACCACAGCCAAAACACGACCCTCCGGGATCACGGGCAGCTTGGCGGATGGTGAGCTCGTGGGTGTCTGTGACTCTCTCCGAGATAAACGATCCACCATTTCCGTGAACGGGCGGGTCACCAGCTCCTCCCGATCGGCCAGGGGTGGAGGGGAGTTGAGACCAGCGACGAGGTAGCGGTTTAGGAGGAACTCCGGCAGGAAGAACCTCCTCTCGTTCGCAACCCGGGCATACTCCCTTACCGTTAGCTGTCCCTGAGCGGGAATCGGGAGTTTGCCCCTTCTAGCGTCAGCGATGGCCTGGTACCACCAATCATTAGGGTCCGACTGGCACAGGACGGGCGAGGACATACTGTCCACTGGGTTCTTTATTGGTCGGTACATTCTGTCATGAGGGAGAAGGACGAACCCAATGGCAGACAGCAAGTCACTCAAAACAGGGATTTATTATTGACAAAAAACAGAAAACAAAACCCACGAGGGGGCAAAAACAGAACAGGAGGAGAATATAACTAGACTATGACGAGAAGACAAACGAAGACTTAGACTTGAAAAGAAACAAACTCACTATTATCTTTGAACAGACTACCAACTAACTACTCACAGGGATGAACACGCAATGTAAGACAATGTACCGACACCGGACAGAAGACATGAGGAGATTAAATAGGGAACATTAATGACGAGGACAGGTGAAACTGACTAGACAATAATCACAAGACGAGGATAACAAGGGGGCGGGGTTACGAGACGAGACAACGCAAGCACATGGCCCAAACAAATGGCCATGTGCTGCACATGAAACATGGGTCTGCCATGATCCTGCCACAAGACCAGAGAAATCAGAGACATGATGGCAGAATCATGACAGAATTAACGAGTTAATTATCTCAGAATTACGAGATAATTTTTCATGGAAAAAAGTTTTTGCTCTGTTTTTCTGAATTAACGAGTTAATTTTTCATGGAAAAAAAAAGTTTTTGCTCTGTTTTTCTGAATTAATGACTTAATTATCTCAGAATTATGAGATCATTTTTTATATATAAATTTTTTTTTTTCTGTTTTTCTGAGTTACTGAGATCACTCAAAATCCTGTCATGGAGCTCTATTTTAGCTGGATTGCATGGAAGTAAACTTTCATGTTTCAAGTTGAATCCGGTTTTATTTTACTTTACACGAAACCCGCGTCCTCGGGGACGCTCTGAAACGCTATCATGGCTTAATAATGCATTATACTGATATTAAAATAAATAAATGATATTAACTCAGTGATCCAAAACTCAGTAAACACCATAATAATAATGCATATTACAGAAAACAGAATAGCAGATGAGCCCAGAATATGAATGCAACAAGTTTAATTATACGTCAAGCATTTTCCTTCCATAGAAAACCAAGAAAGCACTTAATTTACATTTATTCATTTAGCAGACGCTTTTATCCAATGCGACTTACGCATGAGAACAATACTGCCCTACAAAGGCAAAAGACCTTAACTCACCAGAGTGTGAAACTGAGAAAAATGACTTTAAAGTTTTTTTGTTGTCCAGCCAATTGTATGATAGGTAGGACACTGAAATTTTGCCAAGTAGTTGTCATAATGAATATATTTATCTACAAAAAAAAAACTGAGCTCAAACTTGACCTTTGACCCTTATTCGGAAGTTACTGTATTCTGCCTTTGCATTATCTGCAAAACAATAATAGGTCACACAAAGGCAAAATACCTTAACTTCTATTTTATTGACCATTTTGACTTTTTTCACTCTATACAAACATTTCTATTATAACAATGATAGCCTTAAAATAACATTTAGTGAGTTCTGTCTAGTAAGACTTAATATTACATTAATAGAATATTACAAAATAAAAAAATGAGAAGGCTATTATCTGTACTGGATCATTTTAAAACTTTATCGTTGTACTTTATTTAAGTAAAATAACACTTTAAGAGGTACCGTTAAAGTAACCTTCCACAAATATTTCTTACATTTGAAAGGTTTGATTAGGCTATGCCAGTAATATGTAGACGCCCTTTCTCAAATACCATTCACCCTTTCCTGACAAAAACATATAGGAATATGCTTATATCTGATGACATTGTGTGTATGTTTTCCAGAATAAATGAAAAAACTCTGTAATAATACATTTTCCTGGACAGAATGGAAAATGTATTTAGTATTCTAACAATACTAATATTAATTTCAACATTTACTAATACATTATTAAAATCAAAGGTTGTTAGTTAATGCACTGTGAACTAACATGAACAATGAACAGCTGTATTTTTATTAACTAATTAACAAAGATTAATAAATACTGTAACAAATGTTTTGTTCATTGTTAGTTCATGTTAGTTAATACATTAACTAATGTTAACTAATGAACCTTATTGTAAAGTGTTGTGTAGGCTTAATAACTCACATGAAACAATTTGTACCCTCTGTTCTTATTTTTAGTAACATTTAATAGCCTACTGGTGCAATTTGTAGCCTACATTAAATGTTAGTTTGACTTATAAAACATAAAATATTCAAAATAATTTATATTGAATAATTCTCACCATTTTTTTTGAAAGCTTTAAATATATGCTAAACGACAAAAACAGATGAGATAGGGGTATTTTACATTAACTATGAATGCACCACGAGTTTGACCAGTTTTAAGAAAACGCAACCTTTATTCGCGTCTGTGTTGTTTTTCAAGACAGTGCTAGCTAGTTTGTTTTAGCTCATAGCTTTAACGGCAGACTTGTATCTGTATGTCGCGCTGTTGGAATCCTCTACAATACAGTCACACTTTTACACCGTTTAGCTGTCAGCATTTTAACTGTTTAACCGGGACAATTTCATAGTGGTTGGTGTAAACCGGACGTCAGCAACACTTAAAATTGATTGTCAACCTCCGGACAACTTTGCACTTTGATAGAATTAACGTTAGGCTAGCCTGCCGGCACATGATGGATTTAAACAATGGATGTCTTCTCATTGGATGTTGTTTTCCATGGATTTTGACCATGTTTTAAAAAATAAAAAAGGTAAGCTGCGATCTAAGTTATATCTGCTGGGTTGGTTTGTGTGCGTGGTAATGTTTTCTCCTCGCCAGGGGAGGTGTATTTAAATTAATGCGTGTGGCAAAAGTGCTTCAGTTACACATAGGCATAACACCGTAACTTCAGCGCGGCAAACAAGTTGCTGGTAACGTTAGGTAAAACAAAGGCAGAGAGCCTTAACTCCACCGTAACTTAAAAACAGCGTTCTAAAGTGCAGCGGAACAAAGCTAAAAGACCGTAACTGATGTTAAGGGCTTCTGCCTTTGCTTTCCCTCTGCTTTTGGAAGTTATGGCAAAAACAACATCTTATTTTTAGCAGAAAAGAACAAAATTGACGCAAGATATTTATCCGCATGATAAAACTGATGTCCATTGTTCCAAATATGGCAATAACTAATTTTTGACAAAATTGAAGTTAAGGTCTTTTGCCTTTGCACGGCAGAATAGAAGCAGTGAAACTAACAATAGGACAACAATATGCAAGTGCTGACCCTTCTCAGTTTAATCTAATGCAGTACGTACTTTTTTAGGCTTAATGGACCAACAGTTATAAAAAAAAATAAACATACACAATTCGTTATACATTATTAATAAAACACAGGCAGCAGGTTTATCTGCACTGAACACAAATTTGCTTTCTTTCGTCATACTCTGGGCTCATCTGTTTTCCTTTCTAGTATGCATTATTAGTAGGCCTATGATGTTTTACTGAATTTTGGATCACATGAGTTTGATAATGTAATTTATTTATTTTAATATAGGTACCACTGAGTTGCAAGTGCACAAGTTACGTATACTTGCATCTAATAGATCGCGAAAAGAGTAACAAATGTCAAGGTGCCAAATTTGAAATTGCAGCGACAGATTTGAGAAGTTGCAAGTTCCTAATTGAGTTTGTACTGCAAATGTAAATGTAAGAATAAGTGCAAATATATATTTCAAGTTTGTGTCTGTCATTGTATTTCTGTAAATGGCATTTTACACATTTGTGACTAGGCTACTAATTTTTTGTGTGAAAAATTTGCAATTTCAAATTTGGCGCCTTGACATTTGTTACTCTTTTCGCGATCTATTAGATGCAAGTATACGTAACTTGTGCACTTGCAACTCAGTGGCGGCGAGAGATAAATGGGGGCGGGAGCGGGGGTTTTAGCCTTTTTATTAGTTGGCGCCTAGCCAATGAAATGGGGCTTCTATTGTAGTCACGATGATGTCACGAAACCCGCGTTCTGTTACGCTTTCATGGCTTAATGCATTAGACTGATATTAAAATAAATAAATGACATTATCAAACCTGGGTGAGCCTGTTGAAAAGTGGGTGGGCCTAGGCCCGTCAGGCCCACTCATAACGCCGTGCCTGCTTGCAACTCAGTGGTACTGATATTAAAATAAATAAATGACATTATCAAACTCATGTGATCCAAAATTCAGTAAAACATCATACTAATAATGCATACTAGAAAGGAAAACAGATGAGCCCAGAGTATGACGAAAGAAAGCAAATTTGTGTTCAGTGCAGATAAACCTGCTGCCTGTGTTTTATTAATGTATAACGAATTGTGTATGTTTATTTATTTTTTTTATAACTGTTGGTCCATTAAGCCTAAAAAAGTACGTACTGCATTAGATTAAACTGAGAAGGGTCAGCACTTGCATATTGTTGTCCTATTGTTAGTTTCACTGCTTCTATTGTTCTCATGCGTAAGTCGCATTGGATAAAAGCGTCTGCTAAATGAATAAATGTAAATTAAGTGCTTTCTTGGTTTTCTATGGAAGGAAAATGCTTGACGTATAATTAAACTTGTTGCATTCATATTCTGGGCTCATCTGCTATTCTGTTTTCTGTAATATGCATTATTATTATGGTGTTTACTGAGTTTTGGATCACTGAGTTAATATCATTTATTTATTTTAATATCAGTATAATGCATTATTAAGCCATGATAGCGTTTCAGAGCGTCCCCGAGGACGCGGGTTTCGTGTAAAGTAAAATAAAACCGGATTCAACTTGAAAGGCGTGACGTTTACTTCCATGCAATCCAGCTAAAATAGAGCTCCATGACAGGATTTTGAGTGATCTCAGTAACTCAGAAAAACAGAAGAAAAAAAAATTTATATATAAAAAATTATCTCATAATTCTGAGATAATTAAGTCATTAATTCAGAAAAACAGAGCAAAAACTTTTTTTTTTTCATTAAAAATTAACTCGTTAATTCAGAAAAACAGAGCAAAAACTTTTTTTCCATGAAAAATTATCTCGTAATTCTGAGATAATTAACTCGTTAATTCAGAAAAACAGAGCAAAAAAAAATTTCCATGAAAAATTATCGCGTAATTCTGAGATAATTAACTCGTTAATTCAGAAAAACAGAGTAGATTTTTTTTCTCAAGTGAATGCAATACGCTTCCGTAAATAACCCACAGAATTCTGACTTCAGTGAACTATGATGATTCTCACTCTCACCATTGAGAGTGTGTTATAATATCTACTGTATGGATAACCAGACACATTAGTGGAATTAGTCTACAGGGCTGTAAGAAACACTACCATGCTTAATTGAAATCATTCCCTCCTTATGACAGGAAATGAAATTCAATAGTCACTGACAGACTAAAGATAGAAACACATGGCACATATTTGTCCTCATGCCAGAAAGTAGACATTTGTGATTTGGTTAGGATCACTTTAAAGTGAACGTAATCAAATATGGGCAGAGAGACTGAAAACATGTTTAAACAAATTTGTCTCACACAGAAAACAGCAGCAATTTTAGCCCAAGTTTAGTGTTTATTACCGCCCACACTGATGACTTTCCAAACTGGCAAATATCCAGTGACAAAAGCTCAAGTGATTGAAAGTGTCCAATGTGAATCAATTGTGTTTCACAGTGCAAAATCCAATTAAGGGGTGGATCTGGTCAGGGCACAATGCTGATGGAAATGTGTAACACACATCAATTCAAAGTCTCTAACCCCTAAAATCCACTGGATCCGTCTACGGCGCGGAACGTCAGCGTCGCGGATGCCGGAGCTAATCGCGGCCATTATAGTCAATGCTCTTAAGTCCACCAGCTGCGGACGCAGCGCGTCTCAGAAGCGTCCCAGAAGCGTCTCTCTGCGCCGCTCCACAGAGAATAGGTAGCAGGTATATATATAATAAAATAAAAATAGTTAATAATATCATTATTAGAGACTTTTTATTTTGAAATTTGTTAAGAAGTATCTTATGCCCACCAAGGATGCATTTATCAAAATCAAAATACAGTTAAACATTGATATTGTGAAATATTATTACAATTGGAAATACATTTTCTATTTGAATATATTTAAAAAATGTAACTTATTCCTGTAATGGCACATCTGGATTTTCAGCATCATTACTCCAGTCTTCAGTATCACACGATCCTTCAGAAATAATTATAATATGCTGATTTGGTGATCAAGAAACATTTCTTAGTATTTTCAATGTTGAAAACAGTTGTTCTGCTTAATAATTTTGTAATAAATTTTTCATGATTCTTTGAATATGAATTTCAATAACGGTACCTTTTTTCAAAAACGTGCACTTTGAAACATGTTTTCAGGCCCCCAAAACACTGTAAATGTAAATGAACAGCCAAAACGGATACAATTTCCCGGTTTTAGTTGACAACAGTGCCATGTAAACAGCCCCTTAAGGCGCTTCATTTTCTTTCTCTTTTTAATGGCTAAAAGCTATGCATTATGTCACCTGAGTTTCTAAAAATCCATATAGTAATATGTTGGATTCGAGCCACGTTTAAAGCCATTGGAAATTAGTTGATATACGCACACTTGTGATCAGTTGAATGTTGTAATATTGCTTGGCAACCATAAGCAACCTACAGTTATGCCATGTTTACACCGGGTAGGTGGGGTAGGTCGGTGGTTGAGTGGGCTGAAGGTTAGTTAGTATGTGTTAGTATGTGCATGGATAAATGGGCTGATCTAGATGCATCAGTGGAATGGCTTGCTCTTTCTTTTTATTTACCTTTTAAGCTCAATATTATTTTTGAGTTAGCCTATGCATGACATCGACCCTGAGTCACACATATTCACTCCTGCCTCTGGCAGTTGCATGAACTTATTCTCAGGCAGTATTGTGTTTCAAGCAAGAAAACAGATACAAGACCTTTCTGAAACCTGACTGACTGTTTCTGCAGCACATGAAGAATAACACACTAACTGCTTAACTTCTGATCAGTGATGCCTCAGATGCATGAACCTGTACTCATGTCTTCATCACTTCAAACACTGGCTCTCCATTAAAAAATTAATTAAAAAAACTTTACTGGAAAAAAGAAATCTAATTATACTGTTTGAACTGCTATATATATCACATTATGTCCAGTCATTTGTAAACAAGTTCTGAATTATTCATTTACACTGAGCATAAATGAAACCATTTGTTATTGTAAATATCATCAGAGACATAAACATCATGTTTTTGCCAAACGCCAAACTCGAAGTATTAAACTTATGCAATTAATTCTGAAATCCTTACAAATGCTGTTCCCTTTCAAAAGCTTCTCATTATGCTGAGCTGCTCATCACTATGGGTATTGTGTGTGCCTGGTTGTGAAGCATGCGTGCAAACACACCAATGAACTTGGACTTAGATAACCTCTAACTTTGTCATCAGAGACCATATTGTGTGTGTTAGGGCTGCACGATTAATCGCAATAAAACCGCACGCGATTTGGCAAAGGCTGCAATGATTTTATGCGCAGCTTTGCAGTGCGGCTGACCTCTAGTAAATGTTGCTCCATTTGAATGCCAGAGGGCGCCCTCACGCAGACACGATAAGTATCCTCCGCCACAGAAGTACAATAGCACGCATCATTCCAGGAAATCCCTATCGGTGTAGCCGAATAAACAGAAGATTGAAATGCTTTGATTGATTAAACATGTCTTATAAATACACGACTGCATTATTCTGTGTAAGAAGCCACATCATCTCACAAATTATGCTTATCTGTCGTTATGAAGTGAGTTTGGAGTAAATGCATGTTATTAAATGTTGTCTTTTGTTGGACAAAGAGGTTCATAAATGCTTCTCATGTTTGGAAAGATGTTTGACGCGTGTTTCTTTTTTCAAATGCACGTTATAAGAGACTCAAACTCGCAGTGCTTTCAGATGGAGCAGCGTTTACAGAGCTGTACATCAATTACGAGCTGCACATAAAAGATAATCGCAGCCTTTGCGATTTCAAAATCGCGATAAGCCATCTCGATTTAAGTGATATTAAATGTAATTTGCGAATAATCGTGCAGCCCTAGTGTGTGTGTGTGTGTGTGTGTGTGTGTGCTACACTTTTTTTGTGTGATACGCATTTGCTAAGAGTTAGTTTCCAACTGGTAGTGTGGAGAAAATTTTGTGTGTGTGTGAAAACTTAAAAGAGTGTGTGTGTGTGAAAGAGAAATAGAAAAAGAGCATCATGCAAAGTAAGCATTGTGTGCCTCCTTGTTCATGGCCCATGCCTGACTACAATACACTATCAGTTTTGCTTTGTGTGTTTGGAGGAAGAGCATGCTGCCACTGTGTTGGAGCATGGCGATCATGAGCACTGTCAAATGTTCACTGTTAAAGTACTTCGCAGTAAAGTAGAATGGGATCATGGGTTTAGTGAGTCGATCTGGCTGAGAAGCGAGATAGGGGTCCTTCCCTATCGCTTACTCTCTCTCCAGTTCAGGATGTCCTCTTGCCTGACTCCAAAGCACGCTCTTGCATCTCTTTAGTTTAGGCGGAGGACAGTGCAACGGCGTGTTCTCCACTACCGTGAACCGGAGCAGGTGCATTTGCTGTCACAAGAGCTGCAATCTCGTCTGGGCAAAGGGGCCATAGAACGTTTTCCCCTCCCAGATAGAGAGTCAGGCTATTACAGTCAGTACTTTTTGGTTCCTCAAAAAAAAAGGGAAAACACAGTTGGGGGGGTTGATTCTGATTTTAGATCTGCGTGGTCTGAACCATTCTCTCAGAACATAAAGGTTAAAGAAGCTAACGATCGAGATCATTTTGTCGCAATTCTAACACAAAGATTGGTTCAACACAGTCAATCTCAAGGATTTTCATATGGAAATTCTGCCACAACACAGGAACTTCATGAGGTTCGCTTTCGGGGACAAAGCTTACCAACACTGGGTTTTTCCATTCGACCTAGCCTTGTCACCCCACACTTGCATACAATGCATGGATGCAACTCTGGCTCCGCTGCGACTCCAGGGCATCCAGATTTTTAATTACATAGATGACTGGCTGATACTGGCCAGATTGTTTTAGAAAGTGCACGAATAGCAGGCTAGGTCAGGAAATTACATTTTAAAGAGTTCTAGGTCTTATGGCAGCTGCGCCCATGGGGATACCTATCTGGGCCTATTGCACATAAGACAGCTTTGGTTGTGGCTCAAAGCCAGGGGATTTCATCTAGAATCCCCAGGGTCAATCCCCAGAGGCAAATAAGTGCAAGGGCACGTGCTGAGTGCTTTGTGCCCTTTCTAAAATCGATTTTTATGGTAAGTGCACGCGCTGAATGCTTCGTGCACTTTCTAAAATCCATGTTTATGGCAAAGGTTACGCACTGCGGGCTCCATTCCCTTTCTATGTGGCTTAGAACCCGGTTCCTCTTGGGTCCCACTCTAGGTGCGTGTTGTCATCGCAAAATGTCAACGACAAACACTTACTGTACGGGCTGGGGAGCGCAATGGTGTTCCCACAGCGTTGAGCAACGAAGAATCTCGTTCCCACTTTTTCAGGGAACAGGGTTACAGTCAAGTAACCCAAAACGTTTTTCAGCCTTTCAGCCTTATGCAAGGATTTTTTACCAGTGGCAATGGCAATGGCAATTTAATTTATATAGCACTATTTGCTACAACCAGATTTAACCAATGTGCTTTACAACAAAATGACTAACACAAAGATAAAAACACAAAGGAGTTAATATTATTAATTACATAATAAACGTGTGGCAAACATAAGACAAGGACAAGAGTGCTTCAACCATAATTAGCCTCATCGAACAGAATGGTTTTTAACTTAGACTTACAAATAGACACCGAAGAAGCCATTCTAATAGAAATGAGAATACAAAAACAAAAATACAAAAAAATACAAAAAAAACAAATACAATTTTAAATCTACTCTAACTAACGCATAGGCAATCAGTTTAAGGATCGTAAAACTGGAGTAATATATTCCTGTTTATGGACCACCGTCAGAAGTCTAAATGCCGCATTTTGAAACAATTGTAATCAGGACAAAGCTATTTAACTAATCCAAGAATAAAGTGAGTTACAGTAGTCAAGTTTAGAAGTAATAAAAGCATGAATCACTTTCTCAAAATGTTTAAAAGAAAGAAATGACTTAACTTTAGTTTGGTAACACTTTGTTTTGATGGTCCCTTTTGAACATTCTGTTGACTAAAATCAACGTATCAACTACATGTCAACTAACTCTCAGTAGATTATTAGTAGAATGTCTGCTTAATATCAGCTAACTATTTATTGTTATGGTCCCCCAACAGACATTCTACTGACTTTAAGTAACTTTGCAAGTACATGTAAACTTATTCTGACCCTAACCCTACCAATCTACTAATACTCTACTAACACTCTAATGCGAGTTAGTAGACATGTAGGTGCAACTTTACTTATAGTCAACAAAATGTGTTAAAGGGACCATCAAAATAAGTGAAGCTTTTTTTTTACTTTTTAATATACGTATTAAAAGCATTCCATATATTTTTTTTTTGCATACATTTTTGTTTATTTTTCAGAGAAAATACAAAAATGATTAAGACAAATACTGAATATCATCAAAAGTCTGTAAAATACACTACCGTTTGGAGTCATTTATAAACAACATAGGCATTAACATTTACTGTTTTTTAACATTGATAATACTAAGAATAAAGTCCACTTAATGTTATTTTGCTTACTGCATCCTTATCACAGTTTTGCACATTTAACAGACTCTAGACTTAGCTACTCTACAATACTCAACAGAGCAAGATGCCTTTGTGTCTGTGGATCCATGCAGTGTCCTAGGACGCTCACTGGAGCTTGTGCAAAGCTTCATTACCGCTGCACACACAGCTGGGCCGGAGGGCTTAAACAAAGCAGAACTGAACTCTATTGAGTTTCGCACTCTGGGCTTCAAGCATGAACCAGTCACTATGTTCCTACAGCTCTGATTCATAACTGTCTGAGCACACCTCTGGGTATCTAATCCACTACTGTGTCTCTACTCTGCCATTAGTAAAAGTGAAAAAAAAGTAATTATGAAGTAATAATAATAATAAAAAAAAGATTAAATGCCCAGTTTAGCTTATCTTACCTGTGGGTGTGGGCAGACTTGGCGACTCCCCCAGCACCAAGCGTACTCTCTTAGCATGGGTTTTGCCCTGGTAGTGCGACTGAGCCACGATGGCAGATGTGAAGAACATGTTACAGAGCGTACAGCATTTATTTCTGTCCACCTCATTCTCTGCACTGTCCTAAAAAACAAAACAAAAACAGAATTACAGGACATATAGAAAATTCATAGTTTCCAAGGTGGAAAATCATGAACACATCTGATGCATTTATGATAAAGTATGATCAAGATGTACTTAACTATACCAGATACACAACTATAACAAAAGATGCAAACATTTACTGATTCAATAAGATCTAGTCGGCAACATATGTATTTCACTCCCTAGCTTTTATTGCATCATGTTATATAAATGTACATAATTACATATCAATTTCTAATATTCCTCAGCCATAGTGTCTATATTCCATTACTAACAAAATGAAAATAAACAAATAAGAGCTATCCTGAGATCAGAAATTACATTGGTAAAAATGTCCAACAGAATTATTTTAATAGAATTATTGATCCAGTTATTTCTCACATACACATTTTGATTTACTCCTTTAGCAAAATAGGAATATAATGATTGCGTTTGGGGAGGCAGTAACGTGATAAGTCCTACAATACAACATTCCAAAATTGTTTCAATTTTTACAGATAGACATCAAGAATAGACACAAATAAAATATGCAGCCAGTGCTCTTTTGCCATCAACCACTGATCAGATGTACTTTGGTTTACAGAACCTAACCGCCAGAAGATGTTTTGAATATTCATATGCCAGTAAAAACGAGCACAGACCGTAGCACAGACGAGCACAGTATGATTACAGCCACATTGTGTTTGCTGCGAGCTGCTGCCAGTGGCTTGAACTGTCCTTCTCGTCTCTGGAGACTGGACTGTGGATTATGGGGCCACTATCAATTCTAGCACAGACGGGGCCCTTGGCATTCTCCCAACCCCCCTGCTGTGAGTCAGGTCCAGATTCAGTCCAGCAGGAAACAGGTCAGCTTTAAGTAAATCAGGCGAAAAAAAGAAGCCAAGAACTGTCCCAGTTCACTGACCTGCCTTTCAAAGCAACAATCCAGCTTATCGTCTCTTATGAACACAACAAAGTCAGTTACTGGAATGAGCACACCAAACATTCCTTTAGAGAATCCTCAAATCAGTGATTCCCAGGCAGGGGAATGTGGACCTCAGGGGATATTTTAGCAGGTTGCATGTGAGGTACTTGGAAAGATTTTGCCTTTGTAGACCAACATAAGAGAAAAAAACAACTTTCAAATGAAAATATTAGATCTGTCTAAAGATACAACAAAGAAATAAATACATAAATAAATAAAAACATATATTAGTAGTACTTGCTGTTGTTAATAATAATAATAATAACAAAATATGTATGTATGTATGCATGCAATTGTCATTTCTATCAACATCCTTCCCGCACATCCTGATTTTGCAGAGTTAGATGCGTTCCTGGGTCAACATATTTTGTTGATACTGGAACAACATTCTAGTCCAAAAATGTTATGCTAACCAACCATCTCCATATCCATATCCCTAAACCTAACCCTGCCCATAAGTTATCCCTACAATCAGAGGGAAATAATAGGTAAATAACACTTGAAAGGAGTGGATTTACAATCTCTCTTTTTGTTTTCTATAATGAATTGTAAATCATAGTTTTCTAAAAAGAACAACACCATCAAGAACAGTATATATATATATATATATATATATATATATATATATATATATATATATATATATATATATATACTGTATTTATGTTACAGGCAAGGTCTTTATTTGTTATCTGAGAGGTGACTGCGGGTCTGACCCATGTCAGGAATGCAGTGACAGTGTTTGCTCAAACGGCTTACAGAGAATACATATGTGCTTGTTTTGTAATCAATTAATTTGCTCATGCAACCAAATTAGCCAAGATTTATAATAGCTGGATAAGACATTAAAAGACAACTATGTCTGAGGTTCTGAAGGTTACTAACGCACTGCGTGCTCTGTAGGATATTCTCTTCCAGTTAAGTCCTTGGAGGGAAAAGATATTGGAGTTATGACAGTGAAGGATGAGAGAGGACCAGGCCTGGACTGTTTTACGTTATGCTCTGTTAATTTTTTGTGTGGCAGTGAGGGGTCGAAAGTCATCTTTACTTTTGTTTTGATATTTGTTTTTTTATGTTGAATGTTCGCCGATTCCCTCCTCCTCCTTCCCTGATCCTTTAACATCAGACTGGTGCCAAAAACCCAGGAGGAAGGAGGAACACGCTTGTCAAAGAGCCCTCGCCTCTATGGGAAATCCGTAGAGCCATTAAGCTAAACGGATTTTACCGCCATTGATGCTCGAGGTGATGGGGTGGAGTGATTTGCCAAGGGGGGATAGACTAGTTTTCTAGTTAACTCTCATTAGCAATCGCGCGCCACACCGGCCTTGATGGAGAAGCTCCAGAAGGATAAAAGGAGGAGTGATGACAGTGAAGGACAAGAAAGGACCAGGCCCTGGATTATTTTATGTTGTGTTTTGTTTATGTTTGTGCGGCAGTCGTCTGTGAGGGGCTGCCGCTTTACTTTCATTTTTATCTTTGTTTATTTTTTGTAAACAAAGTATTATGTTCCCGTCTGTTCCACGCCGGTTCCCACCTCCTCCTTCCCTGATCCTTTAACATCGTTACAGACTTATTTAAGCTTATGAGATTTAAGTAGTTACACAATTACATGTCTTCTCACTGGAACATGCTCTCTCCTTGTTTTTGAGAGAAGCACCCAACACATGTTAAAACATATTTACTCTTCTAGCTAACCATGACAACCTAGGTTACTGGGGTCACTCTGGCCTGTCTAAAACGTGACCAATTCACAGTTAAAACATTTACTTTACTTTTCATCTTAAATCACTAGAGAATAATAATGAATATTGTCTGAACCTCTTACTGAGAGAAAGTTGGCTACATCTTATCAGTATGTTTGGGAAAGTTTTCTGATCAGAGCTAGAGCTCGACCAACTCCAACCTGGACAAAGCTGTGTATCTGTGTGTGTGTGTGTGTGTGTGTGTGTGTGTGTGTGTGTGTGTGTGTGTGTCAGTATCTTTTTTTACAGGTCCTGGCATCCGTGAGGTGAACAAATGGCACTCAGGGGAGATGAAATGATCTTTCAGACAAACTGAAGCCTAGAAACGCTGATATGTGACTGTGGAGGGTCATTTTTAGCCCCCAGGACCACTGTCAATCGGATAATTAATAGAGATGTGCTTTGAACTATTTGTCCATTTGTGTAAATTTCCTAAGTTTATCTATGTCTTAACCAATCAAAATCATTCAACCTGAAGTAAGGTATAGTGAACTGTGTTAAGAGTATAATTGTATTGAGTAATTGTATTGACTCCTGGTCTTCATTAACCATACCTGGTCCTCGGGTCTTATCTGTAAATTTCTCTACAGACTGATATAGAAGCACCTAACCCTGGCTGTAAGCCTAAACGTGACAGAAACTAGTGTACACTCAATAGAGTGCCGAAGTTATGACGTCACTTTGTAGGACAACTCGGAAGCTAGCGGCGCATGGGTTCCCTCGATCGAAAAGCTATGCATTTCCCCCGTAGACTTTTGGAAAATCGCAAAAAATAAGGTGTTCAACAAAGAGTTGTGACCCTTACACGTTTTGTCTATCAAGATAATCTTAACAAGTTAATTTTGAAGCCTAAATAAAGCCGTTAGATATAAAATGATAACGGTAAAAAGTTAAAAAAAACCACAAGCAGGTTATAACTGGTGTGTTTTATGTCATAGATCAAAACGTGAAAATATTTAAAGGCTTTGTTAACCACAGACCTTATTTCAGGCGATTTAGCAAAAACCCATAAAAAAAAAAACATAGACTTTAGGGCGAGGGAACCGGAAGTGCTAAAATGCTAACTCACTTCCGCGTTTTGGCCTACAAAGTGGCGTCATCATTTCGGCATTCTATTCTGATTAGTTGATTGGAACATTGTTCCATGATCAACAAAGATGTTGATCCATGAACAAGTGGCACTTAGTGAAATCAGATTCTACATCATTTCCATCACACAATGTGGTTTAATGTGGTTAAAATGAAATCCGTTATCAACACATGTATGTAGATCCACTTTTGGACTTTCTGTCCAAAAGTGTAATTCTGAGTCTACAGTGAAAAAAACAAGTCATATCTGTATGTAATATACCTCTCTAAGATATTTAAAAAATGCTTCTATATATAGCTGAAGAAAGCTCAAGAGCCTCAGTTTAAGTTCCAGCTTGATAAAATCAATAGCTGCTGAACATAATTAGAATCATAATCTCAGTGAAGAGCAGAAAAAAATCTTAAGACTGACTGACTGTTGGCTGTTATAACACAGAGTACGGTATTGTCTGTGTGAGAGATCTTTCCAGATTGATATCACAGGGAATAAGAAATGGAAAACCTGTGAGGGAAGTATGAGGGAAGCCACATGGCGGGTGAATCTAAAACAATCAGTGATGTTTAAGATGATGAGTCTGTCAGGGGAAATACTGTATGTCAGGTTGACAGGTTCATTTGATAATTCATGAGTTAAACATACTTCTTAAAGTAATAGTTCAATTGAAAATTAAAAATCTAATCATATACACCGGTTCAAAAGTGTGGTATTAGTAAAAAAAATTATAAAAAATTTTTAAAAGTATTTTTTAAATAAAAATATTAGTTTTATTCAGCTAGGACACGTTATATTGATCACAGTGACAGTAATACTGTTACAAAATATTTCCATAAAAAAAAAAAAAAAACGGGTCTTTTAAACAGTCTATTCATCAAAAAAGAAATCCCCCAAATCTTAAGCAGCACAATTGATTTCAACATTGATAATAGTAACTATTTCTTGGAAACAGTTATTTAAAATGTTACTGCAATTTCAAAATATGACTGTTTTACAGTATTTTTTTATCAAATAAATATAGCCTTGGTAGGGATTTAAAAAATCTTACTGACTTCAAACTTTTGAATGGTAGTGTATTCACACTCATAATGTTTAAAAAACATTCTTCTGTGGAGTACAAATGCAATAATACTGAGAATAGAAAAAATGACAAAAAAGCACCATAAAAGTGGTCTTAAGTCATCTGAAACTAGTTCTGTGTGAGGGAGAGATGAAAATTAAAAAGTATTTGTGTGTGTAAATTTTTTTATGACAAAGAAAATGACTGAATGAGCCTTTAACATTGCACTAAACGTCTCATTGTATGTCCCATAAAGGAAAACGGAAGACACTGAGAAAAAAAACAAAAAAACAAGACATCTGGTTTGGAACAACATGAGGATGAGTAAATGACAGATTTTTCATTTTCGGAAAAGTATTGCTGCTGATACTGCAAATAGCATCTGCTCAATCGGAATCACACATCAGACAAAAATAAAACTGCCATATTTTCATTCCAGCGCAGAGAAAAATTTGGCTCAAGCCTGTTGTTTCTTAAGCCAGGTTTGTATCTCCGCATTCTGCTCAAACGTCACTGCTGACATTTCTGCACTTAAATAGAGGTGCAAAGCAACACTCAGTAGGGACGCTTCATCAGCAAAATGTCTGTAAAATAGCAGTCATGGAAAATCTGAGCTGCACTTCCACTGCAGCGTGTGATGGTGAGAGTCTGTTTATCTTTCCAGAACCATCTCTTTCTCTGTGGATATTCTGTCAATGACTATTTTCTCTCTCTCTCTCTCTCTCTCTCTCTCTCTCTCTCTCTCTCTCTCTCTCTCTCTCTCTCTCTCTCTCTCTCTCTCTCTCTCTCTCTCTCACTCACACACACACACACACACACACACACACACACACACACACACACACACACACACACACACACACACACACACACGCACGCACGCACGCACGCACACTCCCTCGAGGTAGCATTGACTTTCAGTTCCCGTGATAAAATCTTTATTGGTATTGACAGCTCTGTTCCTCCTCACCTTGTTCACTTAGTTTG
This sequence comes from Semotilus atromaculatus, assembly GCA_031834385.1. NCBI lineage: Eukaryota > Metazoa > Chordata > Actinopteri > Cypriniformes > Leuciscidae > Semotilus > Semotilus atromaculatus. Next base: position 16,000,966 of record JAULUF010000025.1, on the reverse strand, counting down.
AAAAGACGCACATAACTCTCGACATCATGTTGAAGCAGTGGACACCTGACCATGACAGCAGGTTTGCCACTCTTTAACCTCTCAATTGTTTCTAATAAAAAGCTAAGAGTGTAATAGAGACTTGTTTTATTATTACAATTTAAAAAATGTAATGTTTTAAAATGTCATTTTGATGCAAATCGGTATTTTCAGTAGCAACTGCTCCTTCAAAACAGTTGTGCTGCTTAATTAGGTGTTCAAGCACGAAGTGCTGAAAACCTATTGTATTTGTACTGATTTTTATTATTATTATTATTATTATTATTAGGTGTTCAAGCACGAAGTGCTGAAAACCTATTGTAATTGTACTGATTTTTATTATTATTATTATTATTATTAGGTGTTCAAGCACGAAGTGCTGAAAACCTATTGTATTTGTACTGATTTTTATTATTATTATTATTATTATTATTATTCTCCTGTAAAACGCATCGTGCAGCCCAAACCGTAAGTGCTGGAGACTTGAAACTTTGTCAGATGGTAGTACAAAAATCGAGGAGAGGTTATCAAATTATGAGCCCGATTGGCCCATAGGTGGCGCTATAGCAATCAATTGCGCGTAACGGCTCATATCTCCTAGACCGTAAGTCGTAGACTCAAGTGTCTTATATCATTGGAAAGCTAGAGACCTGACGTAAAAAACGTATATCTCCGATTTCATTTCCGCCATGATGGATTTTCCGCCATTTTGAATTTAGTCAAAAAACTACTTTTACGAACTAGTCCCTGGTTTTTCGCCCGATCGGAACCAAACCAGTACAGAAATGTTCTCTGGAGTCTGAATATCAATAATTATCGAAAAAAAGTTGAATTTTCGATTTCCGGTCGCAAGGGGGCGCAAAATAAACGTTGTGGGAGGAGCCTATTTTTCTAAAATGGCTATAACTCCAAAAGTAAATGAGGTAGGTTCACCAAACTTGGTACACATGTGCATGAGTTCAATCTGAGGTCACAGTAAAAAAATCGCGACGATCGAACACTAGGTGGCGCTATAACATTAAAAAAACATAAAAGGGGGTGTGGCCACCTGACCGTTAGTCCGATTGACTTGAAATTTGGTATGCAGTGTCTTGGACCAAGGTCCCATGTATGTGTAAAAGGATATTGGCGTATCTCAAAAAACATGGCCGCCATCGGCCAATGAAGTTTGAGCCTCTCTGAGACGAGGTTAATGGAAGCCGATCGGAACGAAACTCGATGGGCATGTTCGACTCGTGGCCCAAGAGGTCTGTAAGAGTTTTGAAAGAAATCGGCCACTAGTTGGCGCTAACGAGTTTTATGGCTCTGTTATCACGTGGTGTTGCACACATCCCCACAAAATACATATCATTAGATAGATCTCCTCATGCTGAACAACTTTGCCTTTAGAATTATTGCTGTCAATCAAATCGTTCATTAAATATTCACGAATATATTAAAAACCTACTTTTGCGAACTAGTCCCTGGTTTTTTGCCCGATCAAAACCAGACCAGTCTAGGACATTTCTCTGGACTCTCTAGATCAATAATTATTGAAAAAAAGTTGAACTTTTGCGTTTTGAGTGACTGTAAAAGGGTTATTTAGAATACGGGCGGGACAAAATACACTCAAAAGCCTATACATCCTAAAGGAAAACTCAAAACTTCACAAATATTGATGAGCATATGTGTCATAACATGGGGAAGAAGCATGCAAAGTTTCATGGAGATCGGACCATAGGTGACGCTATAACTGTTAAAAAGCTTTAAATAGGGACACTTCAATATGTAGCCTTCACCTATTGTCCCTGAAAGCCTATATCTCTTCAATGAATGATCATATGAATAAGCACGACGATTTTCAGACAAATGTGACAAAATATGCTTCTATAAGTCAAGTCAAATCAAATATATATAGCGCTTTTCACAATACAGATTGTATCAAAGCAGCTTCACAGTATCAATCAAAACAACTTAACAATGTTTGTTTATTACTGGAAAAAAAGACATCCACGTTTGGTAGAGCTGATCAATGGTATTAATGATTGGTTATTTAATTTGAATATCCCCAACTGAGCAAGCCAAAGGCAACAGTTAACAGTTAAAAAGGTGAAAATTACATGCATAATGGCTTATTAAGCCAATAAGTGGTATTATACTGCCCTCTGCTGTTTAAAATCGTCATTTTTGTCATGCTACTTTATTTAATATTATACTATAATGCTTATTTAGACTTTATAAAATCACTATTTTAACATTTACACTCACATTTTGTCAAAATTCATCTATTATTACTATTACTATTGAGAACTTGCTTATTGAGAATAACATTGAATAGTATCACACGTATTCTTAAAACGAAAGTAAAACCGTTAGGCCACGCCCCTTCAGTACAAATTCACTCATAACTCGAAAACGGAAAGTCACAGCACGCTCAAATTTTGATGGTAAGGTCCTCTCGGGGGTCTTGATCGAAATCTAGCATCGCGGGACTCGGGAGCACCCCCCCGCGGATCGCTAATTTGTGAGAACCTCGATTTGGAACGGCTGTATCTCCCGATCTAGACCACCAAGAAACTTGTGGGAGAGCTTGTTGGAAAGGCCCCGTCCTCATCTAGTTTCGATTCGAGTGTGGCGCGATTTGGCCCATGCATTCCCGAGATATAAGCCCACAAAGATATACATTTCAACGGACACAAGTCCCTGCTCCAAAAACCCAGCAACACCGGGATGGTCTTGTTCAACAGGGCTCCTCTAACACTATCTAAGGTGTGAGTTTCAGATTTTTTCGCTTTCTCGTTCCCGAGATATAAGTAAAACAAATAAAAAAAATCCTGTCATTCATTTCAACTGTATTGTAATACCGCTGTTGTCCACGAGAGGGAGCAACAGCATTAGACATTTTTAATATTTTTAAGCAGTTTTCAGCATTGGCTTACAAACAAATGCTTAAAGCTATGTATTATGATGGAAATAATATTTATAATAAATCATATAATATGAAATAATGATTTATTATAAAGTTTAATATTATTACATCCCAAAGAAATACGTGAAATGCTTATAGACCACTAAAACAGATTTTCACAATAGCATGACCTGAAAGTGTGTGTGTGCGCAAAGGCACCTGTGAAAACACTTTATTAATAAGTATAATGAACAGCAGAGGGCAGTAGAAGACCACTTATTGGCTCACTTTCATTTTGACAGACTTGTTTTTCACCAGTTTTCTGCACTAAAGCAAACCAGTTTTTCTATGTTAACTATTATAAGACAATCATATTTTGACAGAGTTTATCACTTCATTTGTTCTGATGCTAGCAACATGGTAAATCATGGTAAATCACGGTAGAAACATTTACAAATAATCAAAAGAAATAAGAATAATTAAAACAGTTTAGAATAAAGAAATTAAAATAATCAACAGAAATACGAATAATTAAAACAGTATAGAATAAAAAATTAAATAAAATACAGTACAAACAGTCGGACGAACAGTGGCACAGTGATCATTCAGTAAATGCACAGCTAAACAGAAGTGTTTTGAGTCTGGATGTGAATGTGACTACTGTAGGAGCACATCTGATCTCTACTGTAGGAGCACATCTGATCTCTACTGTAGGAGCACATCTGATCTCTTCTGCAGGAGCACATCTGATCTTTACTGTAGGAACACATCTGATCTCTACTGTAGGAGCACATCTGATCTCTTCTGGAGGAGCACATCTGATCTCTACTGTAGGAGCACATCTGATCTCTACTGTAGGAGCACATCTGATCTCTTCTGCAGGAGCACATCTGATCTCTACTGTAGGAACACATCTGATCTCTACTGTAGGAGCACATCTGATCTCTACTCTAGAAGCACATCTGATCTCTACTGTAGAAGCACATCTGATCTCTTCTGGAAGCTGGTTCCAGCATGGCTGGCAAAGTAGCCTAAAGCAGACTCTCCTTGTTTAGAGTGAACCCTTGGTATTTCTAGCTGACGTGATCCTAATCATCTGAGTGATCTGTTGGGTTTATATTCAGTGAGCATATCTGCAATATATTGAGGTCCTAGGCCATTGAATGATTTATATACCAGTAATAATACTTTAAAATCAATCCTAAATATAACTGGGAGCCAGTGTAAAGACCTGAGGACTGGTGTAATGTGTTCATATGTTCTGGTTCTGCTCAGCGTTCTGTATGAGCTGCAACTGTCTGATGGTCTTTTTGGGAAGGCCAGTGAAGAGTCCATTACAATAATCCACTGCTGGTGATGAAAGCATGCACAAGTTTATCTAAGTCTTGACTGGAAACAAAGCATCTATTTTTTGCAATATTTTCAGATGATAATATGCTGATTTGGTTATTGCTTTGACATGACTACTGAAGCTAAGGTCTGATTCTAGAGACACACTGAGATTCCTGACTTGATTTTTAGCTGTTAGACCCCTACAGTGAAGGTATGCATTCACATTGAGAACTTCATCTTTGTTTCAAACGCAACGACTTCAATTTTGTCTTTGTTTAACTGAAGAAAGTTTTGGCAGATCCAGTTGTTTACTTCATCAATGCATTGGCACAGGGAGTCAATGGGGCTGTAGTCGTTAGGCGATAGGGCTAAGTAGAGCTGTGTGTCGTCTGCATAGCTGTGGTTCTTTTTCATTATTTGGCTCATTGGGAGCATGTACAGGTTGAATAGATAAATCATGGTAACTATGATAAAACATGCTCGAATAATATTAAATCATACTAGAATGTGTTCAATTGTGGTAAACCATGCAAGAACAGGGTCAATCATGGTGAATCGTACTAGAACTTGGTATATCATAGTAAACTATAGTAAATCATGCTAGATTCATGGTAAATCATACTGTAACATGGTAAATCATGAAAAATCACACTAAAATGTGGTATATCATGTATATCATGCTAAAACATTGTATATTCCATCTATGATGTCAATGGTTATATGCTTGCTACATAAAACTTAATATATTTTGATGCATTTGAGCTTAACTGCCTTAACTGTCTTAACTGTCTTAAATGCTTGAACACCGCTAAATGCTGCTAGCAGCTTTAATTATTATTATTATTATTATTATTTTCCCCTAAAACGCATCGTGCAGCCCAAACCGTACGTGCTAGAGACTTGAAATTTTGGCATAGGGTAGCACAGAAATCGAGGAGAGGTTGAGAGAGTATGAGCCCGATTGGCCCATAGGTGGCGCTATAGCAACAAAAACGCGAAAGGGCTCATAACTCCTAGACCGTAAGTCGTAGAGTCAAGTGTCTTATATCATTGGAAAGCTGGACTCTTGACTTAAAAAACGTATATCTCCGATTTCATTTCCGCCATGATAGATTTTCCGCCATTTTGAAATTTGTCAAAAAACGATTTTTGCGAACTAGTCCCTGGTTTTTCACCCGATTGGAACCAAACCAGTGCAGAAATGTTCTCTGGAGTCTGACTATCAATAATTATCGAAAAAAAGTTGAAATTTCGATTTCCGGTCGCTAGGGGGCGCAAAATGAACGTTGTGGGAGGAGCCTATTTTTCTAAAATGGCTATAACTCCAAAAGTAAATGAGGTAGGTTCACCAAACTTGGTACACATGTGCATGAGTTCAGTCTGAGGTCACAGTAAAAAAATCGCGACGATCGGACACTAGGTGGCGCTATAACATTAAAAAAACATAAAAGGGGGTGTGGCCACCTGACCGTTAGTCCGATTGACTTGAAATTTGGTATGCAGTGTCTTGGACCAAGGTACCATGTATGTGTAAAAGGATATTGGCGTATCTCAAAAAACATGGCCGCCATCGGCCATTGAAGTTTGAGCACCTCTGAGACGAGGTTAACGGAGGCCGATCGGAACGAAACTCGATGGGCATGTTCGACTCATGGCCCAAGAGGTCTGTAAGAGTTTTGAAAGAAATCGGCCACTAGTTGGCGCTAACGAGTTTTATGGCTCTTTAATCACGTGGTGTTGCACACATCCCCACAAAATGCATATCATTTGATAGATCTCCTCATGCTGAACAACTTTGCCTCTAGAACCATTGCTGTCAATCAAATCGTTCATTAAATATTCACGAATATGTTAAAAACCTACTTTTGCGAACTAGTCCCTGGTTTTTTGCCCGATCAAAACCAGACCAGTCTAGGACAATTCTCTGGACTCTCTAGATCAATAATTATCAAAAAAAGTTGAACTTTTGCATTTTGAGTGACTGTAAAAGGGTTATTTAGAATAGGGGCTGGACAACATACACTCAAAAGCCTATAAATCATACACAAAAACTCAGAACTTCACAAAAATTGGTGAGCATATGTGCCATACCATGGGGAAGAAGCATGCAAAGTTTCATGGAGATCGGACCATAGGTGGCGCTTTAACTGTTAAAAAGCTTTAAAACCATGTATTTCCTATGGTAAATTGCATGTATTGGCTGTAAATGGTCTTTTCCATCTATGATCGTATAATTTTCACATCATAATGTTTAAAACCAGTGCAGTACAATTCTCTGGACCCTCTAGATCAATAATTATCAGAAAAGGTATCATTTATTCATTTGGATGGCTATAATAGGGTCACTTCAATGTGTAGTCTTGACCGAAAGCCTATATCTCTTCAATGAATGCTCAGATCTTATTAAAAACAAGTCTGAACATGTGGGCCGTGACTCTAAATAATCATGAAAATTTTCGGACAGATTGCCCAAAATATGCCTGTATAACAGTTAAAAAGGTGAAAATTATATGCACATAATGGCCTATTAAGCCAATAAGTGGTATTTTACTGCCCCCTGCTGTTTAAAAAAAGTCATTTTGTCACACTACTCAACTATAATTAACATTTAGACTTTATAAATTCACTATTTTAACATTTACAAAAACATTTAGTCAAAAATCATCTATTGAAGTGACAATTGAGTCACATTGGATCCTGAAGTTCCAAATGTCTCTATCTACAACAGAATGAGTGTGTGTAGATTAAATGATATGAAAAACATGGCATATTGTATAAGTAGGCTGTAATAGCACTGTTGTCCACTAGATGGAGCAGCAGCATTAGACATTTTTTATCTTTTTATCAGCTTTCAGCATTGGCTTAAAGCAAACAAATGCTTAAAGCATTTTCTTTAATTAGTTATATATTATTACATTGCAAAGAAATATGTGAAATGCTGTGTGTGTGTGTGTGTGTGTGTGTAAGAATGCATTATGGAGTTAACATGATAAAAATGGTTTGCTTCAGTGCAGCATACTGGAGAAACAAAGTAGTTTAAAATGAAAGTAAGCCAATAAGTGGTCTTTTACTGCCCTCTGCTGGCCACTTTACTTATTAATAGTCTTTTCACATGTGCTTTTGCATTCATATGCATATAGACACTATAAAATCACTTATATAACAATCACTATTAAAACACATTCATATTCTGTCAGAGTGTATCAGTTCATTTGTACTGACACTTCACATCAATGCTAGCAATGTGGTAAATCATGGTAAACAGTGTTAGAACATGGCTTTTCACAATAACAGATCCCAAACGTGTGTGTGTGTGTGTGTAAGCATGCATTATGGAGTTAACATGATAAAAATGGTTTGCTTCAGTGCAGAATTATTATACTGGAGAAACAAAGTAGTTTAAAATGAAAGTGAGCCAATAAGTGGTCTTCTACTGCCCTCTGCTGGCCACTCTTCTTACTAATAGTCTTTTCACATGTGCTTTTGCATTCATATGCATATAGACACTATAAAATCACTTATAAAACAATTACTATTCTAACACAATCATATTTTGTCAGAGTTTATCACTTCAATTGTTCTGATGCTTCACATAATTGCTATCAACGTGGTAAATCATGGTAAATAATGCCAGAAACATGGTAAATCATAGTAAATAAGGTAAATCATGCTAGAATCCTGGTAAATCATTATACAATGTGCTATATCATGGTAAATCATCATATAACATGGTACATCAAGGTAAACTATGGAAAATCATGTTAGATTCATGGTAAATCATACTGGAACATGGTAAATCATGAAAAATCACACTGAAATGTAGTATATCATGGTAAATCATGCTTGCTACATAAAACTTAATGACTTTTGATGCTTTTGTGCTTAACGGCCTTAAAGGCCTTAACTGCTTGAACACCGCTAAATGCTGCTTTGCAGCTTTAATTAGGTGTTCAAGCACGAAGTGCTGAAAACCTATTGTATTTGTACTGATTTTTATTATTAGGTGTTCAAGCACGAAGTGCTGAAAACCTATTGTAATTGCTATTTGGAAAAAAAAAAAAAAATCCCCTAAAACGCATCGTGCAGCCCAAACCGTAAGGCCTAGAGACTTGAAACCTGGCCAGATGGTAGGGCCTCAGTGTGGGAAGAACCTGTCAGAGAATGAGCCCGATTGGCCCATAGGTGGCGCTACAGCAACCAAAAGTACTAAATTGCTCATAACTCCTAGACCGTTTGACTTAGAATCAAACTTTTTGCACCACTGTGATCCTTGGCTCAAGGCGGTCAAAATGTACATCTCCAAAATCGATTTAGGCCAGAAAAATGTTCTGCTATGTCCAATTTTGTCCAAAACCTACTTTCGCGAACTAGTCCCTGGTTTTTCGCCCGATCGGAACCAGACCAGTCTAGGACAATTCTCTGGACTCTCTAGATCAATAATTATCGAAAAAAAGTTTAAATTTGCCCTTTGGTTCACTGTAACAGGGTCATTTAGAAAAGGGGGCGTGTCAAAATACACTCAAAAGCCTATAAATCATGCATAAAAACTCAGAACTTCACAAAAATTGATGAGCACATGTGTAGTAACATGGTGAAGAAGCATGCAAAGTTTCATGGAGATCGGACCATAGGTGGCGCTATAACGGCCAAAAAGGTCGCCTATTATTAGGTGTTCAAGCACGAAGTGCTGAAAACCTATTGTAATTGCTATTTGGAAAAAAATAAAAATCCCCTAAAACGCATCGTGCAGCCCAAACCGTAAGGCCTAGAGACTTGAAACCTGGCCAGATGGTAGGGCCTCAGTGTGGGAAGAACCTGTCAGAGAATGAGCCCGATTGGCCCATAGGTGGCGCTACAGCAACCAAAGGTACTAAATTGCTCATAACTCCTAGACCGTTTGACTTAGAATCAAACTTTTTGCACCACTGTGATCCTTGGCTCAAGGCGGTCAAAATGTACATCTCCAAAATCGATTTAGGCCAGAAAAATGTTCTGCTATGTCCAATTTTGTCCAAAACCTACTTTCGCGAACTAGTCCCTGGTTTTTCGCCCGATCGGAACCAGACCAGTCTAGGACAATTCTCTGGACTCTCTAGATCAATAATTATCGAAAAAAAGTTTAAATTTGCCCTTTGGTTCACTGTAACAGGGTCATTTAGAAAAGGGGGCGTGTCAAAATACACTCAAAAGCCTATAAATCATGCATAAAAACTCAGAACTTCACAAAAATTGATGAGCACATGTGTAGTAACATGGTGAAGAAGCATGCAAAGTTTCATGGAGATCGGACCATAGGTGGCGCTATAACGGCCAAAAAGGTCGCCTATTATTAGGTGTTCAAGCACGAAGTGCTGAAAACCTATTGTAATTGCTATTTGAAAAAAAAAAAAAATCCCCTAAAACGCATCGTGCAGCCCAAACCGTAAGGCCTAGAGACTTGAAACCTGGCCAGATGGTAGGGCCTCAGTGTGGGAAGAACCTATCAGAGAATGAGCCCGATTGGCCCATAGGTGGCGCTACAGCAACCAAAAGTACTAAATTGCTCATAACTCCTAGACCGTTTGACTTAGAATCAAACTTTTTGCACCACTGTGATCCTTGGCTCAAGGCGGTCAAAATGTACATCTCCAAAATCGATTTAGGCCAGAAAAATGTTCTGCTATGTCCAATTTTGTCCAAAACCTACTTTCGCGAACTAGTCCCTGGTTTTTCGCCCGATCGGAACCAGACCAGTCTAGGACAATTCTCTGGACTCTCTAGATCAATAATTATCGAAAAAAAGTTGAACTTTTGCATTTTGAGTGACTGTAAAAGGGTTATTTAGAATAGGGGCGGGACAAAATACACTCAAAAGCCTATAAATCATACATAAAAACTCAAAACTTCACAAAAATTGCTGAGTATATGTGCCATGCCATGGGGAAGAAGCTTACAAAGTTTCATGGAGATCGGACAATAGGTGGCGCTATAACTGTCAAAAAGCTCTAAAACCATAGATTTTCTATGGTAAAATGCCTGCATTGGCTGTAAATGGTCTTTTCCATCTATGATCATATTAATATTTATATCAGAATGTTCAAAACCAGTGCAGTACAATTCTCTGGACTCTCTAGATCAATAATTATCAGAAAAGATATAACTTATTCATTTAGATGGCTATAATAGTGACACTTCAATACGTAGCCTTGACCAGGTGTCCCTGAAAGCCTATATCTCTTCAATGAATGCTCATATCTTCTTAAAAACAAGTTAAAACATGTGAAACTAAATAAGCACGACAATTTTCAGACAGATCGGACAAAATATGCCTCTATAACAGTTAAAAAGGTGAAAATGATATGAACATAATGGCATATTAAGCCAATAAGTGGTATTATACTGCCCCCTGCTGTTTAAAATAGTCATTTTGTCATTCTACTAACTAAAAGTATACTATAATCCTTATTTAGACTTTATAAAATCACTATTTTAACATTTACACTGACATTTAGTGAAAATACCTCTATTAAAGTATTACTACTGAGTCTGACTCTGAGTCTTATTATGTGAAATGCTTATGACCATTAAAGTATATTTTCATAATGACACATCCCAATAGCATTGAAAACAACTACAACATTTGTCTTTGTGTGTGTGTGTGTGTGTGTGTTTGTGTGTGTGTGAAGCATATAAGTTAAATATGAGTGCAAAACCACCTGTGAAAGCACTTTATCAATAAGTATAATGTCCAGCAGAGGGCAGTAGAAGACCACTTATTGGCTCACTTTCATTTTGACAGACTTGTTTTTCACCAGTATTCTGCACTAAAGCAAACCAATTTTTCCATGTTAACTATAAGACAATCATATTTTGTAAATTTAACACGTCATTGCTATTGACACTTCACATCAATGCTAGCAATGTGGTAAATCATGGTATCTCATAGTAAATAATACTATTACATGGTGTATCATGGTAAATCATAGTAAATAATTCTCTTACATGGTGTATCATGGTAAATCATGGTACAATCCTGGTAAATCATTCTAGAATGTGGTTTATCATGGTAAATCATCCTATAACATGGTAAACCAAGGTAAATTAAGAAAAATCATGGTAAACTATGGTAAATCATGCTAGAATCATGTTAAATGATACTAGAATGTGTTGAATTGTGCAAAACCATGCTACAACAGGGTAAATCATGGTGAATCATACTAGAACTTGGTATATCATGGTAAACTATGGTAAATCTTACTGGAACATGGTAAATCATGAAATATCACAATAAAATGTGGTATATCATAGTAAATCATGCTAAAACAATGCTTGCTACATAAGCCTTAATGTCTTTTGATGCTTTTGAGCTTAACTGCCTTAACTGCCTTAACTGCTTGAACACCGCTAAATGCTGCTAGCAGCTTTAATTAGGTGTTCAAGCACGAAGTGCTGAAAACCTATTGTATTTGTACTGATTTTTATTAGGTGTTCAAGCACGAAGTGCTGAAAACCTATTGTAATTGTGCTGATTTTTATTATTATTATTATTATTATTATTATTCCGCCCTAAAACGCGTCGTGCAGACCAAACCGTAAGTGCTAGAGACTTGATATTTGGGATTAAGGTAGCACAGAAATCGAGGAGAGGTTGAGAGAGTATGAGCCCGATTGGCCCATAGGTGGCGCTATAGCAACAAAAACGCGAAAGTGCTCATAACTCCTAGACCGTAAGTCGTAGAGTCAAGTGTCTTATATCATTGGAAAGCTGGACTCTTGACTTAAAAAACGTATATCTCCGATTTCATTTCCGCCATGATAGATTTTCCGCCATTTTGAATTTTGTCAAAAAACGATTTTTGCGAACTAGTCCCTGGTTTTTTGCCCGATCGGAACCAAACCAGTGCAGAAATGTTCTCTGGAGTCTGAATATCAATAATTATCGAAAAAAAGTTGAAATTTCGATTTCCGGTCGCTAGGGGGCGCAAAATGAACGTTGTGGGAGGAGCCTATTTTTCTAAAATGGCTATAACTCCAAAAGTAAATGAGGTAGGTTCACCAAACTTGGTACACATGTGCATGAGTTCAGTCTGAGGTTACAGTAAAAAAATCGCGACGATCGGACACTAGGTGGCGCTATAACATTAAAAAAACATAAAAGGGGGTGTGGCCACCTGACCGTTAGTCCGATTGACTTGAAATTTGGTATGCAGTGTCTTGGACCAAGGTGCCATGTATGTGTAAAAGGATATTGGCGTATCTCAAAAAACATGGCCGCCATCGGCCAATGAAGTTTGAGCACCTCTGAGACGAGGTTAACGGAGGCCGATCGGAACGAAACTCGATGGGCATGTTCGACTCATGGCCCAAGAGGTCTGTAAGAGTTTTGAAAGAAATCGGCCACTAGTTGGCGCTAACGAGTTTTATGGCTCTTTAATCACGTGATGTTGCACACATCCCCACAAAATGCATATCATTTGATAGATCTCCTCATGCTGAACAACTTTGCCTCTAGAACCATTGCTGTCAATCAAATCGTTCATTAAATATTCACGAATATGTTAAAAACCTACTTTTGCGAACTAGTCCCTGGTTTTTTGCCCGATCAAAACCAGACCAGTCTAGAACAATTTTCTGGACTCTCTAGATCAATAATTATCAAAAAAAAGTTGAACTTTTGCATTTTGAGTAACTGTAAAAGGGTTATTTAGAATAGGGGCTGGACAAAATACACTCAAAAGCCTATAAATCATACACAAAAACTCAGAACTTCACAAAAATTGGTGAGCATATGTGCCATACCATGGGGAAGAAGCATGCAAAGTTTCATGGAGATCGGACCATAGGTGGCGCTTTAACTGTTAATAAGCTTTAAAACCATGTATTTCCTATGGTAAATTGCATGTATTGGCTGTAAATGGTCTTTTCCATCTATGATCGTATAATTTTCACATCATAATGTTTAAAACCAGTGCAGTACAATTCTCTGGACTCTCTAGATCAATAATTATCAGAAAAGGTATCATTTATTCATTTGGATGGCTATAATAGGGTCACTTCAATGTGTAGTCTTGACCGAAAGCCTATATCTCTTCAATGAATGCTCAGATCTTATTAAAAACAAGTCTGAACATGTGGGCCGTGACTCTAAATAATCATGAAAATTTTCGGACAGATTGCCCAAAATATGCCTGTATAACAGTTAAAAAGGTGAAAATTATATGCACATAATGGCCTATTAAGCCAATAAGTGGTATTTTACTGCCCCCTGCTGTTTAAAAAAAGTAATTTTGTCACACTACTCAACTATAATTAATATTTAGACTTTAGAAATTCACTATTTTAACATTTACAAAAACATTTAGTCAAAAATCATCTATTGAACTGACAATTGAGTCACATTGGATCCTGAAGTTCCAAATGTCTCTATCTACAACAGAATGAGTGTGTGTAGATTAAATGATATGAAAAACATGGCATATTGTATAAGTAGGCTGTAATAGCACTGTTGTCCACTAGATGGAGCAGCAGCATTAGACATTTTTAATCTTTTTATCAGCTTTCAGCATTGGCTTAAAGCAAACAAATGCTTAAAGCATTTTCTTTAATTAGTTATATATTATTACATTGCAAAGAAATATGTGAAATGCTGTGTGTGTGTGTGTGTGTGTGTGTGAGAATGCATTATGGAGTTAACATGATAAAAATGGTTTGCTTCAGTGCAGCATACTGGAGAAACAAAGTAGTTTAAAATGAAAGTAAGCCAATAAGTGGTCTTTTACTGCCCTCTGCTGGCCACTTTACTTATTAATAGTCTTTTCACATGTGCTTTTGCATTCATATGCATATAGACACTATAAAATCACTTATATAACAATCACTATTAAAACACATTCATATTCTGTCAGAGTGTATCAGTTCATTTGTACTGACACTTCACATCAATGCTAGCAATGTGGTAAATCATGGTAAACAGTGTTAGAACATGGCTTTTCACAATAACAGATCCCAAACGTGTGTGTGTGTGTGTAAGCATGCATTATGGAGTTAACATGATAAAAATGGTTTGCTTCAGTGCAGAATTATTATACTGGAGAAACAAAGTAGTTTAAAATGAAAGTGAGCCAATAAGTGGTCTTCTACTGCCCTCTGCTGGCCACTCTTCTTACTAATAGTCTTTTCACATGTGCTTTTGCATTCATATGCATATAGACACTATAAAATCACTTATAAAACAATTACTATTATAACACAATCATATTTTGTCAGAGTTTATCACTTCAATTGTTCTGATGCTTCACATAATTGCTATCAACGTGGTAAATCATGGTAAATAATGCCAGAAACATGGTAAATCATAGTAAATAAGGTAAATCATGCTAGAATCCTGGTAAATCATTCTAGAATGTGCTATATCATGGTAAATCATCCTATAACATGGTACATCAAGGTAAACTATGGAAAATCATGTTAGATTCATGGTAAATCATACTGGAACATGGTAAATCATGAAAAATCACACTGAAATGTAGTATATCATGGTAAATCATGCTTGCTACATAAAACTTAATGACTTTTGATGCTTTTGTGCTTAACGGCCTTAAAGGCCTTAACTGCTTGAACACCGCTAAATGCTGCTTTGCAGCTTTAATTAGGTGTTCAAGCACGAAGTGCTGAAAACCTATTGTATTTGTACTGATTTTTATTATTATTATTATTATTATTATTCTGCCGTAAAACGCATCGTGCAGACCAAACCGTAAGAGCTAGAGACTTGAAACTTTGCCATATGGTAGTACAAAAATCGAGGAGAGGTTATCAAATTATGAGCCCGATTGGCCCATAGGTGGCGCTATAGCAACCAATTGCGCGAAACTGCTCATAACTCCTAGACCGTAAGTCGTAGACTCAAGTGTTTTATATCACTGGAAAGCTGGTCACCTGACGAAAAAAACGTATATCTCCGATTTAATTTCCGTCATGATAGATTTTCCGCCATTTTGAATTTTGTCGAAAAATGACTTTTGCGAACTAGTCCCTGGTTTTTTGTCCGATCGGAACCAAACCAGTGCAGAAATGTTCTTTGGAGTCTGAAGGTCAATAATTATCGAAAAAAATTGAAATTTTCGATTTTCGGTCGCTAGGGGGCGCAAAATGAACATTGTGGGAGGAGCCTATTTTACTAAAATGGCTATAACTCGAGAAGGAAATGAGATAGCTTCACCAAACTGGGTACACATGTGCGTGAGTTCAATCTGAGGTCACAGTAAAAAAATCGCGACGATCGAACACTAGGTGGCGCTATAACATGAAAAAAACGTATAAAGGACTGACCGTTAGTCCGATTGACCTGAAAATTGGTATGCAGTGTCTTGGTCCAAGGCCCCATGTATGTGTAAAAGGATATTGGCGTATCTCAAAAAACATGGCCGCCATCGACCAAAGAAGTTGAGACGAGGTTAACGGAGGCCAATCGGAACGAAACTCGATGGGCATGTTCGACTCATGGCCTAAGAGGTCTGTAAGAGTTTTGAAAGAAATCGGCCACTAGTTGGCGCTAACGAGTTTTACGGCTCTGTAATCACGTGGTGTTGCACAAATCCCCACAAAATGCATATCATATGATAGATCTCCTCATGCTGAACAACTTTGCCTCTAGACCCATTGCTGTCAATCAAATCGTTCATTAAATATTCACGAATATGTTAAAAACCTACTTTTGCGAACTAGTCCCTGGTTTTTCGCCCGATCGGAACCAGACCAGTCTAGGGCAATTCTCTGGACTCTCTAGATCAATAATTATCAAAAAAAAGTTGAACTTTTGCATTTTTCGTATGGCTATAATAGGGTCATTAAGAAAAGGGGCGTAGCAAAATACACTCAAAAGCCTATAAATCATAAATAAAAAGTCAGAACTTGACAAAAATTGGTGTGCATATGTGTCCTAACATGATGAAGAAGCATGCACAGTTTCATGGAGATCGGACCATAGGTGGCGCTTTAACTGTTAAAAAGCTTTAAAACCATGTATTTCCTATGGTAAATTGCATGTATTGGCTGTAAATGGTGTTTTCCATCTATGATCGTATAATTTTCACATCATAATGTTTAAAACCAGTGCAGTACAATTCTCTGGACTCTCTAGATCAATAATTATCAGAAAAGGTATAATTTATTCATTTGGATGGCTATAATAGGGTCACTTCAATGTGTAGTCTTGACCGAGTGTGCCCGAAAGCTTATATCTCTTCAATGAATGCTCAGATCGTATTAAAAACAAGTCTGAACATGTGGGCCGTGACTCTAAATAATCATGAAAATTTTCTGACAGATTGGACAAAATATGCTTGTATAACAGTTAAAAAGGTGAAAATTATATGCACATAATGGCCTATTAAGCCAATAAGTGGTATTTTACTGCCCCCTGCTGTTTAAAAAAAGTCATTTTGTCACACTACTCAACTATACTTAATATTTAGACTTTATAAATTCACTATTTTAACATTTACAAAAACATTTAGTCAAAAATCATCTATTGAAGTGACAATTGAGTCACATTGGATCCTGAAGTTCCAAATGTCTCTATCTACAACAGAATGAGTGTGTGTAGATTAAATGATATGAAAAACATGGCATATTGTATAAGTAGCCTGTAATAGCACTGTTGTCCACTAGATGGAGCAGCAGCATTAGACATTTTTAATCTTTTTATCAGCTTTCAGCATTGGCTTAAAGCAAACAAATGCTTAAAGCATTTTCTTTAATTAGTTATATATTATTACATTGCAAAGAAATATGTGAAATGCTGTGTGTGTGTGTGTGTGTCTGTGTAAGAATGCATTATGGAGTTAACATGATAAAAATGGTTTGCTTCAGTGCAGCATACTGGAGAAACAAAGTAGTTTAAAATGAAAGTAAGCCAATAAGTGGTCTTTTACTGCCCTCTGCTGGCCACTTTACTTATTAATAGTCTTTTCACATGTGCTTTTGCATTCATATGCATATAGACACTATAAAATCACTTATATAACAATCACTATTAAAACACATTCATATTCTGTCAGAGTGTATCAGTTCATTTGTACTGACACTTCACATCAATGCTGGCAATGTGGTAAATCATGGTAAACAGTGTTAGAACATGGCTTTTCACAATAACAGATCCCAAACGTGTGTGTGTGTGTGTGTGTGTGTGTAAGCATGCATTATGGAGTTAACATGATAAAAATGGTTTGCTTCAGTGCAGAATTATTATACTGGAGAAACAAAGTAGTTTAAAATGAAAGTGAGCCAATAAGTGGTCTTCTACTGCCCCCTGCTGGCCACTCTTCTTACTAATAGTCTTTTCACATGTGCTTTTGCATTCATATGCATATAGACACTATAAAATCACTTATAAAACAATTACTATTATAACACAATCATATTTTGTCAGAGTTTATCACTTCAATTGTTCTGATGCTTCACATAATTGCTATCAACGTGGTAAAGCATGGTAAATAATGCCAGAAACATGGTAAATCATAGTAAATAAGGTAAATCATGCTAGAATCCTGGTAAATCATTATACAATGTGCTATATCATGGTAAATCATCCTATAACATGGTACATCAAGGTAAACTATGGAAAATCATGTTAGATTCATGGTAAATCATACTGGAACATGGTAAATCATTAAAAATCACACTGAAATGTAGTATATCATGGTAAATCATGCTTGCTACATAAAACTTAATGACTTTTGATGCTTTTGTGCTTAACGGCCTTAAAGGCCTTAACTGCTTGAACACCGCTAAATGCTGCTTTGCAGCTTTAATTAGGTGTTCAAGCACGAAGTGCTGAAAACCTATTGTATTTGTACTGATTTTTATTATTATTATTATTATTATTATTATTATTATTATTCTTCTGCCGTAAAACGCATCGTGCAGCCCAAACCGTAAGGGCTGGAGACTTGAAACTTTGTCAGATGGTAGTACAAAAATCGAGGAGAGGTTATCAAATTATGAGCCCGATTGGCCCATAGGTGGCGCTATAGCGATCAATTGCGCGTAATTGCTCATAACTCCTAGACCGTAAGGCGTAGACTCAAGTGTCTTATATCATTGGAAAGCTGGGGGCCTGACGTAAAAAACGTATATCTCCGATTTCATTTCCGCCATGATGGATTTTCCGCCATTTTGAATTTTGTCGAAAAACTACTTTTGCGAACTAGTCCCTGGTTTTTCGCCCGATCGGAACCAAACCAGTGCAGAAATGTTCTCTGGAGTCTGAATATCAATAATTATCGAAAAAAAGTTGAAAGTTCGATTTCCGGTCGCTAGGGGGTGCAAAATGAACGTTGTGGGAGGAGCCTATTTTTCTAAAATGGCTATAACTCCAAAAGTAAATGAGGTAGGTTCACCAAACTTGGTACACATGTGCAAGAGTTCAGTCTGAGGTCACAGTAAAAAAATCGCGACGATCGGACACTAGGTGGCGCTATAACATTAAAAAAACATAAAAGGGGGTGTGGCCACCTGACCGTTAGTCCGATTGACTTGAAATTTGGTATGCAGTGTCTTGGTCCAAGGTACCATGTATGTGTAAAAGGATATTGGCGTATCTCAAAAAACATGGCCGCCATCGGCCAATGAATTTGAGCACCTATGAAACAAGGTTAACGGAGGCCGATCGGAACGAAACTCGATGGACATGTTCGACTCGTGGCCCAAGAGGTCTGTAAGAGTTTTGAAAGAAATCGGCCACTAGTTGGCGCTAACGAGTTTTACGGCTCTGTAATCACGTGGTGTTGCACACATCCACACAAAATGCATATCACTAGATAGATCTCCTCATGCTGAACAACTTTGCCTCTAGAACCATTGCTGTCAATTAAATCGTTCATTAAATATGCACGAATATGTTAAAAACCTACTTTTGCGAACTAGTCCCTGGTTTTTTGCCCGATCAAAATCAGACCAGTCTAGGACAATTCTCTGGACTCTCTAGATCAATAATTATCGAAAAAAAGTTGAATTTTTGCATTTGGCTGGCTGTAACAGGGTCATTTAGACAAGGGGGGTGTCAAAATACACTCAAAAGCCTATACATCCTAAAGGAAAACTCAGAACTTCACAAATATTGATGAGCATATGTGTCATAACATGGGGAAGAAGCATGCAAAGTTTCATGGAGATCGGACCATAGCTGGCGCTATAACTGTTAAAAACTTTAAAACCATGCATTTCCAATGGTAAATTGCCTGTATTGGCTGTGTGTGCTCTTTTTTTTTTTCCATCTATGAGCATATGTTAAAATCAATGTTCAAACCAGTGCAGTACAATTCTCTGGACTCTCTAGATCAATAATTATCAGAAAAGGTATAACTTATTCATTTGCATGGCTATAATAGTGACATTTCAATACGTAGCCTTGAACAGGTGTCCCTGAAAGCTGCATATTAAGCCAATAAGTGGTATTATACTGACCCCTGCTGTTTAAAATAGACATTTTGTCATGCTACTTACTAATATTATACTATAATGCTTATTTAGACTTTATAAAATCACTATTTTAACATTTACACTCACATTTTGTCAAAATTCATCTATTGGAGATCTACTATTGAGAACTTGCTTATTTGAGAATAGTATTACATTCAAATCCACATCGACTTTTTAAAACGAAAGTAAAACCGTTAGGCCACGCCCCTTCAGTACAAATTCACTCATAACTCGAAAACGGAAAGTCACTGCATGCTCAAATTTTGATGGTAAGGTCCTCTCGGGGGTCTTGATCGAAATCTAGCGTCGCGGGACTCGGGAGCACCCCCCCGCGGATCGCTAATTTGTGAGAACCACGATTTGGAACGGCTGTATCTCCCGAGCTAGACCACCTAGAAACTTGTGGGAGGGCTTGTTGGAAAGGCCCCGTCCTCATCTAGTTTCGATTCGAGTATGGCGCGATTTGGCCCATGCATTCCCGAGATATAAGCCCACAAAGATATACATTTCAACGGACACAAGTCCCTGCTCCAAAAACCCAGCAACACCGGGATGGTCTTGTTCAACAGGGCTCCTCTAACACTATCTAAGGTCTGAGTTTCAGATTTTTTCGCTTTCTCGTTCCCGAGATATAAGTAAAACAAATAAAAAAAATCCTGTCATTCATTTCAACTGTATTGTAATACCGCTGTTGTCCACGAGAGGGAGCAACAGCATTAGACATTTTTAATCTTTTTAAGCAGTTTTCAGCATTGGCTAACAAACAAATGCTTAAAGCTATTTATTATGATGGAAATAATATTTATAATAAATAATATAATAATAAATAAGGATTTATTATAAAGTTGAATATAATTATATCACAAAGAAATATGTGAAATGCTTATAGACCACTAAAAGAGATTTTCACAATAATATAACCCAAAAGTGTGTGTGTGTGTGTGTGTGTGTGTGTATGTAAGCATGCATAATTGAGTTAACATGAAAAAAACTGGTTTGCTTTAGTGCATAATACTGATGAAACCAAGTAGTTCAAAATGAAAGTGAGACAATAAGTGGTCTTCTACTGCCCTCTGCTGGACATTATACTTATTAATAGTCTTTTCACATGTGTTTTTGCATTCATTTATTTAGCCACTAAAAAATCCCTTATATGACAATTACTATAATAACACAATCATATTTTGTCAGAGTTCGGTGTAAAGGGATTTTCCTTTCACAGGAGGCAGCTGATAAAAATCTCCAACTGCAATGACAGAAACTTTTCCAAATGCAGAGTAATCTCCTGTTTGTTTGATTTGTCTCAATCTTCCATGAATATATGCCAGAAGTTTATGTACTAACATTGAATATCTAATGTGCAATGTACAAGAGTTAAACACAACTGTGGCAGTCGTATACAGACCATCATCATATAACATACCAGTATTCAGAGAGAACTTGATTAACTTGATTGATCAAATATGACGAGATGTCCATCCAAACAAGGAGGCAGTTTGTCACTCAAATCACCTTTACTGACAAAACTGCCAGCAGCAGTTCAGGTTTGTCTGTACCAGTGGAAGACACGCCACCCAAAGCAACAGAAGATTCTGCCATTGAGATAGAGGGAGAAGACGCTGCAGACCTGGACGCTTTGTTTGAGGGACTGTGAAGGACCACTTGCTGCACCACTGGCAAGGTGCTGTTCAACTGTAACCGTGCCCTTGATGCGTCTCATCTGTTACAAGTCTCCATTGCTCGGTTTTATTTATTTTTATTTTGTCATTTTTATTTTTGAATAACTTCTGCATGTTCAACACTGTGTGGCTTGATTGTTTTAAATAAGAAATATTTTAATATATTTCAATCAAAGCAGACTTTGAATCTGTTAGTGTACAACAGCAATAAAATCTACAGCAAAGCTGACAAAAGTAACGAGTGTTGTCAAAGAGTGCAATAAAAAATGTGTGCATGCAGCAAATGTTGAGTTTTTCTTTCTCTACTCATTTTGTATATGTTGTACAAACAAAAGTAAATTACAGCTTATGGCAAGTATATTGTGTATAATCATTTTGCTGCTCATATTTCTAGACAAAAATTCAAAAAAATTGAATTTTCAATTCAAGGTCGATAGGGGGCGCAAAATGAACATTGTGAAATTAGGCGATTTTACTAAAATGGCTATAACTCAAGAAGTAAATGAGATATCTTCACCAAACTCAACAGACATGTGTATGAGGACAGTGTGGGGTCACAGTAAAAATACTGCATCGATTGGCCACATGGTGGCGCTATAACAGTAAAAAAAACTTAAAAGGGGGTGTGGCCACCTGACCGTTAGTCCGATTGACTTGAAATTTTGTATGCAGCATCTTGGACCAAGGTACCATGTATGTGTAAAAGGATATTGGCGTATCTAAAAAAACATGGCCGCCATCAGCCAATGAAGTTTGAGCACCTATGAAACAAGGTTAACGGAGGCCGATCGGAACGAAACTCGATGGGCATGTTCGACTCGTGGCCCAAGAGGTCTGTAAGAGTTTTGAAAGAAATCGGCCACTAGTTGGCGCTAACGAGTTTTACAGCTCTGTAATCACGTGGTGTTGCATACATCCCCACAAAATGCATATCATTAGATAGATCTCCTCATGTTGAACAACTTTGCCTCTAGAACCATTGCTGTCAATTAAATCGTTCATTAAATATTCATGAATATGTTAAAAACCTACTTTTGCGAACTAGTCCCTGGTTTTTTGCCCGATCAGAACCAAACCAGTCTAGGGCAATTCTCTGGACTCTCTAGATCAATAATTATCGAAAAAAAGTTTAACTTTTGCATTTGGCTGGTTGTAACAGGGTCATTTAGAAAAGGGGCGTGACAAAATACACTCAAAAGCCTATAAATCTGAAATAAAAACTCAGAACTTTACAAAAATTGGTGAGCATATGTGACATAACATCATTAACAAACATGGAACATTTTATGGAGATTGGACCATAGGTGGCGCTATAACTGTCAAAAAGCTTTGAAACCATGTATTTCCTATGGTAAATTGCCTGTTTTGGCTGTAATAAAACTTAATGTCTTAAATGCTTATGTGCCTAAAGGCTTTAAATGCTTGAACACCGCTAAATGCTGCTTGCAGCTTTAATTATTATTATTATTATTATTCTTCTGCCGTAAAACGCATCGTGCAGCCCAAACCGTAAGAGCTAGAGACTTGAAACTTTGCCATATGGTAGTACAAAAATCGAGGAGAGGTTATCAAATTATGAGCCCGATTGGCCCATAGGTGGCGCTATAGCAACCAATTGCGCGAAACTGCTCATAACTCCTAGACCGTAAGTCGTAGACTCAAGTGTTTTATATCACTGGAAAGCTGGTCACCTGACGAAAAAAACGTATATCTCCGATTTAATTTCCGTCATGATAGATTTTCCGCCATTTTGAATTTTGTCGAAAAATGACTTTTGCGATCTAGTCCCTGGTTTTTTGTCCGATCGGAACCAAACCAGTGCAGAAATGTTCTCTGGAGTCTGAATATCAATAATTATCGAAAAAAAGTTGAATTTTCGATTTCCGGTTGCTAGGGGGCGCAAAATGAACGTTGTGGGAGGAGCCTATTTTTCTAAAATGGCTATAACTCCAAAAGTAAATTAGATAGCTTCACCAAACTTGGTACACATGTGCATGAGTTCAATCTGAGGTTACAGTAAAAAAATCGCGACGATCGAACACTAGGTGGCGCTATAACATGAAAAAAACCTATAAAGGACTGACCGTTAGTCCGATTGACCTGAAAATTGGTATGCAGTGTCTTGGTCCAAGGCCCCATGTATGTGTAAGAGGACATTGGCGTATCTCAAAAAACATGGCCGCCATCGACCAAAGAAGTTGAGACGAGGTTAACGGAGGCCAATCGGAACGAAACTCGATGGGCATGTTCGACTCATGGCCCAAGAGGTCTGTAAGAGTTTTGAAAGAAATCGGCCACTAGTTGGCGCTAACGAGTTTTACGGCTCTGTAATCACGTGGTGTTGCACAAATCCCCACAAAATGCATATCATATGATAGATCTCCTCATGCTGAACAACTTTGCCTCTAGAACCATTGCTGTCAATCAAATCGTTCATTAAATATTCATGAATATGTTAAAAACCTACTTTTGCGAACTAGTCCCTGGTTTTTCGCCCGATCAAAACCAGACCAGTCTAGGACAATTCTCTGGACTCTCTAGATCAATAATTATCAAAAAAAAGTTGAACTTTTGCATTTTTCGTATGGCTATAATAGGGTCATTAAGAAAAGGGGCGTAGCAAAATACACTCAAAAGCCTATAAATCATAAATAAAAAGTCAGAACTTGACAAAAATTGGTGTGCATATGTGTCCTAACATGATGAAGAAGCATGCACAGTTTCATGGAGATCGGACCATAGGTGGCGCTTTAACTGTTAAAAAGCTTTAAAACCATGTATTTCCTATGGTAAATTGCATGTATTGGCTGTAAATGGTGTTTTCCATCTATGATCGTATAATTTTCACATCATAATGTTTAAAACCAGTGCAGTACAATTCTCTGGACTCTCTAGATCAATAATTATCAGAAAAGGTATAATTTATTCATTTGGATGGCTATAATAGGGTCACTTCAATGTGTAGTCTTGACCGAGTGTGCCCGAAAGCCTATATCTCTTCAATGAATGCTCAGATCGTATTAAAAACAAGTCTGAACATGTGGGCCGTGACTCTAAATAATCATGAAAATTTTCGGACAGATTGGACAAAATATGCTTGTATAACAGTTAAAAAGGTGAAAATTATATGCACATAATGGCCTATTAAGCCAATAAGTGGTATTTTACTGCCCCCTGCTGTTTAAAAAAAGTCATTTTGTCACACTACTCAACTATACTTAATATTTAGACTTTATAAATTCACTATTTTAACATTTACAAAAACATTTAGTCAAAAATCATCTATTGAAGTGACAATTGAGTCACATTGGATCCTGAAGTTCCAAATGTCTCTATCTACAACAGAATGAGTGTGTGTAGATTAAATGATATGAAAAACATGGCATATTGTATAAGTAGGCTGTAATAGCACTGTTGTCCACTAGATGGAGCAGCAGCATTAGACATTTTTAATCTTTTTATCAGCTTTCAGCATTGGCTTAAAGCAAACAAATGCTTAAAGCATTTTCTTTAATTAGTTATATATTATTACATTGCAAAGAAATATGTGAAATGCTGTGTGTGTGTGTGTAAGAATGCATTATGGAGTTAACATGATAAAAATGGTTTGCTTCAGTGCAGCATACTGGAGAAACAAAGTAGTTTAAAATGAAAGTAAGCCAATAAGTGGTCTTTTACTGCCCTCTGCTGGCCACTTTACTTATTAATAGTCTTTTCACATGTGCTTTTGCATTCATATGCATATAGACACTATAAAATCACTTATATAACAATCACTATTAAAACACATTCATATTCTGTCAGAGTGTATCAGTTCATTTGTACTGACACTTCACATCAATGCTAGCAATGTGGTAAATCATGGTAAACAGTGTTAGAACATGGCTTTTCACAATAACAGATCCCAAACGTGTGTGTGTGTGTGTGTGTGTGTGTGTGTGTGTGTAAGCATGCATTATGGAGTTAACATGATAAAAATGGTTTGCTTCAGTGCAGAATTATTATACTGGAGAAACAAAGTAGTTTAAAATGAAAGTGAGCCAATAAGTGGTCTTCTACTGCCCTCTGCTGGCCACTCTTCTTACTAATAGTCTTTTCACATGTGCTTTTGCATTCATATGCATATAGACACTATAAAATCACTTATAAAACAATTACTATTATAACACAATCATATTTTGTCAGAGTTTATCACTTCAATTGTTCTGATGCTTCACATAATTGCTATCAACGTGGTAAATCATGGTAAATAATGCCAGAAACATGGTAAATCATAGTAAATAAGGTAAATCATGCTAGAATCCTGGTAAATCATTCTAGAATGTGCTATATCATGGTAAATCATCCTATAACATGGTACATCAAGGTAAACTATGGAAAATCATGTTAGATTCATGGTAAATCATACTGGAACATGGTAAATCATGAAAAATCACACTGAAATGTAGTATATCATGGTAAATCATGCTTGCTACATAAAACTTAATGACTTTTGATGCTTTTGTGCTTAACGGCCTTAAAGGCCTTAACTGCTTGAACACCGCTAAATGCTGCTTTGCAGCTTTAATTAGGTGTTCAAGCACGAAGTGCTGAAAACCTATTGTATTTGTACTGATTTTTATTATTATTATTATTATTATTATTATTATTATTATTATTATTATTCTTCTGCCGTAAAACGCATCGTGCAGCCCAAACCGTAAGGGCTGGAGACTTGAAACTTTGTCAGGTGGTAGTACAAAAATCGAGGAGAGGTTATCAAATTATGAGCCCGATTGGCCCATAGGTGGCGCTATAGCGATCAATTGCGCGTAACTGCTCATAACTCCTAGACCGTAAGGCGTAGACTCAAGTGTCTTATATCATTGGAAAGCTGGGGGCCTGACGTAAAAAACGTATATCTCCGATTTCATTTCCGCCATGATGGATTTTCCGCCATTTTGAATTTTGTCGAAAAACTACTTTTGCGAACTAGTCCCTGGTTTTTCGCCCGATCGGAACCAAACCAGTGCAGAAATGTTCTCTGGAGTCTGAATATCAATAATTATCGAAAAAAAGTTGAAAGTTCGATTTCCGGTCGCTAGGGGGTGCAAAATGAACGTTGTGGGAGGAGCCTATTTTTCTAAAATGGCTATAACTCCAAAAGTAAATGAGGTAGGTTCACCAAACTTGGTACACATGTGCAAGAGTTCAGTCTGAGGTCACAGTAAAAAAATCGCGACGATCGGACACTAGGTGGCGCTATAACATTAAAAAAACATAAAAG
The DNA here is from genome assembly GCA_031834385.1 of Semotilus atromaculatus. NCBI lineage: Eukaryota > Metazoa > Chordata > Actinopteri > Cypriniformes > Leuciscidae > Semotilus > Semotilus atromaculatus. The sequence goes on along the minus strand of JAULUF010000025.1, from coordinate 15,974,322 downwards.
GGGGTGTGGCCACCTGACCGTTAGTCCGATTGACTTGAAATTTGGTATGCAGTGTCTTGGTCCAAGGTACCATGTATGTGTAAAAGGATATTGGCGTATCTCAAAAAACATGGCCGCCATCGGCCAATGAATTTGAGCACCTATGAAACAAGGTTAACGGAGGCCGATCGGAACGAAACTCGATGGACATGTTCGACTCGTGGCCCAAGAGGTCTGTAAGAGTTTTGAAAGAAATCGGCCACTAGTTGGCGCTAACGAGTTTTACGGCTCTGTAATCACCTGGTGTTGCACACATCCACACAAAATGCATATCACTAGATACATCTCCTCATGCTGAACAACTTTGCCTCTAGAACCATTGCTGTCAATTAAATCGTTCATTAAATATGCACGAATATGTTAAAAACCTACTTTTGCGAACTAGTCCCTGGTTTTTTGCCCGATCAAAATCAGACCAGTCTAGGACAATTCTCTGGACTCTCTAGATCAATAATTATCGAAAAAAAGTTGAATTTTTGCATTTGGCTGGCTGTAACAGGGTCATTTAGACAAGGGGGGTGTCAAAATACACTCAAAAGCCTATACATCCTAAAGGAAAACTCAGAACTTCACAAATATTGATGAGCATATGTGTCATAACATGGGGAAGAAGCATGCAAAGTTTCATGGAGATCGGACCATAGCTGGCGCTATAACTGTTAAAAAGCTTTAAAACCATGCATTTCCAATGGTAAATTGCCTGTATTGGCTGTGTGTGCTCTTTTTTTTTTTCCATCTATGAGCATATGTTAAAATCAATGTTCAAACCAGTGCAGTACAATTCTCTGGACTCTCTAGATCAATAATTATCAGAAAAGGTATAACTTATTAATTTGCATGGCTATAATAGTGACATTTCAATACGTAGCCTTGAACAGGTGTCCCTGAAAGCTGCATATTAAGCCAATAAGTGGTATTATACTGACCCCTGCTGTTTAAAATAGACATTTTGTCATGCTACTTACTAATATTATACTATAATGCTTATTTAGACTTTATAAAATCACTATTTTAACATTTACACTCACATTTTGTCAAAATTCATCTATTGGAGATCTACTGTTGAGAACTTGCTTATTTGAGAATAGTATTACATTCAAATCCACATCGACTTTTTAAAACGAAAGTAAAACCGTTAGGCCACGCCCCTTCAGTACAAATTCACTCATAACTCGAAAACGGAAAGTCACTGCATGCTCAAATTTTGATGGTAAGGTCCTCTCGGGGGTCTTGATCGAAATCTAGCGTCGCGGGACTCGGGAGCACCCCCCCCCGCGGATCGCTAATTTGTGAGAACCACGATTTGGAACGGCTGTATCTCCCGAGCTAGACCACCTAGAAACTTGTGGGAGAGCTTGTTGGAAAGGCCCCGTCCTCATCTAGTTTCGATTCGAGTATGGCGCGATTTGGCCCATGCATTCCCGAGATATAAGCCCACAAAGATATACATTTCAACGGACACAAGTCCCTGCTCCAAAAACCCAGCAACACCGGGATGGTCTTGTTCAACAGGGCTCCTCTAACACTATCTAAGGTCTGAGTTTCAGATTTTTTCGCTTTCTCGTTCCCGAGATATAAGTAAAACAAATAAAAAAAAATCCTGTCATTCATTTCAACTGTATTGTAATACCGCTGTTGTCCACGAGAGGGAGCAACAGCATTAGACATTTTTTATCTTTTTAAGCAGTTTTCAGCATTGGCTAACAAACAAATGCTTAAAGCTATTTATTATGATGGAAATAATATTTATAATAAATAATATAATAATAAATAAGGATTTATTATAAAGTTGAATATAATTATATCACAAAGAAATATGTGAAATGCTTATAGACCACTAAAAGAGATTTTCACAATAATATAACCCAAAAGTGTGTGTGTGTGTGTGTGTGTATGTAAGCATGCATAATTGAGTTAACATGAAAAAAACTGGTTTGCTTTAGTGCATAATACTGATGAAACCAAGTAGTTCAAAATGAAAGTGAGACAATAAGTGGTCTTCTACTGCCCTCTGCTGGACATTATACTTATTAATAGTCTTTTCACATGTGTTTTTGCATTCATTTATTTAGCCACTAAAAAATCCCTTATATGACAATTACTATAATAACACAATCATATTTTGTCAGAGTTCGGTGTAAAGGTATTTTCCTTTCACAGGAGGCAGCTGATAAAAATCTCCAACTGCAATGACAGAGACTTTTCCAAATGCAGAGTAATCTCCTGTTTGTTTGATTTGTCTCAATCTTCCATGAATATATGCCAGAAGTTTATGTACTAACATTGAATATCTAATGTGCAATGTACAAGAGTTAAACACAACTGTGGCAGTCGTATACAGACCATCATCATATAACATACCAGTATTCAGAGAGAACTTGATTAACTTGATTGATCAAATATGACGAGATGTCCATCCAAACAAGGAGGCAGTTTGTCACTCAAATCACCTTTACTGACAAAACTGCCAGCAGCAGTTCAGGTTTGTCTGTACCAGTGGAAGACACGCCACCCAAAGCAACAGAAGATTCTGCCATTGAGATAGAGGGAGAAGACGCTGCAGACCTGGACGCTTTGTTTGAGGGACTGTGAAGGACCACTTGCTGCACCACTGGCAAGGTGCTGTTCAACTGTAACCGTGCCCTTGATGCGTCTCATCTGTTACAAGTCTCCATTGCTCGGTTTTATTTATTTTTATTTTGTCATTTTTATTTTTGAATAACTTCTGCATGTTCAACACTGTGTGGCTTGATTGTTTTAAATAAGAAATATTTTAATATATTTCAATCAAAGCAGGCTTTGAATCTGTTAGTGTACAACAGCAATATAATCTACAGCAAAGCTGACAAAAGTAACGAGTGTTGTCAAAGAGTGCAATAAAAAATGTGTGCATGCAGCAAATGTTGAGTTTTTCTTTCTCTACTCATTTTGTATATGTTGTACAAACAAAAGTAAATTACAGCTTATGGCAAGTATATTGTGTATAATCATTTTGCTGCTCATATTTCTAGACAAAAATTCAAAAAATTTTTTTTTTAAATTCAAGGTCGATAGGGGGCGCAAAATGAACATTGTGAAATTAGGCAATTTTACTAAAATGGCTATAACTCAAGAAGTAAATGAGATATCTTCACCAAACTCAACAGACATGTGCAAGAGTTCAGTCTGAGGTCACAGTAAAAAAATCGCGACGATCGGACACTAGGTGGCGCTATAACATTAAAAAAACATAAAAGGGGGTGTGGCCACCTGACCGTTAGTCCGATTGACTTGAAATTTGGTATGCAGTGTCTTGGTCCAAGGTACCATGTATGTGTAAAAGGATATTGGCGTATCTCAAAAAACATGGCCGCCATCGGCCAATGAATTTGAGCACCTATGAAACAAGGTTAACGGAGGCCGATCGGAACGAAACTCGATGGACATGTTCGACTCGTGGCCCACGAGGTCTGTAAGAGTTTTGAAAGAAATCGGCCACTAGTTGGCGCTAACGAGTTTTACGGCTCTGTAATCACGTGGTGTTGCACACATCCACACAAAATGCATATCACTAGATACATCTCCTCATGTTGAACAACTTTGCCTCTAGAACCATTGCTGTCAATTAAATCGTTCATTAAATATGCACGAATATGTTAAAAACCTACTTTTGCGAACTAGTCCCTGGTTTTTTGCCCGATCAAAATCAGACCAGTCTAGGACAATTCTCTGGACTCTCTAGATCAATAATTATCGAAAAAAAGTTGAATTTTTGCATTTGGCTGGCTGTAACAGGGTCATTTAGACAAGGGGGGTGTCAAAATACACTCAAAAGCCTATACATCCTAAAGGAAAACTCAGAACTTCACAAATATTGATGAGCATATGTGTCATAACATGGGGAAGAAGCATGCAAAGTTTCATGGAGATCGGACCATAGCTGGCGCTATAACTGTTAAAAAGCTTTAAAACCATGCATTTCCAATGGTAAACTGCCTGTATTGGCTGTGTGTGCTCTTTTTTTTTTCCATCTATGAGCATATGTTAAAATCAATGTTCAAACCAGTGCAGTACAATTCTCTGGACTCTCTAGATCAATAATTATCAGAAAAGGTATAACTTATTAATTTGCATGGCTATAATAGTGACATTTCAATACGTAGCCTTGAACAGGTGTCCCTGAAAGCTGCATATTAAGCCAATAAGTGGTATTATACTGACCCCTGCTGTTTAAAATAGACATTTTGTCATGCTACTTACTAATATTATACTATAATGCTTATTTAGACTTTATAAAATCACTATTTTAACATTTACACTCACATTTTGTCAAAATTCATCTATTGGAGATCTACTATTGAGAACTTGCTTATTTGAGAATAGTATTACATTCAAATCCACATCGACTTTTTAAAACGAAAGTAAAACCGTTAGGCCACGCCCCTTCAGTACAAATTCACTCATAACTCGAAAACGGAAAGTCACTGCATGCTCAAATTTTGATGGTAAGGTCCTCTCGGGGGTCTTGATTGAAATCTAGCGTCGCGGGACTCGGGAGCACCCCCCCGCGGATCGCTAATTTGTGAGAACCACGATTTGGAACGGCTGTATCTCCCGATCTAGACCACGTAGATCCTTGTGCGATAGCTTGTTGGAAAGGGCCCGTCCTCATCTAGCTTCGATTCGAGTATGGTGCGATTTGGCCCATGCATTCCCGAGATATAAGCCCACAAAGATATACATTTCAACGGACACAAGTCCCTGCTCCAAAAACCCAGCAACACCGGGATGGTCTTGTTCAACAGGGCTCCTCTAACACTATCTAAGGTCTGAGTTTCAGATTTTTTCGCTTTCTCGTTCCCGAGATATAAGTAAAACAAATAAAAAAATCCTGTCATTCATTTCAACTGTATTGTAATACCGCTGTTGTCCACGAGAGGGAGCAACAGCATTAGACATTTTTAATCTTTTTAAGCAGTTTTCAGCATTGGCTAACAAACAAATGCTTAAAGCTATGTATTATGATGGAAATAATATTTATAATAAATCATATAATATGAAATAATGATTTATTATAAAGTTTAATATAATTACATCACAAAGAAATACGTGAAATGCTTATAGACCACTAAAAGAGATTTTCACAATAGCATGACCTGAAAGTGTGTGTGTGTGTGTGTGTGCAAAGGCACCTGTGAAAACACTTTATTAATAAGTATAATGTCCAGCAGAGGGCAGTAGAAGACCACTTATTGGCTCACTTTCATTTTGACAGACTTGTTTTTCACCAGTTTTCTGCACTAAAGCAAACCAGTTTTTCTATGTTAACTATTATAAGACAATCATATTTTGACAGAGTTTATCACTTCATTTGTTCTGATGCTAGCAACATGGTAAATCATGGTAAATCACGGTAGAAACATTTAAAAATAATCAAAAGAAATAAGAATAATTAAAACAGTTTAGAATAAAGAAATTAAAATAATCAACAGAAATACAAATAATTAAAACAGTATAGAATAAAAAATTCAATAAAATACAGAACAAACAGTCGGACGAACAGTGAAACAGTGATCATTCAGTAAATGCACAGCTAAACAGAAGTGTTTTGAGTCTGGATGTGAATGTGACTACTGTAGGAGCACATCTGATCTCTACTGGAGGAGCACATCTGATCTCTACTGTAGGAGCACATCTGATCTCTACTGTAGGAGCACATCTGATCTCTACTGGAGGAGCACATCTGATCTCTTCTGGAGGAGCACATCTGATCTCTACTGTAGGAGCACATCTGATCTCTACTGGAGGAGCACATCTGATCTCTTCTGGAGGAGCACATCTGATCTCTACTGTAGGAGCACATCTGATCTCTACTGTAGGAGCACATCTGATCTCTACTGTAGGAGCACATCTGATCTCTACTGTAGGAGCACATCTGATCTCTACTGTAGGAGCACATCTGATCTCTTCTGGAGTAGCACATCTGATCTCTTTTGGAAGCTGGTTCCAGCATGGCTGGCAAAGTAGTCTAAAGCAGACTCTCCTTGTTTAGAGTGAACCCTTGGTATTTCTAGCTGACGTGATCCTAATCATCTGAGTGATCTGTTGGGTTTATATTCAGTGAGCATATCTGCAATATTTTGAGGTCCTAGGCCATTGAATGATTTATATACCAGTAATAATACTTTAAAATCAATCCTAAATGTAACTGGGAGCCAGTGTAAAGACCTGATGACTGGTGTGATGTGTTCATATGTTCTGGTTCTGCTCAGCGTTCTGTATGAGCTGCAACTGTCTGATGGTCTTTTTGGGAAGGCCAGTGAAGAGTCCATTACAATAATCCACTGCTGGAGATGAAAGCATGCACAAGTTTATCTAAGTCTTGACTGGAAACAAAGCATCTATTTTTTGCAATATTTTCAGATGATAATATGCTGATTTGGTTATTGCTTTGACATGACTACTGAAGCTAAGGTCTGATTCTAGAGACACACTGAGATTCCTGACTTGATTTTTAGCTGTTAGACCCCTACAGTGAAGGTATGCATTCACCTTGAGAACTTCATCTTTGTTTCAAACGCAATGACTTCAATTTTGTCTTTATTTAACTGAAGAAAGTTTTGGCACATCCAATTGTTTACTTCATCAATGCATTGGCACAGGGAGTCAATGGGGCTGTAGTCGTTAGGCGATAGGGCTAAGTAGAGCTGTGTGTCGTCTGCATAGCTGTGGTTCTTTTTCATTATTTGGCTCATTGGGGGCATGTACAGGTTGAATAGATAAATCATGGTAACTATGATAAATCATGCTAGAATAATATTAAATCATACTAGAATGTGTTCAATTGTGGTAAACCATGCAAGAACAGGGTCAATCATGGTGAATCGTACTAGAACTTGGTATAAAACATTGTATATTCCATCTATGATGTCAATGGTTAAATGCTTGCTACATAAAACTTAATATATTTTGATGCATTTGAGCTTAACTGCCTTAACTGTCTTAACTGTCTTAAATGCTTGAACACCGCTAAATGCTGCTAGCAGCTTTAATTATTATTAGGTGTTCAAGCACGAAGTGCTGAAAACCTATTGTATTTGTACTGATTTTTATTATTATTAGGTGTTCAAGCACGAAGTGCTGAAAACCTATTGTAATTGCTATTTGAAAAAAAAAAAAATCCCCTAAAACGCATCGTGCAGCCCAAACCGTAAGGCCTAGAGACTTGAAACCTGGCCAGATGGTAGGGCCTCAGTGTGGGAAGAACCTATCAGAGAATGAGCCCGATTGGCCCATAGGTGGCGCTACAGCAACCAAAAGTACTAAATTGCTCATAACTCCTAGACCGTTTGACTTAGAATCAAACTTTTTGCACCACTGTGATCCTTGGCTCAAGGCGGTCAAAATGTACATCTCCAAAATCGATTTAGGCCAGAAAAATGTTCTGCTATGTCCAATTTTGTCCAAAACCTACTTTCGCGAACTAGTCCCTGGTTTTTCGCCCGATCGGAACCAGACCAGTCTAGGACAATTCTCTGGACTCTCTAGATCAATAATTATCGAAAAAAAGTTTAAATTTGCCCTTTGGTTCACTGTAACAGGGTCATTTAGAAAAGGGGGCGTGTCAAAATACACTCAAAAGCCTATAAATCATGCATAAAAACTCAGAACTTCACAAAAATTGATGAGCACATGTGTAGTAACATGGTGAAGAAGCATGCAAAGTTTCATGGAGATCGGACCATAGGTGGCGCTATAACGGCCAAAAAGGTCGCCTATTATTAGGTGTTCAAGCACGAAGTGCTGAAAACCTATTGTAATTGCTATTTGAAAAAAAAAAAAATCCCCTAAAACGCATCGTGCAGCCCAAACCGTAAGGCCTAGAGACTTGAAACCTGGCCAGATGGTAGGGCCTCAGTGTGGGAAGAACCTATCAGAGAATGAGCCCGATTGGCCCATAGGTGGCGCTACAGCAACCAAAAGTACTAAATTGCTCATAACTCCTAGACCGTTTGACTTAGAATCAAACTTTTTGCACCACTGTGATCCTTGGCTCAAGGCGGACCATAGTTGGCGCTATAACTGTCAAAAAGCTTTGAAACCATGTATTTCCTATGGTAAATTGCCTGTTTTGGCTATAATAAAACTTAATGTCTTAAATGCTTATGTGCCTAAAGGCTTTAAATGCTTGAACACCGCTAAATGCTGCTTGCAGCTTTAATTAGGTGTTCAAGCACGAAGTGCTGAAAACCTATTGTATTTGTACTGATTTTTATTAGGTGTTCAAGCACGAAGTGCTGAAAACCTATTGTATTTGTACTGATTTTTATTATTATTATTATTATTATTATTATTATTATTAGGTGTTCAAGCACGAAGTGCTGAAAACCTATTGTATTTGTACTGATTTTTATTATTAGGTGTTCAAGCACGAAGTGCTGAAAACCTATTGTATTTGTACTGATTTTTATTAGGTGTTCAAGCACGAAGTGCTGAAAACCTATTGTATTTGTACTGATTTTTATTATTATTATTATTATTATTATTAGGTGTTCAAGCACGAAGTGCTGAAAACCTATTGTATTTGTACTGATTTTTATTATTATTATTATTATTATTCTTCTGCCGTAAAACGCATCGTGCAGCCCAAACCGTAAGAGCTAGAGACTTGAAACTTTGCCATATGGTAGTACAAAAATCGAGGAGAGGTTATCAAATTATGAGCCCGATTGGCCCATAGGTGGCGCTATAGCAACCAATTGCGCGAAACTGCTCATAACTCCTAGACCGTAAGTCGTAGACTCAAGTGTTTTATATCACTGGAAAGCTGGTCACCTGACGAAAAAAACGTATATCTCCGATTTAATTTCCGTCATGATAGATTTTCCGCCATTTTGAATTTTGTCGAAAAATGACTTTTGCGAACTAGTCCCTGGTTTTTTGTCCGATCGGAACCAAACCAGTGCAGAAATGTTCTCTGGAGTCTGAATATCAATAATTATCGAAAAAAAGTTGAATTTTCGATTTCCGGTCGCTAGGGGGCGCAAAATGAACGTTGTGGGAGGAGCCTATTTTTCTAAAATGGCTATAACTCCAGAAGTAAATTAGATAGCTTCACCAAACTTGGTACACATGTGCGTGAGTTCAATCTGAGGTTACAGTAAAAAAATCGCGACGATCGAACACTAGGTGGCGCTATAACATGAAAAAAACCTATAAAGGACTGACCGTTAGTCCGATTGACCTGAAAATTGGTATGCAGTGTCTTGGTCCAAGGCCCCATGTATGTGTAAGAGGACATTGGCGTATCTAAAAAAACATGGCCGCCATCGACCAAAGAAGTTGAGACGAGGTTAACGGAGGCCAATCGGAACGAAACTCGATGGGCATGTTCGACTCATGGCCTAAGAGGTCTGTAAGAGTTTTGAAAGAAATCGGCCACTAGTTGGCGCTAACGAGTTTTACGGCTCTGTAATCACGTGGTGTTGCACAAATCCCCACAAAATGCATATCATATGATAGATCTCCTCATGCTGAACAACTTTGCCTCTAGAACCATTGCTGTCAATCAAATCGTTCATTAAATATTCATGAATATGTTAAAAACCTACTTTTGCGAACTAGTCCCTGGTTTTTCGCCCGATCAAAACCAGACCAGTCTAGGACAATTCTCTGGACTCTCTAGATCAATAATTATCAAAAAAAAGTTGAACTTTTGCATTTTTCGTATGGCTATAATAGGGTCATTAAGAAAAGGGGCATAGCAAAATACACTCAAAAGCCTATAAATCATAAATAAAAAGTCAGAACTTGACAAAAATTGGTGTGCATATGTGTCCTAACATGATGAAGAAGCATGCACAGTTTCATGGAGATCGGACCATAGGTGGCGCTTTAACTGTTAAAAAGCTTTAAAACCATGTATTTCCTATGGTAAATTGCATGTATTGGCTGTAAATGGTGTTTTCCATCTATGATCGTATAATTTTCACATCATAATGTTTAAAACCAGTGCAGTACAATTCTCTGGACTCTCTAGATCAATAATTATCAGAAAAGGTATAATTTATTCATTTGGATGGCTATAATAGGGTCACTTCAATGTGTAGTCTTGACCGAGTGTGCCCGAAAGCCTATATCTCTTCAATGAATGCTCAGATCGTATTAAAAACAAGTCTGAACATGTGGGCCGTGACTCTAAATAATCATGAAAATTTTCGGACAGATTGGACAAAATATGCTTGTATAACAGTTAAAAAGGTGAAAATTATATGCACATAATGGCCTATTAAGCCAATAAGTGGTATTTTACTGCCCCCTGCTGTTTAAAAAAAGTCGTTTTGTCACACTACTCAACTATACTTAATATTTAGACTTTATAAATTCACTATTTTAACATTTACAAAAACATTTAGTCAAAAATCATCTATTGAAGTGACAATTGAGTCACATTGGATCCTGAAGTTCCAAATGTCTCTATCTACAACAGAATGAGTGTGTGTAGATTAAATGATATGAAAAACATGGCATATTGTATAAGTAGGCTGTAATAGCACTGTTGTACACTAGATGGAGCAGCAGCATTAGACATTTTTAATCTTTTTATCAGCTTTCAGCATTGGCTTAAAGCAAACAAATGCTTAAAGCATTTTCTTTAATTAGTTATATATTATTACATTGCAAAGAAATATGTGAAATGCTGTGTGTGTGTGTGTGTGTGTGTGTGTGTGTAAGAATGCATTATGGAGTTAACATGATAAAAATGGTTTGCTTCAGTGCAGCATACTGGAGAAACAAAGTAGTTTAAAATGAAAGTAAGCCAATAAGTGGTCTTTTACTGCCCTCTGCTGGCCACTTTACTTATTAATAGTCTTTTCACATGTGCTTTTGCATTCATATGCATATAGACACTATAAAATCACTTATATAACAATCACTATTAAAACACATTCATATTCTGTCAGAGTGTATCAGTTCATTTGTACTGACACTTCACATCAATGCTAGCAATGTGGTAAATCATGGTAAACAGTGTTAGAACATGGCTTTTCACAATAACAGATCCCAAACGTGTGTGTGTGTGTGTGTGTGTGTGTGTGTGTAAGCATGCATTATGGAGTTAACATGATAAAAATGGTTTGCTTCAGTGCAGAATTATTATACTGGAGAAACAAAGTAGTTTAAAATGAAAGTGAGCCAATAAGTGGTCTTCTACTGCCCTCTGCTGGCCACTCTTCTTACTAATAGTCTTTTCACATGTGCTTTTGCATTCATATGCATATAGACACTATAAAATCACTTATAAAACAATTACTATTCTAACACAATCATATTTTGTCAGAGTTTATCACTTCAATTGTTCTGATGCTTCACATAATTGCTATCAACGTGGTAAATCATGGTAAATAATGCCAGAAACATGGTAAATCATAGTAAATAAGGTAAATCATGCTAGAATCCTGGTAAATCATTCTAGAATGTGCTATATCATGGTAAATCATCCTATAACATGGTACATCAAGGTAAACTATGGAAAATCATGTTAGATTCATGGTAAATCATACTGGAACATGGTAAATCATGAAAAATCACACTGAAATGTAGTATATCATGGTAAATCATGCTTGCTACATAAAACTTAATGACTTTTGATGCTTTTGTGCTTAACGGCCTTAAAGGCCTTAACTGCTTGAACACCGCTAAATGCTGCTTTGCAGCTTTAATTATTAGGTGTTCAAGCACGAAGTGCTGAAAACCTATTGTATTTGTACTGATTTTTATTATTATTATTATTATTATTTTTCTTCTGCCGTAAAACGCATCGTGCAGCCCAAACCGTAAGTGCTAGAGACTTGAAACTTTGTCAGATGGTAGTACAAAAATCGAGGAGAGGTTATCAAATTATGAGCCCGATTGGCCCATAGGTGGCGCTATAGCAATCAATTGCGCGTAACTGCTCATAACTCCTAGACCGTAAGTCGTAGACTCAAGTGTCTTATATCATTGGAAAGCTGGGGGCGTGACGTAAAAAACGTATATCTCCGATTTCATTTCCGCCATGATGGATTTTCCGCCATTTTGAATTTAGTCGAAAAACTACTTTTGCGAACTAGTCCCTGGTTTTTCGCCCGATCGGAACCAAACCAGTGCAGAAATGTTCTCTGGAGTCTGAATATCAATAATTATCGAAAAAAAGTTGAAATTTCGATTTCCGGTCGCTAGGGGGCGCAAAATGAACGTTGTGGGAGGAGCCTATTTTTCTAAAATGGCTATAACTCCAAAAGTAAATGAGGTAGGTTCACCAAACTTGGTACACATGTGCATGAGTTCAGTCTGAGGTCACAGTAAAAAAATCGCGACGATCGGACACTAGGTGGCGCTATAACATTAAAAAAACATAAAAGGGGGTGTGGCCACCTGACCGTTAGTCCGATTGACTTGAAATTTGGTATGCAGTGTCTTGGACCAAGGTACCATGTATGTGTAAAAGGATATTGGCGTATCTCAAAAAACATGGCCGCCATCGGCCAATGAAGTTTGAGCCCCTCTGAGACGAGGTTAACGGAGGCCGATCGGAACGAAACTCGATGGGCATGTTCGACTCATGGCCCAAGAGGTCTGTAAGAGTTTTGAAAGAAATCGGCCACTAGTTGGCGCTAACGAGTTTTATGGCTCTTTAATCACGTGGTGTTGCACACATCCCCACAAAATGCATATCATTTGATAGATCTCCTCATGCTGAACAACTTTGCCTCTAGAACCATTGCTGCCAATCAAATCGTTCATTAAATATTCACGAATATGTTAAAAACCTACTTTTGCGAACTAGTCCCTGGTTTTTTGCCCGATCAAAACCAGACCAGTCTAGGACAATTCTCTGGACTCTCTAGATCAATAATTATCGAAAAAAAGTAGAACTTTTGCATTTTGAGTGACTGTAAAAGGGTTATTTAGAATAGGGGCGGGACAAAATACACTCAAAAGCCTATAAATCATACATAAAAACTCAAAACTTCACAAAAATTGCTGAGTATATGTGCCATGCCATGGGGAAGAAGCTTACAAAGTTTCATGGAGATCGGACAATAGGTGGCGCTATAACTGTCAAAAAGCTTTAAAACCATAGATTTTCTATGGTAAAATGCCTGCATTGGCTGTAAATGGTCTTTTCCATCTATGATCATATTAATATTTATATCATAATGTTCAAAACCAGTGCAGTACAATTCTCTGGACTCTCTAGATCAATAATTATCAGAAAAGATATAACTTATTCATTTAGATGGCTATAATAGTAACACTTCAATACGTAGCCTTGACCAGGTGTCCCTGAAAGCCTATATCTCTTCAATGAATGCTCATATCTTCTTAAAAACAAGTTAAAACATGTGAAACTAAATAAGCACGACAATTTTCAGACAGATCGGACAAAATATGCCTCTATAACAGTTAAAAAGGTGAAAATGATATGAACATAATGGCATATTAAGCCAATAAGTGGTATTATACTGCCCCCTGCTGTTTAAAATAGTCATTTTGTCATTCTACTAACTAAAAGTATACTATAATTCTTATTTAGACTTTATAAAATCACTATTTTAACATTTACACTGACATTTAGTGAAAATACCTCTATTAAAGTATTACTACTGAGTCTGACTCTGAGTCTTATTATGTGAAATGCTTATGACCATTAAAGTATATTTTCATAATGACACATCCCAATAGCATTGAAAACAACTACAACATTTGTCTTTGTGTGTGTGTGTGTGTGTGTGTGTTTGTGTGTGTGTGAAGCATATAAGTTAAATATGAGTGCAAAACCACCTGTGAAAACACTTTATCAATAAGTATAATGTCCAGCAGAGGGCAGTAGAAGACCACTTATTGGCTCACTTTCATTTTGACAGACTTGTTTTTCACCAGTATTCTGCACTAAAGCAAACCAATTTTTCCATGTTAACTATAAGACAATCATATTTTGTAAATTTAACACGTCATTGCTATTGACACTTCACATCAATGCTAGCAATGTGGTAAATCATGGTGTATAATGGTAAATCATAGTAAATAATTCTCTTACATGGTGTATCATGGTAAATCATGGTACAATCCTGGTAAATCATTCTAGAATGTGGTTTATCATGGTAAATCATCCTATAACATGGTAAACCAAGGTAAATTAAGAAAAATCATGGTAAACTATGGTAAATCATGCTAGAATCATGTTAAATGATACTAGAATGTATTGAATTGTGCAAAACCATGCTACAACAGGGTAAATCATGGTGAATCATACTAGAACTTGGTATATCATGGTAAACTATGGTAAATCTTACTGGAACATGGTAAATCATGAAATATCACAATAAAATGTGGTATATCATAGTAAATCATGCTAAAACAATGCTTGCTACATAAGCCTTAATGTCTTTTGATGCTTTTCAGCTTAACTGCCTTAACTGCCTTAACTGCTTGAACACCGCTAAATGCTGCTAGCAGCTTTAATTATTATTATTATTTTTCTGCCGTAAAACGCATCGTGCAGCCCAAACCGTAAGAGCTAGAGACTTGAAACTTTGCCATATGATAGTACAAAAATCGAGGAGAGGTTATCAAATTATGAGCCCGATTGGCCCATAGGTGGCGCTATAGCAACCAATTGCGCAAAACTGCTCATAACTCCTAGACCGTAAGTCGTAGACTCAAGTGTTTTATATCACTGGAAAGCTGGTCACCTGACGAAAAAAACGTATATCTCCGATTTAATTTCCGTCATGATAGATTTTCCGCCATTTTGAATTTTGTCGAAAAATGACTTTTGCGAACTAGTCCCTGGTTTTTTGTCCGATCGGAACCAAACCAGTGCAGAAATGTTCTTTGGAGTCTGAAGGTCAATAATTATCGAAAAAAATTTAAATTTTCGATTTTCGGTCGCTAGGGGGCGCAAAATGAACATTGTGGGAGGAGCCTATTTTACTAAAATGGCTATAACTCGAGAAGGAAATTAGATAGCTTCACCAAACTTGGTACAAATGTGCGTGAGTTCAATCTGAGGTTACAGTAAAAAAATCGCGACGATCGAACACTAGGTGGCGCTATAACATGAAAAAAACCTATAAAGGACTGACCGTTAGTCCGATTGACCTGAAAATTGGTATGCAGTGTCTTGGTCCAAGGCCCCATGTATGTGTAAGAGGACATTGGCGTATCTCAAAAAACATGGCCGCCATCGACCAAAGAAGTTGAGACGAGGTTAACGGAGGCCAATCGGAACGAAACTCGATGGGCATGTTCGACTCATGGCCTAAGAGGTCTGTAAGAGTTTTGAAAGAAATCGGCCACTAGTTGGCGCTAACGAGTTTTACGGCTCTGTAATCACGTGGTGTTGCACAAATCCCCACAAAATGCATATCATATGATAGATCTCCTCATGCTGAACAACTTTGCCTCTAGAACCATTGCTGTCAATCAAATCGTTCATTAAATATTCATGAATATGTTAAAAACCTACTTTTGCGAACTAGTCCCTGGTTTTTCGCCCGATCAAAACCAGACCAGTCTAGGACAATTCTCTGGACTCTCTAGATCAATAATTATCAAAAAAAAGTTGAACTTTTGCATTTTTCGTATGGCTATAATAGGGTCATTTAGAAAAGGGGCGTAGCAAAATACACTCAAAAGCCTATAAATCATAAATAAAAAGTCAGAACTTGACAAAAATTGGTGTGCATATGTGTCCTAACATGATGAAGAAGCATGCACAGTTTCATGGAGATCGGACCATAGGTGGCGCTTTAACTGTTAAAAAGCTTTAAAACCATGTATTTCCTATGGTAAATTGCATGTATTGGCTGTAAATGGTGTTTTCCATCTATGATCGTATAATTTTCACATCATAATGTTTAAAACCAGTGCAGTACAATTCTCTGGACTCTCTAGATCAATAATTATCAGAAAAGGTATAATTTATTCATTTGGATGGCTATAATAGGGTCACTTCAATGTGTAGTCTTGACCGAGTGTGCCCGAAAGCCTATATCTCTTCAATGAATGCTCAGATCGTATTAAAAACAAGTCTGAACATGTGGGCCGTGACTCTAAATAATCATGAAAATTTTCGGACAGATTGGACAAAATATGCTTGTATAACAGTTAAAAAGGTGAAAATTATATGCACATAATGGCCTATTAAGCCAATAAGTGGTATTTTACTGCCCCCTGCTGTTTAAAAAAAGTCGTTTTGTCACACTACTCAACTATACTTAATATTTAGACTTTATAAATTCACTATTTTAACATTTACAAAAACATTTAGTCAAAAATCATCTATTGAAGTGACAATTGAGTCACATTGGATCCTGAAGTTCCAAATGTCTCTATCTACAACAGAATGAGTGTGTGTAGATTAAATGATATGAAAAACATGGCATATTGTATAAGTAGGCTGTAATAGCACTGTTGTACACTAGATGGAGCAGCAGCATTAGACATTTTTAATCTTTTTATCAGCTTTCAGCATTGGCTTAAAGCAAACAAATGCTTAAAGCATTTTCTTTAATTAGTTATATATTATTACATTGCAAAGAAATATGTGAAATGCTGTGTGTGTGTGTGTGTGTGTGTGTGTGTGTAAGAATGCATTATGGAGTTAACATGATAAAAATGGTTTGCTTCAGTGCAGCATACTGGAGAAACAAAGTAGTTTAAAATGAAAGTAAGCCAATAAGTGGTCTTTTACTGCCCTCTGCTGGCCACTTTACTTATTAATAGTCTTTTCACATGTGCTTTTGCATTCATATGCATATAGACACTATAAAATCACTTATATAACAATCACTATTAAAACACATTCATATTCTGTCAGAGTGTATCAGTTCATTTGTACTGACACTTCACATCAATGCTAGCAATGTGGTAAATCATGGTAAACAGTGTTAGAACATGGCTTTTCACAATAACAGATCCCAAACGTGTGTGTGTGTGTGTGTGTGTGTGTGTGTAAGCATGCATTATGGAGTTAACATGATAAAAATGGTTTGCTTCAGTGCAGAATTATTATACTGGAGAAACAAAGTAGTTTAAAATGAAAGTGAGCCAATAAGTGGTCTTCTACTGCCCTCTGCTGGCCACTCTTCTTACTAATAGTCTTTTCACATGTGCTTTTGCATTCATATGCATATAGACACTATAAAATCACTTATAAAACAATTACTATTCTAACACAATCATATTTTGTCAGAGTTTATCACTTCAATTGTTCTGATGCTTCACATAATTGCTATCAACGTGGTAAATCATGGTAAATAATGCCAGAAACATGGTAAATCATAGTAAATAAGGTAAATCATGCTAGAATCCTGGTAAATCATTCTAGAATGTGCTATATCATGGTACATCATCCTATAACATGGTACATCAAGGTAAACTATGGAAAATCATGTTAGATTCATGGTAAATCATACTGGAACATGGTAAATCATGAAAAATCACACTGAAATGTAGTATATCATGGTAAATCATGCTTGCTACATAAAACTTAATGACTTTTGATGCTTTTGTGCTTAACGGCCTTAAAGGCCTTAACTGCTTGAACACCGCTAAATGCTGCTTTGCAGCTTTAATTATTATTAGGTGTTCAAGCACGAAGTGCTGAAAACCTATTGTAATTGTACTGATTTTTATTATTATTATTATTATTATTATTATTATTATTATTATTTTCCCCTAAAACGCATCGTGCAGCCCAAACCGTACGTGCTAGAGACTTGAAATTTTGGCATAGGGTAGCACAGAAATCGAGGAGAGGTTGAGAGAGTATGAGCCCGATTGGCCCATAGGTGGCGCTATAGCAACAAAAACGCGAAAGTGCTCATAACTCCTAGACCGTAAGTCGTAGAGTCAAGTGTCTTATATCATTGGAAAGCTGGACTCTTGACTTAAAAAACGTATATCTCCGATTTCATTTCCGGCATGATAGATTTTCCGCCATTTTGAATTTTGTCAAAAAACGATTTTTGCGAACTAGTCCCTGGTTTTTCGCCCGATCGGAACCAAACCAGTGCAGAAATGTTCTCTGGAGTCTGAATATCAATAATTATCAAAAAAAAGTTGAATTTTCTATTTCCGGTCGCTAGGGGGCGCAAAATAAACGTTATGGGAGGAGCCTATTTTTCTAAAATGGCTATAACTCCAGAAGTAAATGAGGTAGGTTCACCAAACTTGGTACACATGTGCATGAGTGCAATTTGAGGTCACAGTAAAAAAATCGCGACGATCGGACACTAGGTGGCGCTATAACATTAAAAAAACATAAAAGGGGGTGTGGCCACCTGACCGTTAGTCCGATTGACTTGAAATTTGGTATGCAGTGTCTTGGACCAAGGCCCCATGTATGTGTAAAAGGATATTGGCGTATCTCAAAAAACATGGCCGCCATCGGCCAATGAAGTTTGAGCATCTCTGAGACGAGGTTAACGGAGGCCGATCGGAACGAAACTCGATGGGCATGTTCGACTCGTGGCCCAAGAGGTCTGTAAGAGTTTTGAAAGAAATCGGCCACTAGTTGGCGCTAACGAGTTTTATGGCTCTTTAATCACGTGGTGTTGCACACATTCCCACAAAATGCATATCATTTGATAGATCTCCTCATGCTGAACAACTTTGCCTCTAGAACCATTGCTGTCAATCAAATCGTTCATTAAATATTCACGAATATGTTAAAAACCTACTTTTGCGAACTAGTCCCTGGTTTTTCGCCCGATCAAAATCAGACCAGTCTAGGACAATTCTCTGGACTCTCTAGATCAATAATTATTGAAAAAAAGTTGAACTTTTGCATTTTGAGTGACTGTAAAAGGGTTATTTAGACTAGGGGCTGGACAAAATACACTCAAAAGCCTATAAATCATACACAAAAACTCAGAACTTCACAAAAATTGGTGAGCATATGTGCCATACCATGGGGAAGAAGCATGCAAAGTTTCATGGAGATCGGACCATAGGTGGCGCTTTAACTGTTAAAAAGCTTTAAAACCATGTATTTCCTATGGTAAATTGCATGTATTGGCTGTAAATGGTCTTTTCCATCTATGATCGTATAATTTTCACATCATAATGTTTAAAACCAGTGCAGTACAATTCTCTGGACTCTCTAGATCAATAATTATCAGAAAAGGTATCATTTATTCATTTGGATGGCTATAATAGGGTCACTTCAATGTGTAGTCTTGACCGAATGTGCCCGAAAGCCTATATCTCTTCAATGAATGCTCAGATCGTATTAAAAACAAGTCTGAACATGTGGGCCGTGACTCTAAATAATCATGAAAATTTTCGGACAGATTGGACAAAATATGCTTGTATAACAGTTAAAAAGGTGAAAATTATATGCACATAATGGCCTATTAAGCCAATAAGTGGTATTTTACTGCCCCCTGCTGTTTAAAAAAAGTCATTTTGTCACACTACTCAACTATACTTAATATTTAGACTTTATAATTTCACTATTTTAACATTTACAAAAACATTTAGTCAAAAATCATCTATTGAAGTGACAATTGAGTCACATTGGATCCTGAAGTTCCAAATGTCTCTATCTACAACAGAATGAGTGTGTGTAGATTAAATGATATGAAAAACATGGCATATTGTATAAGTAGGCTGTAATAGCACTGTTGTCCACTAGATGGAGCAGCAGCATTAGACATTTTTAATCTTTTTATCAGCTTTCAGCATTGGCTTAAAGCAAACAAATGCTTAAAGCATTTTCTTTAATTAGTTATATATTATTACATTGCAAAGAAATATGTGAAATGCTGTGTGTGTGTGTGTGTGTGTGTGTGTAAGAATGCATTATGGAGTTAACATGATAAAAAAGGTTTGCTTCAGTGCAGCATACTGGAGAAACAAAGTAGTTTAAAATGAAAGTAAGCCAATAAGTGGTCTTTTACTGCCCTCTGCTGGCCACTTTACTTATTAATAGTCTTTTCACATGTGCTTTTGCATTCATATGCATATAGACACTATAAAATCACTTATATAACAATCACTATTAAAACACATTCATATTCTGTCAGAGTGTATCAGTTCATTTGTACTGACACTTCACATCAATGCTAGCAATGTGGTAAATCATGGTAAACAGTGTTAGAACATGGCTTTTCACAATAACAGATCCCAAACGTGTGTGTGTGTGTGTGTGTAAGCATGCATTATGGAGTTAACATGATAAAAATGGTTTGCTTCAGTGCAGAATTATTATACTGGAGAAACAAAGTAGTTTAAAATGAAAGTGAGCCAATAAGTGGTCTTCTACTGCCCTCTGCTGGCCACTCTTCTTACTAATAGTCTTTTCACATGTGCTTTTGCATTCATATGCATATAGACACTATAAAATCACTTATAAAACAATTACTATTATAACACAATCATATTTTGTCAGAGTTTATCACTTCAATTGTTCTGATGCTTCACATAATTGCTATCAACGTGGTAAATCATGGTAAATAATGCCAGAAACATGGTAAATCATAGTAAATAAGGTAAATCATGCTAGAATCCTGGTAAATCATTATACAATGTGCTATATCATGGTAAATCATCCTATAACATGGTACATCAAGGTAAACTATGGAAAATCATGTTAGATTCATGGTAAATCATACTGGAACATGGTAAATCATGAAAAATCACACTGAAATGTAGTATATCATGGTAAATCATGCTTGCTACATAAAACTTAATGACTTTTGATGCTTTTGTGCTTAACGGCCTTAAAGGCCTTAACTGCTTGAACACCGCTAAATGCTGCTTTGCAGCTTTAATTAGGTGTTCAAGCACGAAGTGCTGAAAACCTATTGTATTTGTACTGATTTTTATTATTATTATTATTATTATTTTTCTTCTGCCGTAAAACGCATCGTGCAGCCCAAACCGTAAGTGCTAGAGACTTGAAACTTTGTCAGATGGTAGTCCAAAAATCGAGGAGAGGTTATCAAATTATGAGCCCGATTGGCCCATAGGTGGCGCTATAGCAATCAATTGCGCGTAACTGCTCATAACTCCTAGACCGTAAGTCGTAGACTCAAGTGTCTTATATCATTGGAAAGCTGGGGGCGTGACGTAAAAAACGTATATCTCCGATTTCATTTCCGCCATGATGGATTTTCCGCCATTTTGAATTTAGTCGAAAAACTACTTTTGCGAACTAGTCCCTGGTTTTTCGCCCGATCGGAACCAAACCAGTGCAGAAATGTTCTCTGGAGTCTGAATATCAATAATTATCGAAAAAAAGTTGAAATTTCGATTTCCGGTCGCTAGGGGGCGCAAAATGAACGTTGTGGGAGGAGCCTATTTTTCTAAAATGGCTATAACTCCAAAAGTAAATGAGGTAGGTTCACCAAGCTTGGTAAACATGTGCATGAGTTCAGTTTGAGGTCACAGTAAAAAAATCGCGACGATCGGACACTAGGTGGCGCTATAACATTAAAAAAACATAAAAGGGGGTGTGGCCACCTGACCGTTAGTCCGATTGACTTGAAATTTGGTATGCAGTGTCTTGGACCAAGGTACCATGTATGTGTAAAAGGATATTGGCGTATCTCAAAAAACATGGCCGCCATCGGCCAATGAAGTTTGAGCCCCTCTGAGACGAGGTTAACGGAGGCCGATCGGAACGAAACTCGATGGGCATGTTCGACTCATGGCCCAAGAGGTCTGTAAGAGTTTTGAAAGAAATCGGCCACTAGTTGGCGCTAACGAGTTTTATGGCTCTTTAATCACGTGGTGTTGCACACATCCCCACAAAATGCATATCATTTGATAGATCTCCTCATGCTGAACAACTTTGCCTCTAGAACCATTGCTGCCAATCAAATCGTTCATTAAATATTCACGAATATGTTAAAAACCTACTTTTGCGAACTAGTCCCTGGTTTTTTGCCCGATCAAAACCAGACCAGTCTAGGACAATTCTCTGGACTCTCTAGATCAATAATTATCGAAAAAAAGTTGAACTTTTGCATTTTGAGTGACTTTAAAAGGGTTATTTAGAATAGGGGCGGGACAAAATACACTCAAAAGCCTATAAATCATACATAAAAACTCAAAACTTCACAAAAATTGCTGAGTATATGTGCCATGCCATGGGGAAGAAGCTTACAAAGTTTCATGGAGATCGGACAATAGGTGGCGCTATAACTGTCAAAAAGCTTTAAAACCATAGATTTTCTATGGTAAAATGCCTGCATTGGCTGTAAATGGTCTTTTCCATCTATGATCATATTAATATTTATATCATAATGTTCAAAACCAGTGCAGTACAATTCTCTGGACTCTCTAGATCAATAATTATCAGAAAAGATATAACTTATTCATTTAGATGGCTATAATAGTAACACTTCAATACGTAGCCTTGACCAGGTGTCCCTGAAAGCCTATATCTCTTCAATGAATGCTCATATCTTCTTAAAAACAAGTTAAAACATGTGAAACTAAATAAGCACGACAATTTTCAGACGGATCGGACAAAATATGCCTCTATAACAGTTAAAAATGTGAAAATGATATGAACATAATGGCATATTAAGCCAATAAGTGGTATTATACTGCCCCCTGCTGTTTAAAATAGTCATTTTGTCATTCTACTAACTAAAAGTATACTATAATTCTTATTTAGACTTTATGAAATCACTATTTTAACATTTACACTGACATTTAGTGAAAATACCTCTATTAAAGTATTACTACTGAGTCTGACTCTGAGTCTTATTATGTGAAATGCTTATGACCATTAAAGTATATTTTCATAATGACACATCCCAATAGCATTGAAAACAACTACAACATTTGTCTTTGTGTGTGTGTGTGTGTGTGTGTGTGAAGCATATAAGTTAAATATGAGTGCAAAACCACCTGTGAAAACACTTTATCAATAAGTATAATGTCCAGCAGAGGGCAGTAGAAGACCACTTATTGGCTCACTTTCATTTTGACAGACTTGTTTTTCACCAGTATTCTGCACTAAAGCAAACCAATTTTTCCATGTTAACTATAAGACAATCATATTTTGTAAATTTAACACGTCATTGCTATTGACACTTCACATCAATGCTAGCAATGTGGTAAATCATGGTATCTCATAGTAAATAATACTATTACATGGTGTATCATGGTAAATCATAGTAAATAATTCTCTTACATGGTGTATCATGGTAAATCATGGTACAATCCTGGTAAATCATTCTAGAATGTGGTTTATCATGGTAAATCATCCTATAACATGGTAAACCAAGGTAAATTAAGAAAAATCATGGTAAACTATGGTAAATCATGCTAGAATCATGTTAAATGATACTAGAATGTGTTGAATTGTGCAAAACCATGCTACAACAGGGTAAATCATGGTGAATCATACTAGAACTTGGTATATCATGGTAAACTATGGTAAATCTTACTGGAACATGGTAAATCATGAAATATCACAATAAAATGTGGTATATCATAGTAAATCATGCTAAAACAATGCTTGCTACATAAGCCTTAATGTCTTTTGATGCTTTTGAGCTTAACTGCCTTAACTGCCTTAACTGCTTGAACACCGCTAAATGCTGCTAGCAGCTTTAATTATTATTATTATTATTATTCTTCTGCCGTAAAACGCATCGTGCAGCCCAAACCGTAAGGGCTGGAGACTTGAAACTTTGTCAGATGGTAGTACAAAAATCGAGGAGAGGTTATCAAATTATGAGCCCGATTGGCCCATAGGTGGCGCTATAGCGATCAATTGCGCGTAATTGCTCATAACTCCTAGACCGTAAGGCGTAGACTCAAGTGTCTTATATCATTGGAAAGCTGGGGGCCTGACGTAAAAAACGTATATCTCCGATTTCATTTCCGCCATGATGGATTTTCCGCCATTTTGAATTTTGTCGAAAAACTACTTTTGCGAACTAGTCCCTGGTTTTTCGCCCGATCGGAACCAAACCAGTGCAGAAATGTTCTCTGGAGTCTGAATATCAATAATTATCGAAAAAAAGTTGAAAGTTCGATTTCCGGTCGCTAGGGGGTGCAAAATGAACGTTGTGGGAGGAGTCTATTTTTCTAAAATGGCTTTAACTCCAAAAGTAAATGAGGTAGGTTCACCAAACTTGGTACACATGTGCAAGAGTTCAGTCTGAGGTCACAGTAAAAAAATCGCGACGATCGGACACTAGGTGGCGCTATAACATTAAAAAAACATAAAAGGGGGTGTGGCCACCTGACCGTTAGTCCGATTGACTTGAAATTTGGTATGCAGTGTCTTGGTCCAAGGTACCATGTATTTGTAAAAGGATATTGGCGTATCTCAAAAAACATGGCCGCCATCGGCCAATGAATTTGAGCACCTATGAAACAAGGTTAACGGAGGCCGATCGGAACGAAACTCGATGGACATGTTCGACTCGTGGCCCAAGAGGTCTGTAAGAGTTTTGAAAGAAATCGGCCACTAGTTGGCGCTAACGAGTTTTACGGCTCTGTAATCACGTGGTGTTGCACACATCCACACAAAATGCATATCACTAGATAGATCTCCTCATGCTGAACAACTTTGCCTCTAGAACCATTGCTGTCAATTAAATCGTTCATTAAACATGCACGAATATGTTAAAAACCTACTTTTGCGAACTAGTCCCTGGTTTTTTGCCCGATCAAAATCAGACCAGTCTAGGACAATTCTCTGGACTCTCTAGATCAATAATTATCGAAAAAAAGTTGAATTTTTGCATTTGGCTGGCTGTAACAGGGTCATTTAGACAAGGGGGGTGTCAAAATACACTCAAAAGCCTATACATCCTAAAGGAAAACTCAGAACTTCACAAATATTGATGAGCATATGTGTCATAACATGGGGAAGAAGCATGCAAAGTTTCATGGAGATCGGACCATAGCTGGCGCTATAACTGTTAAAAAGCTTTAAAACAATGCATTTCCAATGGTAAATTGCCTGTATTGGCTGTGTGTGCTCTTTTTTTTTTTTCCATCTATGAGCATATGTTAAAATCAATGTTCAAACCAGTGCAGTACAATTCTCTGGACTCTCTAGATCAATAATTATCAGAAAAGGTATAACTTATTCATTTGCATGGCTATAATAGTGACATTTCAATACGTAGCCTTGAACAGGTGTCCCTGAAAGCTGCATATTAAGCCAATAAGTGGTATTATACTGACCCCTGCTGTTTAAAATAGACATTTTGTCATGCTACTTACTAATATTATACTATAATGCTTATTTAGACTTTATAAAATCACTATTTTAACATTTACACTCACATTTTGTCAAAATTCATCTATTGGAGATCTACTATTGAGAACTTGCTTATTTGAGAATAGTATTACATTCAAATCCACATCGACTTTTTAAAACGAAAGTAAAACCGTTAGGCCACGCCCCTTCAGTACAAATTCACTCATAACTCGAAAACGGAAAGTCACTGCATGCTCAAATTTTGATGGTAAGGTCCTCTCGGGGGTCTTGATCGAAATCTAGCGTCGCGGGACTCGGGAGCACCCCCCCCCGCGGATCGCTAATTTGTGAGAACCACGATTTGGAACGGCTGTATCTCCCGAGCTAGACCACCTAGAAACTTGTGGGAGAGCTTGTTGGAAAGGCCCCGTCCTCATCTAGTTTCGATTCGAGTATGGCGCGATTTGGCTCATGCATTCCCGAGATATAAGCCCACAAAGATATACATTTCAACGGACACAAGTCCCTGCTCCAAAAACCCAGCAACACCGGGATGGTCTTGTTCAACAGGGCTCCTCTAACACTATCTAAGGTCTGAGTTTCAGATTATTTCGCTTTCTCGTTCCCGAGATATAAGTAAAACAAATAAAAAAATCCTGTCATTCATTTCAACTGTATTGTAATACCGCTGTTGTCCACGAGAGGGAGCAACAGCATTAGACATTTTTTATCTTTTTAAGCAGTTTTCAGCATTGGCTAACAAACAAATGCTTAAAGCTATTTATTATGATGGAAATAATATTTATAATAAATAATATAATAATAAATAAGGATTTATTATAAAGTTGAATATAATTATATCACAAAGAAATATGTGAAATGCTTATAGACCACTAAAAGAGATTTTCACAATAATATAACCCAAAAGTGTGTGTGTGTGTGTGTGTGTGTGTGTATGTAAGCATGCATAATTGAGTTAACATGAAAAAAACTGGTTTGCTTTAGTGCATAATACTGATGAAACCAAGTAGTTCAAAATGAAAGTGAGACAATAAGTGGTCTTCTACTGCCCTCTGCTGGACATTATACTTATTAATAGTCTTTTCACATGTGTTTTTGCATTCATTTATTTAGCCACTAAAAAATCCCTTATATGACAATTACTATAATAACACAATCATATTTTGTCAGAGTTCGGTGTAAAGGTATTTTCCTTTCACAGGAGGCAGCTGATAAAAATCTCCAACTGCAATGACAGAGACTTTTCCAAATGCAGAGTAATCTCCTGTTTGTTTGATTTGTCTCAATCTTCCATGAATATATGCCAGAAGTTTATGTACTAACATTGAATATCTAATGTGCAATGTACAAGAGTTAAACACAACTGTGGCAGTCGTATACAGACCATCATCATATAACATACCAGTATTCAGAGAGAACTTGATTAACTTGATTGATCAAATATGACGAGATGTCCATCCAAACAAGGAGGCAGTTTGTCACTCAAATCACCTTTACTGACAAAACTGCCAGCAGCAGTTCAGGTTTGTCTGTACCAGTGGAAGACACGCCACCCAAAGCAACAGAAGATTCTGCCATTGAGATAGAGGGAGAAGACGCTGCAGACCTGGACGCTTTGTTTGAGGGACTGTGAAGGACTACTTGCTGCACCACTGGCAAGGTGCTGTTCAACTGTAACCGTGCCCTTGATGCGTCTCATCTGTTACAAGTCTCCATTGCTCGGTTTTATTTATTTTTATTTTGTCATTTTTATTTTTGAATAACTTCTGCATGTTCAACACTGTGTGGCTTGATTGTTTTAAATAAGAAATATTTTAATATATTTCAATCAAAGCAGGCTTTGAATCTGTTAGTGTACAACAGCAATATAATCTACAGCAAAGCTGACAAAAGTAACGAGTGTTGTCAAAGAGTGCAATAAAAAATGTGTGCATGCAGCAAATGTTGAGTTTTTCTTTCTCTACTCATTTTGTATATGTTGTACAAACAAAAGTAAATTACAGCTTATGGCAAGTATATTGTGTATAATCATTTTGCTGCTCATATTTCTAGACAAAAATTCAAAAAAAATTTTTTTTAAATTCAAGGTCGATAGGGGGCGCAAAATGAACATTGTGAAATTAGGCAATTTTACTAAAATGGCTATAACTCAAGAAGTAAATGAGATATCTTCACCAAACTCAACAGACATGTGTATGAGGACAGTGTGGGGTCACAGTAAAAATACTGCATCGATTGGCCACATGGTGGCGCTATAACAGTAAAAAAAACTTAAAAGGGGGTGTGGCCACCTGACCGTTAGTCCGATTGACTTGAAATTTTGTATGCAGCATCTTGGACCAAGGTACCATGTATGTGTAAAAGGATATTGGCGTATCTAAAAAAACATGGCCGCCATCAGCCAATGAAGTTTGAGCACCTATGAAACAAGGTTAACGGAGGCCGATCGGAACGAAACTCGATGGGCATGTTCGACTCGTGGCCCAAGAGGTCTGTAAGAGTTTTGAAAGAAATCGGCCACTAGTTGGCGCTAACGAGTTTTACAGCTCTGTAATCACGTGGTGTTGCATACATCCCCACAAAATGCATATCATTAGATAGATCTCCTCATGTTGAACAACTTTGCCTCTAGAACCATTGCTGTCAATTAAATCGTTCATTAAATATTCATGAATATGTTAAAAACCTACTTTTGCGAACTAGTCCCTGGTTTTTTGCCCGATCAGAACCAAACCAGTCTAGGGCAATTCTCTGGACTCTCTAGATCAATAATTATCGAAAAAAAGTTTAACTTTTGCATTTGGCTGGTTGTAACAGGGTCATTTAGAAAAGGGGCGTGACAAAATACACTCAAAAGCCTATAAATCTGAAATAAAAACTCAGAACTTTACAAAAATTGGTGAGCATATGTGACATAACATCATTAACAAACATGGAACATTTTATGGAGATTGGACCATAGGTGGCGCTATAACTGTCAAAAAGCTTTGAAACCATGTATTTCCTATGGTAGATTGCCTGTTTTGGCTGTAATAAAACTTAATGTCTTAAATGCTTATGTGCCTAAAGGCTTTAAATGCTTGAACACCGCTAAATGCTGCTTGCAGCTTTAATTATTATTATTATTATTTTTCTTCTGCCGTAAAACGCATCGTGCAGCCCAAACCGTAAGTGCTAGAGACTTGAAACTTTGTCAGATGGTAGTACAAAAATCGAGGAGAGGTTATCAAATTATGAGCCCGATTGGCCCATAGGTGGCGCTATAGCAATCAATTGCGCGTAACTGCTCATAACTCCTAGACCGTAAGTCGTAGACTCAAGTGTCTTATATCATTGGAAAGCTGGGGGCGTGACGTAAAAAACGTATATCTCCGATTTCATTTCCGCCATGATGGATTTTCCGCCATTTTGAATTTAGTTGAAAAACTACTTTTGCGAACTAGTCCCTGGTTTTTCGCCCGATCGGAACCAAACCAGTGCAGAAATGTTCTCTGGAGTCTGAATATCAATAATTATCGAAAAAAAGTTGAAATTTCGATTTCCGGTCGCTAGGGGGCGCAAAATGAACGTTGTGGGAGGAGCCTATTTTTCTAAAATGGCTATAACTCCAAAAGTAAATGAGGTAGGTTCACCAAACTTGGTACACATGTGCATGAGTTCAGTCTGAGGTCACAGTAAAAAAATCGCGACGATCGGACACTAGGTGGCGCTATAACATTAAAAAAACATAAAAGGGGGTGTGGCCACCTGACCGTTAGTCCGATTGACTTGAAATTTGGTATGCAGTGTCTTGGACCAAGGTACCATGTATGTGTAAAAGGATATTGGCGTATCTCAAAAAACATGGCCGCCATCGGCCAATGAAGTTTGAGCCCCTCTGAGACGAGGTTAACGGAGGCCGATCGGAACGAAACTCGATGGGCATGTTCGACTCATGGCCCAAGAGGTCTGTAAGAGTTTTGAAAGAAATCGGCCACTAGTTGGCGCTAACGAGTTTTATGGCTCTTTAATCACGTGGTGTTGCACACATCCCCACAAAATGCATATCATTTGATAGATCTCCTCATGCTGAACAACTTTGCCTCTAGAACCATTGCTGCCAATCAAATCGTTCATTAAATATTCACGAATATGTTAAAAACCTACTTTTGCGAACTAGTCCCTGGTTTTTTGCCCGATCAAAACCAGACCAGTCTAGGACAATTCTCTGGACTCTCTAGATCAATAATTATCGAAAAAAAGTTGAACTTTTGCATTTTGAGTGACTGTAAAAGGGTTATTCAGAATAGGGGCGGGACAAAATACACTCAAAAGCCTATAAATCATACATAAAAACTCAAAACTTCACAAAAATTGCTGAGTATATGTGCCATGCCATGGGGAAGAAGCTTACAAAGTTTCATGGAGATCGGACAATAGGTGGCGCTATAACTGTCAAAAAGCTTTAAAACCATAGATTTTCTATGGTAAAATGCCTGCATTGGCTGTAAATGGTCTTTTCCATCTATGATCATATTAATATTTATATCATAATGTTCAAAACCAGTGCAGTACAATTCTCTGGACTCTCTAGATCAATAATTATCAGAAAAGATATAACTTATTCATTTAGATGGCTATAATAGTGACACTTCAATACGTAGCCTTGACCAGGTGTCCCTGAAAGCCTATATCTCTTCAATGAATGCTCATATCTTCTTAAAAACAAGTTAAAACATGTGAAACTAAATAAGCACGACAATTTTCAGACAGATCGGACAAAATATGCCTCTATAACAGTTAAAAAGGTGAAAATGATATGAACATAATGGCATATTAAGCCAATAAGTGGTATTATACTGCCCCCTGCTGTTTAAAATAGTCATTTTGTCATTCTACTAACTAAAAGTATACTATAATTCTTATTTAGACTTTATAAAATCACTATTTTAACATTTACACTGACATTTAGTGAAAATACCTCTATTAAAGTATTACTACTGAGTCTGACTCTGAGTCTTATTATGTGAAATGCTTATGACCATTAAAGTATATTTTCATAATGACACATCCCAATAGCATTGAAAACAACTACAACATTTGTCTTTGTGTGTGTGTGTGTGTGTGTGTGTTTGTGTGTGTGTGAAGCATATAAGTTAAATATGAGTGCAAAACCACCTGTGAAAACACTTTATCAATAAGTATAATGTCCAGCAGAGGGCAGTAGAAGACCACTTATTGGCTCACTTTCATTTTGACAGACTTGTTTTTCACCAGTATTCTGCACTAAAGCAAACCAATTTTTCCATATTAACTATAAGACAATCATATTTTGTAAATTTAACACGTCATTGCTATTGACACTTCACATCAATGCTAGCAATGTGGTAAAT
This sequence comes from Semotilus atromaculatus, assembly GCA_031834385.1. NCBI lineage: Eukaryota > Metazoa > Chordata > Actinopteri > Cypriniformes > Leuciscidae > Semotilus > Semotilus atromaculatus. Next base: position 15,943,683 of record JAULUF010000025.1, on the reverse strand, counting down.
CATGGTATCTCATAGTAAATAATACTATTACATGGTGTATCATGGTAAATCATAGTAAATAATTCTCTTACATGGTGTATCATGGTAAATCATGGTACAATCCTGGTAAATCATTCTAGAATGTGGTTTATCATGGTAAATCATCCTATAACATGGTAAACCAAGGTAAATTAAGAAAAATCATGGTAAACTATGGTAAATCATGCTAGAATCATGTTAAATGATACTAGAATGTGTTGAATTGTGCAAAACCATGCTACAACAGGGTAAATCATGGTGAATCATACTAGAACTTGGTATATCATGGTAAACTATGGTAAATCTTACTAGAACATGGTAAATCATGAAATATCACAATAAAATGTGGTATATCATAGTAAATCATGCTAAAACAATGCTTGCTACATAAGCCTTAATGTCTTTTGATGCTTTTGAGCTTAACTGCTTTAACTGCCTTAACTGCTTGAACACCGCTAAATGCTGCTAGCAGCTTTAATTATTAGGTGTTCAAGCACGAAGTGCTGAAAACCTATTGTATTTGTACTGATTTTTATTATTATTATTATTATTATTATTATTATTATTATTCTTCTGCCGTAAAACGCATCGTGCAGCCCAAACCGTAAGGGCTGGAGACTTGAAACTTTGTCAGATGGTAGTACAAAAATCGAGGAGAGGTTATCAAATTATGAGCCCGATTGGCCCATAGGTGGCGCTATAGCGATCAATTGCGCGTAATTGCTCATAACTCCTAGACCGTAAGGCGTAGACTCAAGTGTCTTATATCATTGGAAAGCTGGGGGCCTGACGTAAAAAACGTATATCTCCGATTTCATTTCCGCCATGATGGATTTTCCGCCATTTTGAATTTTGTCGAAAAACTACTTTTGCGAACTAGTCCCTGGTTTTTCGCCCGATCGGAACCAAACCAGTGCAGAAATGTTCTCTGGAGTCTGAATATCAATAATTATCGAAAAAAAGTTGAAAGTTCGATTTCCGGTCGCTAGGGGGTGCAAAATGAACGTTGTGGGAGGAGCCTATTTTTCTAAAATGGCTATAACTCCAAAAGTAAATGAGGTAGGTTCACCAAACTTGGTACACATGTGCAAGAGTTCAGTCTGAGGTCACAGTAAAAAAATCGCGACGATCGGACACTAGGTGGCGCTATAACATTAAAAAAACATAAAAGGGGGTGTGGCCACCTGACCGTTAGTCCGATTGACTTGAAATTTGGTATGCAGTGTCTTGGTCCAAGGTACCATGTATGTGTAAAAGGATATTGGCGTATCTCAAAAAACATGGCCGCCATCGGCCAATGAATTTGAGCACCTATGAAACAAGGTTAACGGAGGCCGATCGGAACGAAACTCGATGGACATGTTCGACTCGTGGCCCAAGAGGTCTGTAAGAGTTTTGAAAGAAATCGGCCACTAGTTGGCGCTAACGAGTTTTACGGCTCTGTAATCACGTGGTGTTGCACACATCCACACAAAATGCATATCACTAGATAGATCTCCTCATGCTGAACAACTTTGCCTCTAGAACCATTGCTGTCAATTAAATCGTTCATTAAATATGCACGAATATGTTAAAAACCTACTTTTGCGAACTAGTCCCTGGTTTTTTGCCCGATCAAAATCAGACCAGTCTAGGACAATTCTCTGGACTCTCTAGATCAATAATTATCGAAAAAAAGTTGAATTTTTGCATTTGGCTGGCTGTAACAGGGTCATTTAGACAAGGGGGGTGTCAAAATACACTCAAAAGCCTATACATCCTAAAGGAAAACTCAGAACTTCACAAATATTGATGAGCATATGTGTCATAACATGGGGAAGAAGCATGCAAAGTTTCATGGAGATCGGACCATAGCTGGCGCTATAACTGTTAAAAACTTTAAAACCATGCATTTCCAATGGTAAATTGCCTGTATTGGCTGTGTGTGCTCTTTTTTTTTTTCCATCTATGAGCATATGTTAAAATCAATGTTCAAACCAGTGCAGTACAATTCTCTGGACTCTCTAGATCAATAATTATCAGAAAAGGTATAACTTATTCATTTGCATGGCTATAATAGTGACATTTCAATACGTAGCCTTGAACAGGTGTCCCTGAAAGCTGCATATTAAGCCAATAAGTGGTATTATACTGACCCCTGCTGTTTAAAATAGACATTTTGTCATGCTACTTACTAATATTATACTATAATGCTTATTTAGACTTTATAAAATCACTATTTTAACATTTACACTCACATTTTGTCAAAATTCATCTATTGGAGATCTACTATTGAGAACTTGCTTATTTGAGAATAGTATTACATTCAAATCCACATCGACTTTTTAAAACGAAAGTAAAACCGTTAGGCCACGCCCCTTCAGTACAAATTCACTCATAACTCGAAAACGGAAAGTCACTGCATGCTCAAATTTTGATGGTAAGGTCCTCTCGGGGGTCTTGATCGAAATCTAGCGTCGCGGGACTCGGGAGCACCCCCCCGCGGATCGCTAATTTGTGAGAACCACGATTTGGAACGGCTGTATCTCCCGAGCTAGACCACCTAGAAACTTGTGGGAGGGCTTGTTGGAAAGGCCCCGTCCTCATCTAGTTTCGATTCGAGTATGGCGCGATTTGGCCCATGCATTCCCGAGATATAAGCCCACAAAGATATACATTTCAACGGACACAAGTCCCTGCTCCAAAAACCCAGCAACACCGGGATGGTCTTGTTCAACAGGGCTCCTCTAACACTATCTAAGGTCTGAGTTTCAGATTTTTTCGCTTTCTCGTTCCCGAGATATAAGTAAAACAAATAAAAAAAATCCTGTCATTCATTTCAACTGTATTGTAATACCGCTGTTGTCTACGAGAGGGAGCAACAGCATTAGACATTTTTAATCTTTTTAAGCAGTTTTCAGCATTGGCTAACAAACAAATGCTTAAAGCTATTTATTATGATGGAAATAATATTTATAATAAATAATATAATAATAAATAAGGATTTATTATAAAGTTGAATATAATTATATCACAAAGAAATATGTGAAATGCTTATAGACCACTAAAAGAGATTTTCACAATAATATAACCCAAAAGTGTGTGTGTGTGTGTGTGTGTGTGTGTATGTAAGCATGCATAATTGAGTTAACATGAAAAAAACTGGTTTGCTTTAGTGCATAATACTGATGAAACCAAGTAGTTCAAAATGAAAGTGAGACAATAAGTGGTCTTCTACTGCCCTCTGCTGGACATTATACTTATTAATAGTCTTTTCACATGTGTTTTTGCATTCATTTATTTAGCCACTAAAAAATCCCTTATATGACAATTACTATAATAACACAATCATATTTTGTCAGAGTTCGGTGTAAAGGGATTTTCCTTTCACAGGAGGCAGCTGATAAAAATCTCCAACTGCAATGACAGAAACTTTTCCAAATGCAGAGTAATCTCCTGTTTGTTTGATTTGTCTCAATCTTCCATGAATATATGCCAGAAGTTTATGTACTAACATTGAATATCTAATGTGCAATGTACAAGAGTTAAACACAACTGTGGCAGTCGTATACAGACCATCATCATATAACATACCAGTATTCAGAGAGAACTTGATTAACTTGATTGATCAAATATGACGAGATGTCCATCCAAACAAGGAGGCAGTTTGTCACTCAAATCACCTTTACTGACAAAACTGCCAGCAGCAGTTCAGGTTTGTCTGTACCAGTGGAAGACACGCCACCCAAAGCAACAGAAGATTCTGCCATTGAGATAGAGGGAGAAGACGCTGCAGACCTGGACGCTTTGTTTGAGGGACTGTGAAGGACCACTTGCTGCACCACTGGCAAGGTGCTGTTCAACTGTAACCGTGCCCTTGATGCGTCTCATCTGTTACAAGTCTCCATTGCTCGGTTTTATTTATTTTTATTTTGTCATTTTTATTTTTGAATAACTTCTGCATGTTCAACACTGTGTGGCTTGATTGTTTTAAATAAGAAATATTTTAATATATTTCAATCAAAGCAGACTTTGAATCTGTTAGTGTACAACAGCAATAAAATCTACAGCAAAGCTGACAAAAGTAACGAGTGTTGTCAAAGAGTGCAATAAAAAATGTGTGCATGCAGCAAATGTTGAGTTTTTCTTTCTCTACTCATTTTGTATATGTTGTACAAACAAAAGTAAATTACAGCTTATGGCAAGTATATTGTGTATAATCATTTTGCTGCTCATATTTCTAGACAAAAATTCAAAAAAATTGAATTTTCAATTCAAGGTCGATAGGGGGCGCAAAATGAACATTGTGAAATTAGGCGATTTTACTAAAATGGCTATAACTCAAGAAGTAAATGAGATATCTTCACCAAACTCAACAGACATGTGTATGAGGACAGTGTGGGGTCACAGTAAAAATACTGCATCGATTGGCCACATGGTGGCGCTATAACAGTAAAAAAAACTTAAAAGGGGGTGTGGCCACCTGACCGTTAGTCCGATTGACTTGAAATTTTGTATGCAGCATCTTGGACCAAGGTACCATGTATGTGTAAAAGGATATTGGCGTATCTAAAAAAACATGGCCGCCATCAGCCAATGAAGTTTGAGCACCTATGAAACAAGGTTAACGGAGGCCGATCGGAACGAAACTCGATGGGCATGTTCGACTCGTGGCCCAAGAGGTCTGTAAGAGTTTTGAAAGAAATCGGCCACTAGTTGGCGCTAACGAGTTTTACAGCTCTGTAATCACGTGGTGTTGCATACATCCCCACAAAATGCATATCATTAGATAGATCTCCTCATGTTGAACAACTTTGCCTCTAGAACCATTGCTGTCAATTAAATCGTTCATTAAATATTCATGAATATGTTAAAAACCTACTTTTGCGAACTAGTCCCTGGTTTTTTGCCCGATCAGAACCAAACCAGTCTAGGGCAATTCTCTGGACTCTCTAGATCAATAATTATCGAAAAAAAGTTTAACTTTTGCATTTGGCTGGTTGTAACAGGGTCATTTAGAAAAGGGGCGTGACAAAATACACTCAAAAGCCTATAAATCTGAAATAAAAACTCAGAACTTTACAAAAATTGGTGAGCATATGTGACATAACATCATTAACAAACATGGAACATTTTATGGAGATTGGACCATAGGTGGCGCTATAACTGTCAAAAAGCTTTGAAACCATGTATTTCCTATGGTAAATTGCCTGTTTTGGCTGTAATAAAACTTAATGTCTTAAATGCTTATGTGCCTAAAGGCTTTAAATGCTTGAACACCGCTAAATGCTGCTTGCAGCTTTAATTATTATTATTATTATTCTCCTGTAAAACGCATCGTGCAGCCCAAACCGTAAGTGCTGGAGCGTTGAAACTTTGTCAGATGGTAGTACAAAAATCGAGGAGAGGTTATCAAATTATGAGCCCGATTGGCCCATAGGTGGCGCTATAGCAATCAATTGCGCGTAACTGCTCATAACTCCTAGAGCGTAAGTCGTAGACTCAAGTGTCTTATATCATTGGAAAGCTGGGGACCTGACGTAAAAAACGTATATCTCCGATTTCATTTCCGCCATGATGGATTTTCCGCCATTTTGAATTTAGTCGAAAAACTACTTTTGCGAACTAGTCCCTGGTTTTTCACCCGATTGGAACCAAACCAGTGCAGAAATGTTCTCTGGAGTCTGAATATCAATAATTATCGAAAAAAAGTTGAAATTTCGATTTCCGGTCGCTAGGGGGCGCAAAATGAACGTTGTGGGAGGAGCCTATTTTTCTAAAATGGCTATAACTCCAAAAGTAAATGAGGTAGGTTCACCAAACTTGGTACACATGTGCATGAGTTCAGTCTGAGGTCACAGTAAAAAAATCGCGACGATCGGACACTAGGTGGCACTATTACATTAAAAAAACCTACAAGGGGGTGTGGCCACCTGACCGTTAGTCCGATTGACTTGAAATTTGGTATGCAGTGTCTTGGACCAAGGTACCATGTATGTGTAAAAGGATATTGGCGTATCTCAAAAAACATGGCCGCCATCGGCCAATGAAGTTTGAGCCCCTCTGAGACGAGGTTAACGGAGGCCGATCGGAACGAAACTCGATGGGCATGTTCGACTCATGGCCCAAGAGGTCTGTAAGAGTTTTGAAAGAAATCGGCCACTAGTTGGCGCTAACGAGTTTTATGGCTCTTTAATCACGTGGTGTTGCACACATCCCCACAAAATGCATATCATTTGATAGATCTCCTCATGCTGAACAACTTTGCCTCTAGAACCATTGCTGCCAATCAAATCGTTCATTAAATATTCACGAATATGTTAAAAACCTACTTTTGCGAACTAGTCCCTGGTTTTTTGCCCAATCAAAACCAGACCAGTCTAGGACAATTCTCTGGACTCTCTAGATCAATAATTATCGAAAAAAAGTTGAACTTTTGCATTTTGAGTGACTGTAAAAGGATTATTTAGAATAGGGGCGGGACAAAATACACTCAAAAGCCTATAAATCATACATAAAAACTCAAAACTTCACAAAAATTGCTGAGTATATGTGCCATGCCATGGGGAAGAAGCTTACAAAGTTTCATGGAGATCGGACAATAGGTGGCGCTATAACTGTCAAAAAGCTTTAAAACCATAGATTTTCTATGGTAAAATGCCTGCATTGGCTGTAAATGGTCTTTTCCATCTATGATCATATTAATATTTATATCATAATGTTCAAAACCAGTGCAGTACAATTCTCTGGACTCTCTAGATCAATAATTATCAGAAAAGATATAACTTATTTATTTAGATGGCTATAATAGTGACACTTCAATACGTAGCCTTGACCAGGTGTCCCTGAAAGCCTATATCTCTTCAATGAATGCTCATATCTTCTTAAAAACAAGTTAAAACACGTGAAACTAAATAAGCACGACAATTTTCAGACAGATCGGACAAAATATGCCTCTATAACAGTTAAAAAGGTGAAAATGATATGAACATAATGGCATATTAAGCCAATAAGTGGTATTATACTGCCCCCTGCTGTTTAAAATAGTCATTTTGTCATTCTACTAACTAAAAGTATACTATAATTCTTATTTAGACTTTATAAAATCACTATTTTAACATTTACACTGACATTTAGTGAAAATACCTCTATTAAAGTATTACTACTGAGTCTGACTCTGAGTCTTATTATGTGAAATGCTTATGACCATTAAAGTATATTTTCATAATGACACATCCCAATAGCATTGAAAACAACTACAACATTTGTCTTTGTGTGTGTGTGTGTGTGTGTGTGTTTGTGTGTGTGTGAAGCATATAAGTTAAATATGAGTGCAAAACCACCTGTGAAAACACTTTATCAATAAGTATAATGTCCAGCAGAGGGCAGTAGAAGACCACTTATTGGCTCACTTTCATTTTGACAGACTTGTTTTTCACCAGTATTCTGCACTAAAGCAAACCAATTTTTCCATGTTAACTATAAGACAATCATATTTTGTAAATTTAACACGTCATTGCTATTGACACTTCACATCAATGCTAGCAATGTGGTAAATCATGGTATCTCATAGTAAATAATACTATTACATGGTGTATCATGGTAAATCATAGTAAATAATTCTCTTACATGGTGTATCATGGTAAATCATGGTACAATCCTGGTAAATCATTCTAGAATGTGGTTTATCATGGTAAATCATCCTATAACATGGTAAACCAAGGTAAATTAAGAAAAATCATGGTAAACTATGGTAAATCATGCTAGAATCATGTTAAATGATACTAGAATGTGTTGAATTGTGCAAAACCATGCTACAACAGGGTAAATCATGGTGAATCATACTAGAACTTGGTATATCATGGTAAACTATGGTAAATCTTACTGGAACATGGTAAATCATGAAATATCACAATAAAATGTGGTATATCATAGTAAATCATGCTAAAACAATGCTTGCTACATAAGCCTTAATGTCTTTTGATGCTTTTGAGCTTAACTGCCTTAACTGCCTTAACTGCTTGAACACCGCTAAATGCTGCTAGCAGCTTTAATTAGGTGTTCAAGCACGAAGTGCTGAAAACCTATTGTATTTGTACTGATTTTTATTAGGTGTTCAAGCACGAAGTGCTGAAAACCTATTGTAATTGTACTGATTTTTATTATTAGGTGTTCAAGCACGAAGTGCTGAAAACCTATTGTATTTGTACTGATTTTTATTATTATTATTATTATTATTTTTCTGCCGTAAAACGCATCGTGCAGCCCAAACCGTAAGAGCTAGAGACTTGAAACTTTGCCATATGGTAGTACAAAAATCGAGGAGAGGTTATCAAAGTATGAGCCCGATTGGCCCATAGGTGGCGCTATAATGACCAAAAGTACTAAATTGGCCATAACTCCTAGACCGTTTGTCCTAGAGTCTCAATTTTAGCATCACTGTGATCCCTGGCTCCAGACGAACGAAATGGCTATCTCAGATTTCGATTTGGAGCAAAAAAAAATTTATATGGCCACTTTTGTCCAAAACCTACTTTTGCGAACTAGTCCCTGGTTTTTTGCCCAATCGGAACCAAACTGGTGCACAACTGTTCTCTGGAGTCTGATGATCAATAATTATCGAGAAAAAGTTGAAATTGTGCATTTGCTTGGCTGTAACAGTGTCATTTAGGGAATGGTCTGTTTTAAAATGCAGTCAAAAGCCAATAAATCCTAAAGGGAAAGTCGGAACTTGACCAAAATTGATGAGCATATGTGTCAGGACATGCTGAGGAAGCATGCAAAGTTTCATGGAGATTGGACCAAAGGTGGCGCTATAATCATCAAAAAGGTTCCTTATTTTTAGGTGTTCAAGCACGAAGTGCTGAAAACCTATTGTATTTGTACTGATTTTTATTATTATTATTATTATTATTTTTCTGCCGTAAAACGCATCGTGCAGCCCAAACCGTAAGAGCTAGAGACTTGAAACTTTGCCATATGGTAGTACAAAAATCGAGGAGAGGTTATCAAAGTATGAGCCCGATTGGCCCATAGGTGGCGCTATAATGACCAAAAGTACTAAATTGGCCATAACTCCTAGACCGTTTGTCCTAGAGTCTCAATTTTAGCATCACTGTGATCCCTGGCTCCAGACGAACGAAATGGCTATCTCAGATTTCGATTTGGAGCAAAAAAAAATTTATATGGCCACTTTTGTCCAAAACCTACTTTTGCGAACTAGTCCCTGGTTTTTTGCCCAATCGGAACCAAACTGGTGCACAACTGTTCTCTGGAGTCTGATGATCAATAATTATCGAGAAAAAGTTGAAATTGTGCATTTGCTTGGCTGTAACAGTGTCATTTAGGGAATGGTCTGTTTTAAAATGCAGTCAAAAGCCAATAAATCCTAAAGGGAAAGTCGGAACTTGACCAAAATTGATGAGCATATGTGTCAGGACATGCTGAGGAAGCATGCAAAGTTTCATGGAGATTGGACCAAAGGTGGCGCTATAATCATCAAAAAGGTTCCTTATTTTTAGGTGTTCAAGCACGAAGTGCTGAAAACCTATTGTATTTGTACTGATTTTTATTATTATTATTATTATTATTTTTCTGCCGTAAAACGCATCGTGCAGCCCAAACCGTAAGAGCTAGAGACTTGAAACTTTGCCATATGGTAGTACAAAAATCGAGGAGAGGTTATCAAAGTATGAGCCCGATTGGCCCATAGGTGGCGCTATAATGACCAAAAGTACTAAATTGGCCATAACTCCTAGACCGTTTGTCCTAGAGTCTCAATTTTAGCATCACTGTGATCCCTGGCTCCAGACGAACGAAATGGCTATCTCAGATTTCGATTTGGAGCAAAAAAAAATTTATATGGCCACTTTTGTCCAAAACCTACTTTTGCGAACTAGTCCCTGGTTTTTTGCCCAATCGGAACCAAACTGGTGCACAACTGTTCTCTGGAGTCTGATGATCAATAATTATCGAGAAAAAGTTGAAATTGTGCATTTGCTTGGCTGTAACAGTGTCATTTAGGGAATGGTCTGTTTTAAAATGCAGTCAAAAGCCAATAAATCCTAAAGGGAAAGTCGGAACTTGACCAAAATTGATGAGCATATGTGTCAGGACATGCTGAGGAAGCATGCAAAGTTTCATGGAGATTGGACCAAAGGTGGCGCTATAATCATCAAAAAGGTTCCTTATTTTTAGGTGTTCAAGCACGAAGTGCTGAAAACCTATTGTATTTGTACTGATTTTTATTATTATTATTATTATTATTTTTCTGCCGTAAAACGCATCGTGCAGCCCAAACCGTAAGAGCTAGAGACTTGAAACTTTGCCATATGGTAGTACAAAAATCGAGGAGAGGTTATCAAAGTATGAGCCCGATTGGCCCATAGGTGGCGCTATAATGACCAAAAGTACTAAATTGGCCATAACTCCTAGACCGTTTGTCCTAGAGTCTCAATTTTAGCATCACTGTGATCCCTGGCTCCAGACGAACGAAATGGCTATCTCAGATTTCGATTTGGAGCAAAAAAAAATTTATATGGCCACTTTTGTCCAAAACCTACTTTTGCGAACTAGTCCCTGGTTTTTTGCCCAATCGGAACCAAACTGGTGCACAACTGTTCTCTGGAGTCTGATGATCAATAATTATCGAGAAAAAGTTGAAATTGTGCATTTGCTTGGCTGTAACAGTGTCATTTAGGGAATGGTCTGTTTTAAAATGCAGTCAAAAGCCAATAAATCCTAAAGGGAAAGTCGGAACTTGACCAAAATTGATGAGCATATGTGTCAGGACATGCTGAGGAAGCATGCAAAGTTTCATGGAGATTGGACCAAAGGTGGCGCTATAATCATCAAAAAGGTTCCTTATTTTTAGGTGTTCAAGCACGAAGTGCTGAAAACCTATTGTATTTGTACTGATTTTTATTATTATTAGGTGTTCAAGCACGAAGTGCTGAAAACCTATTGTATTTGTACTGATTTTTATTATTATTATTATTATTATTATTTTTCTTCTGCCGTAAAACGCATCGTGCAGCCCAAACCGTAAGTGCTAGAGACTTGAAACTTTGTCAGATGGTAGTACAAAAATCGAGGAGAGGTTATCAAATTATGAGCCCGATTGGCCCATAGGTGGCGCTATAGCAATCAATTGCGCGTAACTGCTCATAACTCCTAGACCGTAAGTCGTAGACTCAAGTGTCTTATATCATTGGAAAGCTGGGGGCGTGACGTAAAAAACGTATATCTCCGATTTCATTTCCGCCATGATGGATTTTCCGCCATTTTGAATTTAGTCGAAAAACTACTTTTGCGAACTAGTCCCTGGTTTTACGCCCGATCGAAACCAAACCAGTGCAGAAATGTTCTCTGGAGTCTGAATATCAATAATTATCGAAAAAAAGTTGAAATTTCGATTTCCGGTCGCTAGGGGGCGCAAAATGAACGTTGTGGGAGGAGCCTATTTTTCTAAAATGGCTATAACTCCAAAAGTAAATGAGGTAGGTTCACCAAACTTGGTACACATGTGCATGAGTTCAGTCTGAGGTCACAGTAAAAAAATCGCGACGATCGGACACTAGGTGGCGCTATAACATTAAAAAAACATAAAAGGGGGTGTGGCCACCTGACCGTTAGTCCGATTGACTTGAAATTTGGTATGCAGTGTCTTGGACCAAGGTACCATGTATGTGTAAAAGGATATTGGCGTATCTCAAAAAACATGGCCGCCATCGGCCAATGAAATTTGAGCCCCTCTGAGACGAGGTTAACGGAGGCCGATCGGAACGAAACTCGATGGGCATGTTCGACTCATGGCCCAAGAGGTCTGTAAGAGTTTTGAAAGAAATCGGCCACTAGTTGGCGCTAACGAGTTTTATGGCTCTTTAATCACGTGGTGTTGCACACATCCCCACAAAATGCATATCATTTGATAGATCTCCTCATGCTGAACAACTTTGCCTCTAGAACCATTGCTGCCAATCAAATCGTTCATTAAATATTCACGAATATGTTAAAAACCTACTTTTGCGAACTAGTCCCTGGTTTTTTGCCCGATCAAAACCAGACCAGTCTAGGACAATTCTCTGGACTCTCTAGATCAATAATTATCGAAAAAAAGTAGAACTTTTGCATTTTGAGTGACTGTAAAAGGGTTATTTAGAATAGGGGCGGGACAAAATACACTCAAAAGCCTATAAATCATACATAAAAACTCAAAACTTCACAAAAATTGCTGAGTATATGTGCCATGCCATGGGGAAGAAGCTTACAAAGTTTCATGGAGATCGGACAATAGGTGGCGCTATAACTGTCAAAAAGCTTTAAAACCATAGATTTTCTATGGTAAAATGCCTGCATTGGCTGTAAATGGTCTTTTCCATCTATGATCATATTAATATTTATATCATAATGTTCAAAACCAGTGCAGTACAATTCTCTGGACTCTCTAGATCAATAATTATCAGAAAAGATATAACTTATTCATTTAGATGGCTATAATAGTAACACTTCAATACGTAGCCTTGACCAGGTGTCCCTGAAAGCCTATATCTCTTCAATGAATGCTCATATCTTCTTAAAAACAAGTTAAAACATGTGAAACTAAATAAGCACGACAATTTTCAGACAGATCGGACAAAATATGCCTCTATAACAGTTAAAAAGGTGAAAATGATATGAACATAATGGCATATTAAGCCAATAAGTGGTATTATACTGCCCCCTGCTGTTTAAAATAGTCATTTTGTCATTCTACTAACTAAAAGTATACTATAATTCTTATTTAGACTTTATAAAATCACTATTTTAACATTTACACTGACATTTAGTGAAAATACCTCTATTAAAGTATTACTACTGAGTCTGACTCTGAGTCTTATTATGTGAAATGCTTATGACCATTAAAGTATATTTTCATAATGACACATCCCAATAGCATTGAAAACAACTACAACATTTGTCTTTGTGTGTGTGTGTGTGTGTGTGTGTTTGTGTGTGTGTGAAGCATATAAGTTAAATATGAGTGCAAAACCACCTGTGAAAACACTTTATCAATAAGTATAATGTCCAGCAGAGGGCAGTAGAAGACCACTTATTGGCTCACTTTCATTTTGACAGACTTGTTTTTCACCAGTATTCTGCACTAAAGCAAACCAATTTTTCCATGTTAACTATAAGACAATCATATTTTGTAAATTTAACACGTCATTGCTATTGACACTTCACATCAATGCTAGCAATGTGGTAAATCATGGTGTATAATGTTAAATCATAGTAAATAATTCTCTTACATGGTGTATCATGGTAAATCATGGTACAATCCTGGTAAATCATTCTAGAATGTGGTTTATCATGGTAAATCATCCTATAACATGGTAAACCAAGGTAAATTAAGAAAAATAATGGTAAACTATGGTAAATCATGCTAGAATCATGTTAAATGATACTAGAATGTATTGAATTGTGCAAAACCATGCTACAACAGGGTAAATCATGGTGAATCATACTAGAACTTGGTATATCATGGTAAACTATGGTAAATCTTACTGGAACATGGTAAATCATGAAATATCACAATAAAATGTGGTATATCATAGTAAATCATGCTAAAACAATGCTTGCTACATAAGCCTTAATGTCTTTTGATGCTTTTGAGCTTAACTGCCTTAACTGCCTTAACTGCTTGAACACCGCTAAATGCTGCTAGCAGCTTTAATTATTATTATTATTTTTCTGCCGTAAAACGCATCGTGCAGCCCAAACCGTAAGAGCTAGAGACTTGAAACTTTGCCATATGGTAGTACAAAAATCGAGGAGAGGTTATCAAAGTATGAGCCCGATTGGCCCATAGGTGGCGCTATAATGACCAAAAGTACTAAATTGGCCATAACTCCTAGACCGTTTGTCCTAGAGTCTCAATTTTAGCATCACTGTGATCCCTGGCTCCAGACGAACGAAATGGCTATCTCAGATTTCGATTTGGAGCAAAAAAAAATTTATATGGCCACTTTTGTCCAAAACCTACTTTTGCGAACTAGTCCCTGGTTTTTTGCCCAATCGGAACCAAACTGGTGCACAACTGTTCTCTGGAGTCTGATGATCAATAATTATCGAGAAAAAGTTGAAATTGTGCATTTGCTTGGCTGTAACAGTGTCATTTAGGGAATGGTCTGTTTTAAAATGCAGTCAAAAGCCAATAAATCCTAAAGGGAAAGTCGGAACTTGACCAAAATTGATGAGCATATGTGTCAGGACATGCTGAGGAAGCATGCAAAGTTTCATGGAGATTGGACCAAAGGTGGCGCTATAATCATCAAAAAGGTTCCTTATTTTTAGGTGTTCAAGCACGAAGTGCTGAAAACCTATTGTATTTGTACTGATTTTTATTATTATTATTATTATTATTTTTCTGCCGTAAAACGCATCGTGCAGCCCAAACCGTAAGAGCTAGAGACTTGAAACTTTGCCATATGGTAGTACAAAAATCGAGGAGAGGTTATCAAAGTATGAGCCCGATTGGCCCATAGGTGGCGCTATAATGACCAAAAGTACTAAATTGGCCATAACTCCTAGACCGTTTGTCCTAGAGTCTCAATTTTAGCATCACTGTGATCCCTGGCTCCAGACGAACGAAATGGCTATCTCAGATTTCGATTTGGAGCAAAAAAAATTTATATGGCCACTTTTGTCCAAAACCTACTTTTGCGAACTAGTCCCTGGTTTTTTGCCCAATCGGAACCAAACTGGTGCACAACTGTTCTCTGGAGTCTGATGATCAATAATTATCGAGAAAAAGTTGAAATTGTGCATTTGCTTGGCTGTAACAGTGTCATTTAGGGAATGGTCTGTTTTAAAATGCAGTCAAAAGCCAATAAATCCTAAAGGGAAAGTCGGAACTTGACCAAAATTGATGAGCATATGTGTCAGGACATGCTGAGGAAGCATGCAAAGTTTCATGGAGATTGGACCAAAGGTGGCGCTATAATCATCAAAAAGGTTCCTTATTTTTAGGTGTTCAAGCACGAAGTGCTGAAAACCTATTGTATTTGTACTGATTTTTATTATTATTATTATTATTATTTTTCTGCCGTAAAACGCATCGTGCAGCCCAAACCGTAAGAGCTAGAGACTTGAAACTTTGCCATATGGTAGTACAAAAATCGAGGAGAGGTTATCAAAGTATGAGCCCGATTGGCCCATAGGTGGCGCTATAATGACCAAAAGTACTAAATTGGCCATAACTCCTAGACCGTTTGTCCTAGAGTCTCAATTTTAGCATCACTGTGATCCCTGGCTCCAGACGAACGAAATGGCTATCTCAGATTTCGATTTGGAGCAAAAAAAAATTTATATGGCCACTTTTGTCCAAAACCTACTTTTGCGAACTAGTCCCTGGTTTTTTGCCCAATCGGAACCAAACTGGTGCACAACTGTTCTCTGGAGTCTGATGATCAATAATTATCGAGAAAAAGTTGAAATTGTGCATTTGCTTGGCTGTAACAGTGTCATTTAGGGAATGGTCTGTTTTAAAATGCAGTCAAAAGCCAATAAATCCTAAAGGGAAAGTCGGAACTTGACCAAAATTGATGAGCATATGTGTCAGGACATGCTGAGGAAGCATGCAAAGTTTCATGGAGATTGGACCAAAGGTGGCGCTATAATCATCAAAAAGGTTCCTTATTTTTAGGTGTTCAAGCACGAAGTGCTGAAAACCTATTGTATTTGTACTGATTTTTATTATTATTATTATTATTATTTTTCTGCCGTAAAACGCATCGTGCAGCCCAAACCGTAAGAGCTAGAGACTTGAAACTTTGCCATATGGTAGTACAAAAATCGAGGAGAGGTTATCAAAGTATGAGCCCGATTGGCCCATAGGTGGCGCTATAATGACCAAAAGTACTAAATTGGCCATAACTCCTAGACCGTTTGTCCTAGAGTCTCAATTTTAGCATCACTGTGATCCCTGGCTCCAGACGAACGAAATGGCTATCTCAGATTTCGATTTGGAGCAAAAAAAAATTTATATGGCCACTTTTGTCCAAAACCTACTTTTGCGAACTAGTCCCTGGTTTTTTGCCCAATCGGAACCAAACTGGTGCACAACTGTTCTCTGGAGTCTGATGATCAATAATTATCGAGAAAAAGTTGAAATTGTGCATTTGCTTGGCTGTAACAGTGTCATTTAGGGAATGGTCTGTTTTAAAATGCAGTCAAAAGCCAATAAATCCTAAAGGGAAAGTCGGAACTTGACCAAAATTGATGAGCATATGTGTCAGGACATGCTGAGGAAGCATGCAAAGTTTCATGGAGATTGGACCAAAGGTGGCGCTATAATCATCAAAAAGGTTCCTTATTTTTAGGTGTTCAAGCACGAAGTGCTGAAAACCTATTGTATTTGTACTGATTTTTATTATTATTATTATTATTATTTTTCTGCCGTAAAACGCATCGTGCAGCCCAAACCGTAAGAGCTAGAGACTTGAAACTTTGCCATATGGTAGTACAAAAATCGAGGAGAGGTTATCAAAGTATGAGCCCGATTGGCCCATAGGTGGCGCTATAATGACCAAAAGTACTAAATTGGCCATAACTCCTAGACCGTTTGTCCTAGAGTCTCAATTTTAGCATCACTGTGATCCCTGGCTCCAGACGAACGAAATGGCTATCTCAGATTTCGATTTGGAGCAAAAAAAAATTTATATGGCCACTTTTGTCCAAAACCTACTTTTGCGAACTAGTCCCTGGTTTTTCGCCCAATCGGAACCAAACTGGTGCACAGCTGTTCTCTGGAGTCTGATGATCAATAATTATCGAGAAAAAGTTGAAATTGTGCATTTGCTTGGCTGTAACAGGGTCATTTAGGGAATGGTCTGTTTTAAAATGCAGTCAAAAGCCAATAAATCCTAAAGGGAAAGTCGGAACTTGACCAAAATTGATGAGCATATGTGTCAGGACATGCTGAGGAAGCATGCAAAGTTTCATGGAGATTGGACCAAAGGTGGCGCTATAATCATCAAAAAGGTTCCTTATTTTTAGGTGTTCAAGCACGAAGTGCTGAAAACCTATTGTATTTGTACTGATTTTTATTATTAGGTGTTCAAGCACGAAGTGCTGAAAACCTATTGTATTTGTACTGATTTTTATTATTAGGTGTTCAAGCACGAAGTGCTGAAAACCTATTGTATTTGTACTGATTTTTATTAGGTGTTCAAGAACGAAGTTCTGAAAACCTATTGTATTTGTGCTGATTTTTATTAGGTGTTCAAGAACGAAGTTCTGAAAACCTATTGTATTTGTGCTGATTTTTATTAGGTGTTCAAGCACGAAGTGCTGAAAACCTATTGTAATTGTACTGATTTTTATTATTAGGTGTTCAAGCACGAAGTGCTGAAAACCTATTGTATTTGTACTGATTTTTATTATTATTATTATTATTATTATTTTTCTTCTGCCGTAAAACGCATCGTGCAGCCCAAACCGTAAGTGCTGGAGACTTGAAACTTTGTCAGGTGGTAGTACAAAAATCGAGGAGAGGTTATCAAATTATGAGCCCGATTGGCCCATAGGTGGCGCTATAGCAATCAATTGCGCGTAACTGCTCATAACTCCTAGACCGTAAGTTGTAGACTCAAGTGTCTTATATCATTGGAAAGCTGGGGGCGTGACGTAAAAAACGTATATCTCCGATTTCATTTCCGCCATGATGGATTTTCCGCCATTTTGAATTTAGTCGAAAAACTACTTTTGCGAACTAGTCCCTGGTTTTTCGCCCGATCGGAACCAAACCAGTGCAGAAATGTTCTCTGGAGTCTGAATATCAATAGTTATCGAAAAAAAGTTGAAATTTCGATTTCCGGTCGCTAGGGGGCGCAAAATGAACGTTGTGGGAGGAGCCTATTTTTCTAAAATGGCTATAACTCCAAAAGTAAATGAGGTAGGTTCACCAAACTTGGTACACATGTGCATGAGTTCAGTCTGAGGTCACAGGAAAAAAATCGCGACGATCGGACACTAGGTGGCGCTATAACATTAAAAAAACATAAAAGGGGGTGTGGCCACCTGACCGTTAGTCCGATTGACTTGAAATTTGGTATGCAGTGTCTTGGACCAAGGTACCATGTATGTGTAAAAGGATATTGGCGTATCTCAAAAAACATGGCCGCCATCGGCCAATGAAGTTTGAGCCCCTCTGAGACGAGGTTAACGGAGGCCGATCGGAACGAAACTCGATGGGCATGTTCGACTCATGGCCCAAGAGGTCTGTAAGAGTTTTGAAAGAAATCGGCCACTAGTTGGCGCTAACGAGTTTTATGGCTCTTTAATCACGTGGTGTTGCACACATCCCCACAAAATGCATATCATTTGATAGATCTCCTCATGCTGAACAACTTTGCCTCTAGAACCATTGCTGCCAATCAAATCGTTCATTAAATATTCACGAATATGTTAAAAACCTACTTTTGCGAACTAGTCCCTGGTTTTTTGCCCGATCAAAACCAGACCAGTCTAGGACAATTCTCTGGACTCTCTAGATCAATAATTATCGAAAAAAAGTAGAACTTTTGCATTTTGAGTGACTGTAAAAGGGTTATTTAGAATAGGGGCGGGACAAAATACACTCAAAAGCCTATAAATCATACATAAAAACTCAAAACTTCACAAAAATTGCTGAGTATATGTGCCATGCCATGGGGAAGAAGCTTACAAAGTTTCATGGAGATCGGACAATAGGTGGCGCTATAACTGTCAAAAAGCTTTAAAACCATAGATTTTCTATGGTAAAATGCCTGCATTGGCTGTAAATGGTCTTTTCCATCTATGATCATATTAATATTTATATCATAATGTTCAAAACCAGTGCAGTACAATTCTCTGGACTCTCTAGATCAATAATTATCAGAAAAGATATAACTTATTCATTTAGATGGCTATAATAGTAACACTTCAATACGTAGCCTTGACCAGGTGTCCCTGAAAGCCTATATCTCTTCAATGAATGCTCATATCTTCTTAAAAACAAGTTAAAACATGTGAAACTAAATAAGCACGACAATTTTCAGACAGATCGGACAAAATATGCCTCTATAACAGTTAAAAAGGTGAAAATGATATGAACATAATGGCATATTAAGCCAATAAGTGGTATTATACTGCCCCCTGCTGTTTAAAATAGTCATTTTGTCATTCTACTAACTAAAAGTATACTATAATTCTTATTTAGACTTTATAAAATCACTATTTTAACATTTACACTGACATTTAGTGAAAATACCTCTATTAAAGTATTACTACTGAGTCTGACTCTGAGTCTTATTATGTGAAATGCTTATGACCATTAAAGTATATTTTCATAATGACACATCCCAATAGCATTGAAAACAACTACAACATTTGTCTTTGTGTGTGTGTGTGTGTGTGTGTGTTTGTGTGTGTGTGAAGCATATAAGTTAAATATGAGTGCAAAACCACCTGTGAAAACACTTTATCAATAAGTATAATGTCCAGCAGAGGGCAGTAGAAGACCACTTATTGGCTCACTTTCATTTTGACAGACTTGTTTTTCACCAGTATTCTGCACTAAAGCAAACCAATTTTTCCATGTTAACTATAAGACAATCATATTTTGTAAATTTAACACGTCATTGCTATTGACACTTCACATCAATGCTAGCAATGTGGTAAATCATGGTAACTCATAGTAAATAATACTATTACATGGTGTATCATGGTAAAT
The DNA here is from genome assembly GCA_031834385.1 of Semotilus atromaculatus. NCBI lineage: Eukaryota > Metazoa > Chordata > Actinopteri > Cypriniformes > Leuciscidae > Semotilus > Semotilus atromaculatus. The sequence goes on along the minus strand of JAULUF010000025.1, from coordinate 15,923,951 downwards.
CATAGTAAATAATTCTCTTACATGGTGTATCATGGTAAATCATGGTACAATCCTGGTAAATCATTCTAGAATGTGGTTTATCATGGTCAATCATCCTATAACATGGTAAACCAAGGTAAATTAAGAAAAATCATGGTAAACTATGGTAAATCATGCTAGAATCATGTTAAATGATACTAGAATGTATTGAATTGTGCAAAACCATGCTACAACAGGGTAAATCATGGTGAATCATACTAGAACTTGGTATATCATGGTAAACTATGGTAAATCTTACTGGAACATGGTAAATCATGAAATATCACAATAAAATGTGGTATATCATAGTAAATCATGCTAAAACAATGCTTGCTACATAAGCCTTAATGTCTTTTGATGCTTTTGAGCTTAACTGCCTTAACTGCCTTAACTGCTTGAACACCGCTAAATGCTGCTAGTTATTATTATTATTATTATTATTATTATTATTATTTTCCCCTAAAACGCATCGTGCAGCCCAAACCGTACGTGCTAGAGACTTGAAATTTTGGCATAGGGTAGCACAGAAATCGAGGAGAGGTTGAGAGAGTATGAGCCCGATTGGCCCATAGGTGGCGCTATAGCAACAAAAACGCGAAAGTGCTCATAACTCCTAGCCCGTAAGTCGTAGAGTCAAGTGTCTTATATCATTGGAAAGCTGGACTCTTCACTTAAAAAACGTATATCTCCGATTTCATTTCCGCCATGATAGATTTTCCGCCATTTTGAATTTTGTCAAAAAACGATTTTTGCGAACTAGTCCCTGGTTTTTCGCCCGATCGGAACCAAACCAGTGCAGAAATGTTCTCTGGAGTCTGAATATCAATAATTATCGAAAAAAAGTTGAAATTTCGATTTGCGGTCGCTAGGGGGCGCAAAATGAACGTTGTGGGAGGAGCCTATTTTTCTAAAATGGCTATAACTCCAAAAGTAAATGAGGTAGGTTCACCAAACTTGGTACACATGTGCATGAGTTCAGTCTGAGGTCACAGTAAAAAAATCGCGACGATCGGACACATGGTGGCGCTATAACATTAAAAAAACATAAAAGGGGGTGTGGCCACCTGACCGTTAGTCCGATTGACTTGAAATTTGGTATGCAGTGTCTTGGACCAAGGTACCATGTATGTGTAAAAGGATATTGGCGTATCTCAAAAAACATGGCCGCCATCGGCCAATGAAGTTTGAGCATCTCTGAGACGAGGTTAACGGAGGCCGATCGGAACGAAACTCGATGGGCATGTTCGACTCATGGCCCAAGAGGTCTGTAAGAGTTTTGAAAGAAATCGGCCACTAGTTGGCGCTAACGAGTTTTATGGCTCTTTAATCACGTGGTGTTGCACACATCCCCACAAAATGCATATCATTTGATAGATCTCCTCATGCTGAACAACTTTGCCTCTAGAACCATTGCTGTCAATCAAATCGTTCATTAAATATTCACGAATATGTTAAAAACCTACTTTAACGAACTAGTCCCTGGTTTTTCGCCCGATCAAAACCAGACCAGTCTAGGACAATTCTCTGGAGTCTCTAGATCAATAATTATCAAAAAAAAGTTGAACTTTTGCATTTTGAGTGACTGTAAAAGGGTTATTTAGAATAGGGGCTGGACAAAATACACTCAAAAGCCTATAAATCATACACAAAAACTCAGAACTTCACAAAAATTGGTGAGCATATGTGCCATACCATGGGGAAGAAGCATGCAAAGTTTCATGGAGATCGGACCATAGGTGGCGCTTTAACTGTTAAAAAGCTTTAAAACCATGTATTTCCTATGGTAAATTGCATGTATTGGCTGTAAATGGTGTTTTCCATCTATGATCGTATAATTTTCACATCATAATGTTTAAAACCAGTGCAGTACAATTTTCTGGACTCTCTAGATCAATAATTATCAGAAAAGGTATAATTTATTCATTTGGATGGCTATAATAGGGTCACTTCAATGTGTAGTCTTGACCGAGTGTGCCCGAAAGCCTATATCTCTTCAATGAATGCTCAGATTGTATTAAAAACAAGTCTGAACATGTGGGCCGTGACTCTAAATAATCATGAAAATTTTCGGACAGATTGCCCAAAATATGCTTGTATAACAGTTAAAAAGGTGAAAATTATATGCACATAATGGCCTATTAAGCCAATAAGTGGTATTTTACTGCCCCCTGCTGTTTAAAAAAAGTCGTTTTGTCACACTACTCAACTATACTTAATATTTAGACTTTATAAATTCACTATTTTAACATTTACAAAAACATTTAGTCAAAAATCATCTATTGAAGTGACAATTGAGTCACATTGGATCCTGAAGTTCCAAATGTCTCTATCTACAACAGAATGAGTGTGTGTAGATTAAATGATATGAAAAACATGGCATATTGTATAAGTAGGCTGTAATAGCACTGTTGTCCACTAGATGGAGCAGCAGCATTAGACATTTTTAATCTTTTTATCAGCTTTCAGCATTGGCTTAAAGCAAACAAATGCTTAAAGCATTTTCTTTAATTAGTTATATATTATTACATTGCAAAGAAATATGTGAAATGCTGTGTGTGTGTGTGTGTGTAAGAATGCATTATGGAGTTAACATGATAAAAATGGTTTGCTTCAGTGCAGCATACTGGAGAAACAAAGTAGTTTAAAATGAAAGTAAGCCAATAAGTGGTCTTTTACTGCCCTCTGCTGGCCACTTTACTTATTAATAGTCTTTTCACATGTGCTTTTGCATTCGTATGCATATAGACACTATAAAATCACTTATATAACAATCACTATTAAAACACATTCATATTCTGTCAGAGTGTATCAGTTCATTTGTACTGACACTTCACATCAATGCTAGCAATGTGGTAAATCATGGTAAACAGTGTTAGAACATGGCTTTTCACAATAACAGATCCCAAACGTGTGTGTGTGTGTGTGTGTGTGTGTAAGCATGCATTATGGAGTTAACATGATAAAAATGGTTTGCTTCAGTGCAGAATTATTATACTGGAGAAACAAAGTAGTTTAAAATGAAAGTGAGCCAATAAGTGGTCTTCTACTGCCCTCTGCTGGCCACTCTTCTTACTAATAGTCTTTTCACACGTGCTTTTGCATTCATATGCATATAGACACTATAAAATCACTTATAAAACAATTACTATTCTAACACAATCATATTTTGTCAGAGTTTATCACTTCAATTGTTCTGATGCTTCACATAATTGCTATCAACGTGGTAAATCATGGTAAATAATGCCAGAAACATGGTAAATCATAGTAAATAAGGTAAATCATGCTAGAATCCTGGTAAATCATTCTAGAATGTGCTATATCATGGTAAATCATCCTATAACATGGTACATCAAGGTAAACTATGGAAAATCATGTTAGATTCATGGTAAATCATACTGGAACATGGTAAATCATGAAAAATCACACTGAAATGTAGTATATCATGGTAAATCATGCTTGCTACATAAAACTTAATGACTTTTGATGCTTTTGTGCTTAACGGCCTTAAAGGCCTTAACTGCTTGAACACCGCTAAATGCTGCTTTGCAGCTTTAATTATTATTATTATTCTCCTGTAAAACGCATCGTGCAGCCCAAACCGTAAGTGCTGGAGCGTTGAAACTTTGTCAGATGGTAGTACAAAAATCGAGGAGAGGTTATCAAATTATGAGCCCGATTGGCCCATAGGTGGCGCTATAGCAATCAATTGCGCGTAACTGCTCATAACTCCTAGACCGTAAGTCGTAGACTCAAGTGTCTTATATCATTGGAAAGCTGGGGGCCTGACGTAAAAAACTTATATCTCCGATTTCATTTCCGCCATGATGGATTTTCCGCCATTTTGAATTTAGTCGAAAAACTACTTTTGCGAACTAGTCCCTGGTTTTTCACCCGATCGGAACCAAACCAGTGGAGAAATGTTCTCTGGAGTCTGAATATTAATAATTATCGAAAAAAAGTTGAAATTTCGATTTCCGGTCGCGAGGGGGCGCAAAATGAACGTTGTGGGAGGAGCCTATTTTTCTAAAATGGCTATAACTCCAAAAGTAAATGAGGTAGGTTCACCAAACTTGGTACACATGTGCATGAGTTCAGTCTGAGGTCACAGTAAAAAAATCGCGACGATCGGACACTAGGTGGCGCTATAACATTAAAAAAACATAAAAGGGGGTGTGGCCACCTGACCGTTAGTCCGATTGACTTGAAATTTGGTATGCAGTGTCTTGGACCAAGGTACCATGTATGTGTAAAAGGATATTGGCGTATCTCAAAAAACATGGCCGCCATCGGCCAATGAAGTTTGAGCCCCTCTGAGACGAGGTTAACGGAGGCCGATCGGAACGAAACTCGATGGGCATGTTCGACTCATGGCCCAAGAGGTCTGTAAGAGTTTTGAAAGAAATCGGCCACTAGTTGGCGCTAACGAGTTTTATGGCTCTTTAATCACGTGGTGTTGCACACATCCCCACAAAATGCATATCATTTGATAGATCTCCTCATGCTGAACAACTTTGCCTCTAGAACCATTGCTGCCAATCAAATCGTTCATTAAATATTCACGAATATGTTAAAAACCTACTTTTGCGAACTAGTCCCTGGTTTTTTGCCCGATCAAAACCAGACCAGTCTAGGACAATTCTCTGGACTCTCTAGATCAATAATTATCGAAAAAAAGTTGAACTTTTGCATTTTGAGTGACTGTAAAAGGGTTATTTAGAATAGGGGCGGGACAAAATACACTCAAAAGCCTATAAATCATACATAAAAACTCAAAACTTCACAAAAATTGCTGAGTATATGTGCCATGCCATGGGGAAGAAGCTTACAAAGTTTCATGGAGATCGGACAATAGGTGGCGCTATAACTGTCAAAAAGCTTTAAAACCATAGATTTTCTATGGTAAAATGCCTGCATTGGCTGTAAATGGTCTTTTCCATCTATGATCATATTAATATTTATATCATAATGTTCAAAACCAGTGCAGTACAATTCTCTGGACTCTCTAGATCAATAATTATCAGAAAAGATATAACTTATTCATTTAGATGGCTATAATAGTGACACTTCAATACGTAGCCTTGACCAGGTGTCCCTGAAAGCCTATATCTCTTCAATGAATGCTCATATCTTCTTAAAAACAAGTTAAAACATGTGAAACTAAATAAGCACGACAATTTTCAGACAGATCGGACAAAATATGCCTCTATAACAGTTAAAAAGGTGAAAATGATATGAACATAATGGCATATTAAGCCAATAAGTGGTATTATACTGCCCCCTGCTGTTTAAAATAGTAATTTTGTCATTCTACTAACTAAAAGTATACTATAATTCTTATTTAGACTTTATAAAATCACTATTTTAACATTTACACTGACATTTAGTGAAAATACCTCTATTAAAGTATTACTACTGAGTCTGACTCTGAGTCTTATTATGTGAAATGCTTATGACCATTAAAGTATATTTTCATAATGACACATCCCAATAGCATTGAAAACAACTACAACATTTGTCTTTGTGTGTGTGTGTGTGTGTGTGTGTGTGTGTGTGTGTGTGTTTGTGAGTGTGTGAAGCATACAAGTTAAATATGAGTGCAAAACCACCTGTGAAAACACTTTATCAATAAGTATAATGTCCAGCAGAGGGCAGTAGAAGACCACTTATTGGCTCACTTTCATTTTGACAGACTTGTTTTTCACCAGTATTCTGCACTAAAGCAAACCAATTTTTCCATGTTAACTATAAGACAATCATATTTTGTAAATTTAACACGTCATTGCTATTGACACTTCACATCAATGCTAGCAATGTGGTAAATCATGGTGTATCATGGTAAATCATAGTAAATAATTCTCTTACATGGTGTATCATGGTAAATCATGGTACAATCCTGGTAAATCATTCTAGAATGTGGTTTATCATGGTAAATCATCCTATAACATGGTAAACCAAGGTAAATTAAGAAAAATCATGGTAAACTATGGTAAATCATGCTAGAATCATGTTAAATGATACTAGAATGTGTTGAATTGTGCAAAACCATGCTACAACAGGGTAAATCATGGTGAATCATACTAGAACTTGGTATATCATGGTAAACTATGGTAAATCTTACTGGAACATGGTAAATCATGAAATATCACAATAAAATGTGGTATATCATAGTAAATCATGCTAAAACAATGCTTGCTACATAAGCCTTAATGTCTTTTGATGCTTTTGAGCTTAACTGCCTTAACTGCCTTAACTGCTTGAACACCGCTAAATGCTGCTAGTTATTAGGTGTTCAAGCACGAAGTGCTGAAAACCTATTGTATTTGTACTGATTTTTATTATTATTATTATTATTATTCTTCTGCCGTAAAACGCATCGTGCAGCCCAAACCGTAAGAGCTAGAGACTTGAAACTTTGCCATATGGTAGTACAAAAATCGAGGAGAGGTTATCAAATTATGAGCCCGATTGGCCCATAGGTGGCGCTATAGCAACCAATTGCGCGAAACTGCTCATAACTCCTAGACCGTAAGTCGTAGACTCAAGTGTTTTATATCACTGGAAAGCTGGTCACCTGACGAAAAAAACGTATATCTCCGATTTAATTTCCGTCATGATAGATTTTCCGCCATTTTGAATTTTGTCGAAAAATGACTTTTGCGATCTAGTCCCTGGTTTTTTGTCCGATCGGAACCAAACCAGTGCAGAAATGTTCTCTGGAGTCTGAATATCAATAATTATCGAAAAAAAGTTGAATTTTCGATTTCCGGTTGCTAGGGGGCGCAAAATGAACGTTGTGGGAGGAGCCTATTTTTCTAAAATGGCTATAACTCCAAAAGTAAATTAGATAGCTTCACCAAACTTGGTACACATGTGCATGAGTTCAATCTGAGGTTACAGTAAAAAAATCGCGACGATCGAACACTAGGTGGCGCTATAACATGAAAAAAACCTATAAAGGACTGACCGTTAGTCCGATTGACCTGAAAATTGGTATGCAGTGTCTTGGTCCAAGGCCCCATGTATGTGTAAGAGGACATTGGCGTATCTCAAAAAACATGGCCGCCATCGACCAAAGAAGTTGAGACGAGGTTAACGGAGGCCAATCGGAACGAAACTCGATGGGCATGTTCGACTCATGGCCCAAGAGGTCTGTAAGAGTTTTGAAAGAAATCGGCCACTAGTTGGCGCTAACGAGTTTTACGGCTCTGTAATCACGTGGTGTTGCACAAATCCCCACAAAATGCATATCATATGATAGATCTCCTCATGCTGAACAACTTTGCCTCTAGACCCATTGCTGTCAATCAAATCGTTCATTAAATATTCATGAATATGTTAAAAACCTACTTTTGCGAACTAGTCCCTGGTTTTTCGCCCGATCAAAACCAGACCAGTCTAGGACAATTCTCTGGACTCTCTAGATCAATAATTATCAAAAAAAAGTTGAACTTTTGCATTTTTCGTATGGCTATAATAGGGTCATTAAGAAAAGGGGCGTAGCAAAATACACTCAAAAGCCTATAAATCATAAATAAAAAGTCAGAACTTGACAAAAATTGGTGTGCATATGTGTCCTAACATGATGAAGAAGCATGCACAGTTTCATGGAGATCGGACCATAGGTGGCGCTTTAACTGTTAAAAAGCTTTAAAACCATGTATTTCCTATGGTAAATTGCATGTATTGGCTGTAAATGGTGTTTTCCATCTATGATCGTATAATTTTCACATCATAATGTTTAAAACCAGTGCAGTACAATTCTCTGGACTCTCTAGATCAATAATTATCAGAAAAGGTATAATTTATTCATTTGGATGGCTATAATAGGGTCACTTCAATGTGTAGTCTTGACCGAGTGTGCCCGAAAGCCTATATCTCTTCAATGAATGCTCAGATCGTATTAAAAACAAGTCTGAACATGTGGGCCGTGACTCTAAATAATCATGAAAATTTTCGGACAGATTGGACAAAATATGCTTGTATAACAGTTAAAAAGGTGAAAATTATATGCACATAATGGCCTATTAAGCCAATAAGTGGTATTTTACTGCCCCCTGCTGTTTAAAAAAAGTCATTTTGTCACACTACTCAACTATACTTAATATTTAGACTTTATAAATTCACTATTTTAACATTTACAAAAACATTTAGTCAAAAATCATCTATTGAAGTGACAATTGAGTCACATTGGATCCTGAAGTTCCAAATGTCTCTATCTACAACAGAATGAGTGTGTGTAGATTAAATGATATGAAAAACATGGCATATTGTATAAGTAGGCTGTAATAGCACTGTTGTCCACTAGATGGAGCAGCAGCATTAGACATTTTTAATCTTTTTATCAGCTTTCAGCATTGGCTTAAAGCAAACAAATGCTTAAAGCATTTTCTTTAATTAGTTATATATTATTACATTGCAAAGAAATATGTGAAATGCTGTGTGTGTGTGTGTAAGAATGCATTATGGAGTTAACATGATAAAAATGGTTTGCTTCAGTGCAGCATACTGGAGAAACAAAGTAGTTTAAAATGAAAGTAAGCCAATAAGTGGTCTTTTACTGCCCTCTGCTGGCCACTTTACTTATTAATAGTCTTTTCACATGTGCTTTTGCATTCATATGCATATAGACACTATAAAATCACTTATATAACAATCACTATTAAAACACATTCATATTCTGTCAGAGTGTATCAGTTCATTTGTACTGACACTTCACATCAATGCTAGCAATGTGGTAAATCATGGTAAACAGTGTTAGAACATGGCTTTTCACAATAACAGATCCCAAACGTGTGTGTGTGTGTGTGTGTGTGTGTGTGTGTGTAAGCATGCATTATGGAGTTAACATGATAAAAATGGTTTGCTTCAGTGCAGAATTATTATACTGGAGAAACAAAGTAGTTTAAAATGAAAGTGAGCCAATAAGTGGTCTTCTACTGCCCTCTGCTGGCCACTCTTCTTACTAATAGTCTTTTCACATGTGCTTTTGCATTCATATGCATATAGACACTATAAAATCACTTATAAAACAATTACTATTATAACACAATCATATTTTGTCAGAGTTTATCACTTCAATTGTTCTGATGCTTCACATAATTGCTATCAACGTGGTAAATCATGGTAAATAATGCCAGAAACATGGTAAATCATAGTAAATAAGGTAAATCATGCTAGAATCCTGGTAAATCATTCTAGAATGTGCTATATCATGGTAAATCATCCTATAACATGGTACATCAAGGTAAACTATGGAAAATCATGTTAGATTCATGGTAAATCATACTGGAACATGGTAAATCATGAAAAATCACACTGAAATGTAGTATATCATGGTAAATCATGCTTGCTACATAAAACTTAATGACTTTTGATGCTTTTGTGCTTAACGGCCTTAAAGGCCTTAACTGCTTGAACACCGCTAAATGCTGCTTTGCAGCTTTAATTATTAGGTGTTCAAGAACGAAGTTCTGAAAACCTATTGTATTTGTGCTGATTTTTATTATTATTATTATTATTATTCCGCCCTAAAACGCGTCGTGCAGACCAAACCGTAAGTGCTAGAGACTTGATATTTGGGATTAAGGTAGCACAGAAATCGAGGAGAGGTTGAGAGAGTATGAGCCCGATTGGCCCATAGGTGGCGCTATAGCAACAAAAACGCGAAAGTGCTCATAACTCCTAGACCGTAAGTCGTAGAGTCAAGTGTCTTATATCATTGGAAAGCTGGACTCTTGACTTAAAAAACGTATATCTCCGATTTCATTTCCGCCATGATAGATTTTCCGCCATTTTGAATTTTGTCAAAAAACGATTTTTGCGAACTAGTCCCTGGTTTTTCGCCCGATCGGAACCAAACCAGTGCAGAAATGTTCTCTGGAGTCTGAATATCAATAATTATCAAAAAAAAGTTGAATTTTCTATTTCCGGTCGCTAGGGGGCGCAAAATAAACGTTATGGGAGGAGCCTATTTTTCTAAAATGGCTATAACTCCAGAAGTAAATGAGGTAGGTTCACCAAACTTGGTACACATGTGCATGAGTGCAATTTGAGGTCACAGTAAAAAAATCGCGACGATCGGACACTAGGTGGCGCTATAACATTAAAAAAACATAAAAGGGGGTGTGGCCACCTGACCGTTAGTCCGATTGACTTGAAATTTGGTATGCAGTGTCTTGGACCAAGGCCCCATGTATGTGTAAAAGGATATTGGCGTATCTCAAAAAACATGGCCGCCATCGGCCAATGAAGTTTGAGCATCTCTGAGACGAGGTTAACGGAGGCCGATCGGAACGAAACTCGATGGGCATGTTCGACTCGTGGCCCAAGAGGTCTGTAAGAGTTTTGAAAGAAATCGGCCACTAGTTGGCGCTAACGAGTTTTATGGCTCTTTAATCACGTGGTGTTGCACACATTCCCACAAAATGCATATCATTTGATAGATCTCCTCATGTTGAACAACTTTGCCTCTAGAACCATTGCTGTCAATCAAATCGTTCATTAAATATTCACGAATATGTTAAAAACCTACTTTTGCGAACTAGTCCCTGGTTTTTCGCCCGATCAAAACCAGACCAGTCTAGGACAATTCTCTGGACTCTCTAGATCAATAATTATCAAAAAAAAGTTGAACTTTTGCATTTTGAGTGACTGTAAAAGGGTTATTTAGAATAGGGGCTGGACAAAATACACTCAAAAGCCTATAAATCATACACAAAAACTCAGAACTTCACAAAAATTGGTGAGCATATGTGCCATACCATGGGGAAGAAGCATGCAAAGTTTCATGGAGATCGGACCATAGGTGGCGCTTTAACTGTTAAAAAGCTTTAAAACCATGTATTTCCTATGGTAAATTGCATGTATTGGCTGTAAATGGTCTTTTCCATCTATGATCGTATAATTTTCACATCATAATGTTTAAAACCAGTGCAGTACAATTCTCTGGACTCTCTAGATCAATAATTATCAGAAAAGGTATCATTTATTCATTTGGATGGCTATAATAGGGTCACTTCAATGTGTAGTCTTGACCGAATGTGCCCGAAAGCCTATATCTCTTCAATGAATGCTCAGATCGTATTAAAAACAAGTCTGAACATGTGGGCCGTGACTCTAAATAATCATGAAAATTTTAGGACAGATTGGACAAAATATGCTTGTATAACAGTTAAAAAGGTGAAAATTATATGCACATAATGGCCTATTAAGCCAATAAGTGGTATTTTACTGCCCCCTGGTGTTTAAAAAAAGTCATTTTGTCACACTACTCAACTATACTTAATATTTAGACTTTATAATTTCACTATTTTAACATTTACAAAAACATTTAGTCAAAAATCATCTATTGAAGTGACAATTGAGTCACATTGGATCCTGAAGTTCCAAATGTCTCTATCTACAACAGAATGAGTGTGTGTAGATTAAATGATATGAAAAACATGGCATATTGTATAAGTAGGCTGTAATAGCACTGTTGTCCACTAGATGGAGCAGCAGCATTAGACATTTTTAATCTTTTTATCAGCTTTCAGCATTGGCTTAAAGCAAACAAATGCTTAAAGCATTTTCTTTAATTAGTTATATATTATTACATTGCAAATAAATATGTGAAATGCTGTGTGTGTGTGTGTGTGTGTGTAAGAATGCATTATGGAGTTAACATGATAAAAAAGGTTTGCTTCAGTGCAGCATACTGGAGAAACAAAGTAGTTTAAAATGAAAGTAAGCCAATAAGTGGTCTTTTACTGCCCTCTGCTGGCCACTTTACTTATTAATAGTCTTTTCACATGTGCTTTTGCATTCATATGCATATAGACACTATAAAATCACTTATATAACAATCACTATTAAAACACATTCATATTCTGTCAGAGTGTATCAGTTCATTTGTACTGACACTTCACATCAATGCTAGCAATGTGGTAAATCATGGTAAACAGTGTTAGAACATGGCTTTTCACAATAACAGATCCCAAACGTGTGTGTGTGTGTGTGTGTGTGTAAGCATGCATTATTGAGTTAACATGATAAAAATGGTTTGCTTCAGTGCAGAATTATTATACTGGAGAAACAAAGTAGTTTAAAATGAAAGTGAGCCAATAAGTGGTCTTCTACTGCCCTCTGCTGGCCACTCTTCTTACTAATAGTCTTTTCACATGTGCTTTTGCATTCATATGCATATAGACACTATAAAATCACTTATAAAACAATTACTATTATAACACAATCATATTTTGTCAGAGTTTATCACTTCAATTGTTCTGATGCTTCACATAATTGCTATCAACGTGGTAAATCATGGTAAATAATGCCAGAAACATGGTAAATCATAGTAAATAAGGTAAATCATGCTAGAATCCTGGTAAATCATTCTAGAATGTGCTATATCATGGTAAATCATCCTATAACATGGTACATCAAGGTAAACTATGGAAAATCATGTTAGATTCATGGTAAATCATACTGGAACATGGTAAATCATGAAAAATCACACTGAAATGTAGTATATCATGGTAAATCATGCTTGCTACATAAAACTTAATGACTTTTGATGCTTTTGTGCTTAACGGCCTTAAAGGCCTTAACTGCTTGAACACCGCTAAATGCTGCTTTGCAGCTTTAATTAGGTGTTCAAGCACGAAGTGCTGAAAACCTATTGTAATTGTACTGATTTTTATTATTATTATTATTATTATTATTATTATTATTATTATTTTCCCCTAAAACGCATCGTGCAGCCCAAACCGTAAGTGCTAGAGACTTGAAATTTTGGCATAGGGTAGCACAGAAATCGAGGAGAGGTTGAGAGAGTATGAGCCCGATTGGCCCATAGGTGGCGCTATAGCAACAAAAACGCGAAAGTGCTCATAACTCCTAGACCGTAAGTCGTAGAGTCAAGTGTCTTATATCATTGGAAAGCTGGACTCTTGACTTAAAAAACGTATATCTCCGATTTCATTTCCGCCATGATAGATTTTCCGCCATTTTGAATTTTGTCAAAAAACGATTTTTGCGAACTAGTCCCTGGTTTTTCGCCCGATCGGAACCAAACCAGTGCAGAAATGTTCTCTGGAGTCTGAATATCAATAATTATCGAAAAAAAGTTGAAATTTCGATTTCCGGTCGCTAGGGGGCGCAAAATGAACGTTGTGGGAGGAGCCTATTTTTCTAAAATGGCTATAACTCCAAAAGTAAATGAGGTAGGTTCACCAAACTTGGTACACATGTGCATGAGTTCAGTCTGAGGTCACAGTAAAAAAATCGCGACGATCGGACACTAGGTGGCGCTATAACATTAAAAAAACATAAAAGGGGGTGTGGCCACCTGACCGTTAGTCCGATTGACTTGAAATTTGGTATGCAGTGTCTTGGACCAAGGTACCATGTATGTGTAAAAGGATATTGGCGTATCTCAAAAAACATGGCCGCCATCGGCCAATGAAGTTTGAGCCCCTCTGAGACGAGGTTAACGGAGGCCGATCGGAACGAAACTCGATGGGCATGTTCGACTCATGGCCCAAGAGGTCTGTAAGAGTTTTGAAAGAAATCGGCCACTAGTTGGCGCTAACGAGTTTTATGGCTCTTTAATCACGTGGTGTTGCACACATCCCCACAAAATGCATATCATTTGATAGATCTCCTCATGCTGAACAACTTTGCCTCTAGAACCATTGCTGCCAATCAAATCGTTCATTAAATATTCACAAATATGTTTAAAACCTACTTTTGCGAACTAGTCCCTGGTTTTTCGCCCGATCAAAACCAGACCAGTCTAGGACAATTCTCTGGACTCTCTAGATCAATAATTATCAAAAAAAAGTTGAACTTTTGCATTTTGAGTGACTGTAAAAGGGTTATTTAAAATAGGGGCTGGACAAAATACACTCAAAAGCCTATAAATCATACACAAAAACTCAGAACTTCACAAAAATTGGTGAGCATATGTGCCATACCATGGGGAAGAAGCATGCAAAGTTTCATGGAGATCGGACCATAGGTGGCGCTTTAACTGTTAAAAAGCTTTAAAACCATGTATTTCCTATGGTAAATTGCATGTATTGGCTGTAAATGGTCTTTTCCATCTATGATCGTATAATTTTCACATCATAATGTTTAAAACCAGTGCAGTACAATTCTCTGGACTCTCTAGATCAATAATTATCAGAAAAGGTATCATTTATTCATTTGGATGGCTATAATAGGGTCACTTCAATGTGTAGTCTTGACCGAAAGCCTATATCTCTTCAATGAATGCTCAGATCTTATTAAAAACAAGTCTGAACATGTGGGCCGTGACTCTAAATAATCATGAAAATTTTCGGACAGATTGGACAAAATATGCTTGTATAACAGTTAAAAAGGTGAAAATTATATGCACATAATGGCCTATTAAGCCAATAAGTGGTATTTTACTGCCCCCTGCTGTTTAAAAAAAGTCATTTTGTCACACTACTCAACTATACTTAATATTTAGACTTTATAAATTCACTATTTTAACATTTACAAAAACATTTAGTCAAAAATCATCTATTGAAGTGACAATTGAGTCACATTGGATCCTGAAGTTCCAAATGTCTCTATCTACAACAGAATGAGTGTGTGTAGATTAAATGATATGAAAAACATGGCATATTGTATAAGTAGCCTGTAATAGCACTGTTGTCCACTAGATGGAGCAGCAGCATTAGACATTTTTAATCTTTTTATCAGCTTTCAGCATTGGCTTAAAGCAAACAAATGCTTAAAGCATTTTCTTTAATTAGTTATATATTATTACATTGCAAAGAAATATGTGAAATGCTGTGTGTGTGTGTGTAAGAATGCATTATGGAGTTAACATGATAAAAATGGTTTGCTTCAGTGCAGCATACTGGAGAAACAAAGTAGTTTAAAATGAAAGTAAGCCAATAAGTGGTCTTTTACTGCCCTCTGCTGGCCACTTTACTCATTAATAGTCTTTTCACATGTGCTTTTGCATTCATATGCATATAGACACTATAAAATCACTTATATAACAATCACTATTAAAACACATTCATATTCTGTCAGAGTGTATCAGTTCATTTGTACTGACACTTCACATCAATGCTAGCAATGTGGTAAATCATGGTAAACAGTGTTAGAACATGGCTTTTCACAATAACAGATCCCAAACGTGTGTGTGTGTGTGTGTGTGTGTGTAAGCATGCATTATGGAGTTAACATGATAAAAATGGTTTGCTTCAGTGCAGAATTATTATACTGGAGAAACAAAGTAGTTTAAAATGAAAGTGAGCCAATAAGTGGTCTTCTACTGCCCTCTGCTGGCCACTCTTCTTACTAATAGTCTTTTCACATGTGCTTTTGCATTCATATGCATATAGACACTATAAAATCACTTATAAAACAATTACTATTATAACACAATCATATTTTGTCAGAGTTTATCACTTCAATTGTTCTGATGCTTCACATAATTGCTATCAACGTGGTAAATCATGGTAAATAATGCCAGAAACATGGTAAATCATAGTAAATAAGGTAAATCATGCTAGAATCCTGGTAAATCATTCTAGAATGTGCTATATCATGGTAAATCATCCTATAACATGGTACATCAAGGTAAACTATGGAAAATCATGTTAGATTCATGGTAAATCATACTGGAACATGGTAAATCATGAAAAATCACACTGAAATGTAGTATATCATGGTAAATCATGCTTGCTACATAAAACTTAATGACTTTTGATGCTTTTGTGCTTAACGGCCTTAAAGGCCTTAACTGCTTGAACACCGCTAAATGCTGCTTTGCAGCTTTAATTATTATTATTATTATTATTCCGCCCTAAAACGCGTCGTGCAGACCAAACCGTAAGTGCTAGAGACTTGATATTTGGGATTAAGGTAGCACAGAAATCGAGGAGAGGTTGAGAGAGTATGAGCCCGATTGGCCCATAGGTGGCGCTATAGCAACAAAAACGCGAAAGTGCTCATAACTCCTAGACCGTAAGTCGTAGAGTCAAGTGTCTTATATCATTGGAAAGCTGGACTCTTGACTTAAAAAACGTATATCTCCGATTTCATTTCCGCCATGATAGATTTTCCGCCATTTTGAATTTTGTCAAAAAACGATTTTTGCGAACTAGTCCCTGGTTTTTTGCCCGATCGGAACCAAACCAGTGCAGAAATGTTCTCTGGAGTCTGAATATCAATAATTATCGAAAAAAAGTTGAAATTTCGATTTCCGGTCGCTAGGGGGCGCAAAATGAACGTTGTGGGAGGAGCCTATTTTTCTAAAATGGCTATAACTCCAAAAGTAAATGAGGTAGGTTCACCAAACTTGGTACACATGTGCATGAGTTCAGTCTGAGGTTACAGTAAAAAAATCGCGACGATCGGACACTAGGTGGCGCTATAACATTAAAAAAACATAAAAGGGGGTGTGGCCACCTGACCGTTAGTCCGATTGACTTGAAATTTGGTATGCAGTGTCTTGGACCAAGGTGCCATGTATGTGTAAAAGGATATTGGCGTATCTCAAAAAACATGGCCGCCATCGGCCAATGAAGTTTGAGCACCTCTGAGACGAGGTTAACGGAGGCCGATCGGAACGAAACTCGATGGGCATGTTCGACTCATGGCCCAAGAGGTCTGTAAGAGTTTTGAAAGAAATCGGCCACTAGTTGGCGCTAACGAGTTTTATGGCTCTTTAATCACGTGATGTTGCACACATCCCCACAAAATGCATATCATTTGATAGATCTCCTCATGCTGAACAACTTTGCCTCTAGAACCATTGCTGTCAATCAAATCGTTCATTAAATATTCACGAATATGTTAAAAACCTACTTTTGCGAACTAGTCCCTGGTTTTTTGCCCGATCAAAACCAGACCAGTCTAGAACAATTTTCTGGACTCTCTAGATCAATAATTATCAAAAAAAAGTTGAACTTTTGCATTTTGAGTAACTGTAAAAGGGTTATTTAGAATAGGGGCTGGACAAAATACACTCAAAAGCCTATAAATCATACACAAAAACTCAGAACTTCACAAAAATTGGTGAGCATATGTGCCATACCATGGGGAAGAAGCATGCAAAGTTTCATGGAGATCGGACCATAGGTGGCGCTTTAACTGTTAATAAGCTTTAAAACCATGTATTTCCTATGGTAAATTGCATGTATTGGCTGTAAATGGTCTTTTCCATCTATGATCGTATAATTTTCACATCATAATGTTTAAAACCAGTGCAGTACAATTCTCTGGACTCTCTAGATCAATAATTATCAGAAAAGGTATCATTTATTCATTTGGATGGCTATAATAGGGTCACTTCAATGTGTAGTCTTGACCGAAAGCCTATATCTCTTCAATGAATGCTCAGATCTTATTAAAAACAAGTCTGAACATGTGGGCCGTGACTCTAAATAATCATGAAAATTTTCGGACAGATTGCCCAAAATATGCCTGTATAACAGTTAAAAAGGTGAAAATTATATGCACATAATGGCCTATTAAGCCAATAAGTGGTATTTTACTGCCCCCTGCTGTTTAAAAAAAGTAATTTTGTCACACTACTCAACTATAATTAATATTTAGACTTTAGAAATTCACTATTTTAACATTTACAAAAACATTTAGTCAAAAATCATCTATTGAACTGACAATTGAGTCACATTGGATCCTGAAGTTCCAAATGTCTCTATCTACAACAGAATGAGTGTGTGTAGATTAAATGATATGAAAAACATGGCATATTGTATAAGTAGGCTGTAATAGCACTGTTGTCCACTAGATGGAGCAGCAGCATTAGACATTTTTAATCTTTTTATCAGCTTTCAGCATTGGCTTAAAGCAAACAAATGCTTAAAGCATTTTCTTTAATTAGTTATATATTATTACATTGCAAAGAAATATGTGAAATGCTGTGTGTGTGTGTGTGTGTGTGTGTAAGAATGCATTATGGAGTTAACATGATAAAAATGGTTTGCTTCAGTGCAGCATACTGGAGAAACAAAGTAGTTTAAAATGAAAGTAAGCCAATAAGTGGTCTTTTACTGCCCTCTGCTGGCCACTTTACTTATTAATAGTCTTTTCACATGTGCTTTTGCATTCGTATGCATATAGACACTATAAAATCACTTATATAACAATCACTATTAAAACACATTCATATTCTGTCAGAGTGTATCAGTTCATTTGTACTGACACTTCACATCAATGCTAGCAATGTGGTAAATCATGGTAAACAGTGTTAGAACATGGCTTTTCACAATAACAGATCCCAAACGTGTGTGTGTGTGTGTGTGTGTGTGTGTGTGTGTGTGTGTGTGTAAGCATGCATTATGGAGTTAACATGATAAAAATGGTTTGCTTCAGTGCAGAATTATTATACTGGAGAAACAAAGTAGTTTAAAATGAAAGTGAGCCAATAAGTGGTCTTCTACTGCCCTCTGCTGGCCACTCTTCTTACTAATAGTCTTTTCACATGTGCTTTTGCATTCATATGCATATAGACACTATAAAATCACTTATAAAACAATTACTATTATAACACAATCATATTTTGTCAGAGTTTATCACTTCAATTGTTCTGATGCTTCACATAATTGCTATCAACGTGGTAAATCATGGTAAATAATGCCAGAAACATGGTAAATCATAGTAAATAAGGTAAATCATGCTAGAATCCTGGTAAATCATTATACAATGTGCTATATCATGGTAAATCATCCTATAACATGGTACATCAAGGTAAACGATGGAAAATCATGTTAGATTCATGGTAAATCATACTGGAACATGGTAAATCATGAAAAATCACACTGAAATGTAGTATATCATGGTAAATCATGCTTGCTACATAAAACTTAATGACTTTTGATGCTTTTGTGCTTAACGGCCTTAAAGGCCTTAACTGCTTGAACACCGCTAAATGCTGCTTTGCAGCTTTAATTAGGTGTTCAAGCACGAAGTGCTGAAAACCTATTGTATTTGTACTGATTTTTATTATTATTATTATTATTATTTTTCTTCTGCCGTAAAACGCATCGTGCAGCCCAAACCGTAAGTGCTAGAGACTTGAAACTTTGTCAGATGGTAGTACAAAAATCGAGGAGAGGTTATCAAATTATGAGCCCGATTGGCCCATAGGTGGCGCTATAGCAATCAATTGCGCGTAACTGCTCATAACTCCTAGACCGTAAGTCGTAGACTCAAGTGTCTTATATCATTGGAAAGCTGGGGGCGTGACGTAAAAAACGTATATCTCCGATTTCATTTCCGCCATGATGGATTTTCCGCCATTTTGAATTTAGTCGAAAAACTACTTTTGCGAACTAGTCCCTGGTTTTTCGCCCGATCGGAACCAAACCAGTGCAGAAATGTTCTCTGGAGTCTGAATATCAATAATTATCGAAAAAAAGTTGAAATTTCGATTTCCGGTCGCTAGGGGGCACAAAATGAACGTTGTAGGAGGAGCCTATTTTTCTAAAATGGCTATAACTCCAGAAGTAAATGAGGTAGGTTCACCAAACTTGGTATACATGTGCATGAGTTCAATATGAGGTCACAGTAAAAAAATCGCGACGATCGAACACTAGGTGGCGCTATAACATTAAAAAAACATAAAAGGGGGTGTGGCCACCTGACCATTAGTCCGATTGACTTGAAATTTGGTATGCAGTGTCTTGGTCCAAGGTCCCATGTATGTGTAAAAGGATATTGGCGTATCTCAAAAAACATGGCCGCCATCGGCCAATGAAGTTTGAGCACCTATTAAACAAGGTTAACGGAGGCCGATCGGAACGAAACTCGATGGACATGTTCGACTCGTGGCCCAAGAGGTCTGTAAGAGTTTTGAAAGAAATCGGCCAATAGTTGGCGCTAACGAGTTTTACGGCTCTGTAATCACGTGGTGTTGCACACATCCACACAAAATGCATATCATTAGATAGATCTCCTCATGCTGAACAACTTTGCCTCTAGAACCATTGCTGTCAATCAAATCGTTCATTAAATATTCAAGAATATGTCAAAAACCTACTTTTGCGAACTAGTCCCTGGTTTTTCGCCCGATCAAAACCAGACCAGTCTAGGACAATTCTCTGGACTCTATAGATCAATAATTATTGAAAAAAAGTGGAACTTTTGCATTTGGCTGGCTGTAACAGGGTCATTTAGAAAAGAGGCGTGACAAAATACACTCAAAAGCCTATACATCCTAAAGGAAAACTCAAAACTTCACAAATATTGATGAGCATATGTGTCATAACATGGGGAAGAAGCATGCAAAGTTTCATGGAGATCGGACCATAGGTGACGCTATAACTGTTAAAAAGCTTTAAATAGGGACACTTCAATATGTAGCCTTCACCTATTGTCCCTGAAAGCCTATATCTCTTCAATGAATGATCATATGAATAAGCACGACGATTTTCAGACAAATTTGACAAAATATGCTTCTATAAGTCAAGTCAAGTCAATTCAAATATATATAGCGCTTTTCACAATACAGATTGTATCAAAGCAGCTTCACAGTATCAATCAAAACAACTTAACAATGTTTGTTTATTACTGGAAAAAAAGACATCCACGTTTGGTAGAGCTGATCAATGGTATTAATGATTGGTTATTTAATTTGAATATCCCCAACTGAGCAAGCCAAAGGCAACAGTTAACAGTTAAAAAGGTGAAAATTACATGCATAATGGCTTTTTAAGCCAATAAGTGGTATTATACTGCCCTCTGCTGTTTAAAATCGTCATTTTTGTCATGCTACTTTATTTAATATTATACTATAATGCTTATTTAGACTTTATAAAATCACTATTTTAACATTTACACTCACATTTTGTCAAAATTCATCTATTATTACTATTACTAACTTGCTTATTGAGAATAACATTGAATAGTATCACACGTATTCTTAAAACGAAAGTAAAACCTTTAGGCCACGCCCCTTCAGTACAAATTCACTCATAACTCGAAAACGGAAAGTCACAGCACGCTCAAATTTTGATGGTAAGGTCCTCTCCGGGCTCTTGATCGAAATCTAGCGTCGCGGGGCTCGGGAGTGCCCCCCCTCCCCCCCCGCGGATCGCTAGTTCGTGAGACCCCGATTTGGAACGGCTGTATCTCCCGACCTAGACCACGTAGATCCTTGTGCGATAGCTTGTTGGAAAGGGCCCGTCCTCATCTAGCTTCGATTCGAGTATGGTGCGATTTGGCCCGGGCATTCCCGAGATATAAGCCTAAAAAGATTTGCATTTCAACTGCCATTACTCCCGGCCCCAATTACCTAGCAACACAGGGGTGGTCTTGTTCAACAGGGCTCCTCTAACACTATCTAAGGTCTGAGTTTCAGATTTTTTCACTTTCTCGTTCCCGAGATATAAGTCAAAACATTTTTTTTCCATTCATTCATTTCAACTGTATTGTAAAACCACTGTTGTCCACTAGAGGGAGCAACAGCATTAGACATTTTTTATATTTTTAAGCAGTTTTCAGCATTGGCTAACAAACAAATGCTTAAAGCTATTTATTATGATGGAAATAATATTTATAATAAATTATATAATATTAAATAAGGATTTATTATAAAGTTTAATATTATTACATCACAAAGAAATATGTGAAATGCTTATAGACCACTAAAAGAGATTTTCACAATAGCATAACCCAAAAGTGTGTGTGTGTGTGTGTGTGTGTGTGTGTGTGTGTGTGTGTATGTGTGTGCAAAGGCACCTGTGAAAACACTTTATTAATAAGTATAATGTCCAGCAGAGGGCAGTAGAAGACCACTTATTGGCTCACTTTCACTTTGACAGACTTGTTTTTCACCAGTTTTCTGCACTAAAGCAAACAAGTTTTTCTATGTTAACTATTATAAGACAATCATATTTTGACAGAGTTTATCACTTCATTTGTTCTGATGCTAGCAACATGGTAAATCATGGTAAATCACGATAGAAACATTTAAAAATAATCAAAAGAAATAAGAATAATTAAAACAGTTTAGAATAAAGAAATTAAAATAATCAACAGAAATACGAATAATTAAAACAGTACAGAATAAAAAATTAAATAAAATACAGTACAAACAGTCGGACGAACAGTGGCACAGTGATCATTCAGTAAATGCACAGCTAAACAGAAGTGTTTTGAGTCTGGATGTGAATGTGACTACTGTAGGAGCACATCTGGGGCCTCATTTATAAAACTTTGCGTAGGATTTGCGTCAGAAGTGGCGTACGGATGAAACATAGGACGTGCGTACGCACAGAAATATTCGGATTTATAAAACCGTGCGCACGCACGTCCTACGCAGTTTTCCCTTAATAAATCACAATCAATTCTAAATGTAGCGCAGCTTTTGCGGCTTCGTGTCACGCCCATAGTTGCCCATAAATAGTCAGTGAAACCCCCACAAGTTAATATTCATCGATTGCGAAATCATGGCAAATACAGAGAGGAAAACCAATAAACTTAACTTCACTCAATGTGAAGTAGAAATGATCGTTGGCAAGGTGGAAAAGAGGAGTAAAATGTTGTTTTACATTTTACAGGGCACAGTGTGGGCATTACTAATGCCAAAAAGGCACTTGAGTGGCAAAAGGTTGCAGACGCCGTTAATGCTGCAGCCTCACAACCTCGGACCGTGGCCGAAATAAAAAAGAAATGGTCAGACATCAAAGTCGATGCAAAAAAGCGTCTAGCGCTCCATTACGCATTGTGATGGCATCATGGCATTTTATTACCATCCATTTGATTGCATCTGACAAGCAACAGATGTGTTATGAGGATGAATTGCATAACATGGCAATATTATTGCAGAACATATTTCACTTTTCTTTTTGCAAATATGTGTTAATTTGCATTTCTATTTAAATCTTCGTTTGATTTTTTTGTTTTACACTGCAGTGCAGATCGATCAAACGAGTGTTCGTGTAGGCTGTTAAATGTAAGACTTGCTTTGTGAAGTCTATTTATGAGAGGCAGTATTGCCATTTCTTTTACACAACGGTCTACAGTTTCACACACTTTCACATGTTTCTTCCATCCGCCGACGGTCTCGCCATTTCTTATTTCACCCGTTTTTGTGCGTACGCCTGGGTCAGAGCTTGCGTGAAGGACCGCACATTTTCCCGTCAAGTTTGCTTTTTATAAATACCAATTATTGCGTAGAGAGCGGCGTACGCCTTCTTTTGTGCGTACGCAACGTTTATAAATGAGGCCCCTGATCTCTTCTGGAGGAGCACATCTGATCTCTACTGGAGGAGCACATCTGATCTCTTCTGGAAGCTGGTTCCAGGCATGGCTGGCATAGTAGCCTAAAGCAGACTCTCCTTGTTTAGAGTGAACCCTTGGTATTTCTAGCTGACGTGATCCTAATCATCTGAGTGATCTGTTGGGTTTATATTCAGTGAGCATATCTGCAATATATTGAGGTCCTAGGCCATTGAATGATTTATATACCAGTAATAATACTTTAAAATCAATCCTAAATGTAACTGGGAGCCAGTGTAAAGACCTGAGGACTGGTATGATGTGTTCATATTTTCTTGTTCTGCTCAGCGTTCTGTATGAGCTGCAACTGTCTGATGGTCTTTTTGGGAAGGCCAGTGAAGAGTCCATTACAATAATCCACTGCTGGTGATGAAAGCATGCACAAGTTTATCTAAGTCTTGACTGGAAACAAAGCATCTATTTTTTGCAATATTTTCAGATGATAATATGCTGATTTGGTTATTGCTTTGACATGACTACTGAAGCTAAGGTCTGATTCTAGAGACACACTGAGATTCCTGACTTGATTTTTAGCTGTTAGACCCCTACAGTGATGGTATGCATTCACATTGAGAACTTCATCTTTGTTTCAAACGCAACAACTTCAATTTTGTCTTTGTTTAACTGAAGAAAGTTTTGGCAGATCCAGTTGTTTACTTCATCAATGCATTGGCACAGGGAGTCAATGGGGCTGTAGTCGTTAGGCGATAGGGCTAAGTAGAGCTGTGTGTCGTCTGCATAGCTGTGGTTCTTTTTCATTATTTGGCTCATTGGGAGCATGTACAGGTTGAATAGATAAATCATGGTAACTATGATAAAACATGCTCGAATAATATTAAATCATACTAGAATGTGTTCAATTGTGGTAAACCATGCAAGAACAGGGTCAATCATGGTGAATCGTACTAGAACTTGGTATATCATAGTAAACTATAGTAAATCATGCTAGATTCATGGTAAATCATACTGTAACATGGTAAATCATGAAAAATCACACTAAAATGTGGTATATCATGTATATCATGCTAAAACATTGTATATTCCATCTATGATGTCAATGGTTATATGCTTGCTACATAAAACTTAATATATTTTGATGCATTTGAGCTTAACTGCCTTAACTGTCTTAACTGTCTTAAATGCTTGAACACCGCTAAATGCTGCTAGCAGCTTTAATTATTATTATTATTATTATTTTTCTGCCGTAAAACGCATCGTGCAGACCAAACCGTAAGAGCTAGAGACTTGAAACTTTGCCATATGGTAGTACAAAAATCGAGGAGAGGTTATCAAATTATGAGCCAAATTGGCCCATAGGTGGCGCTATAGCAACCAATTGCGCGAAACTGCTCATAACTCCTAGACCGTAAGTCGTAGACTCAAGTGTTTTATATCACTGGAAAGCTGGTCACCTGACGAAAAAAACGTATATCTCCGATTTAATTTCCGTCATGATAGATTTTCCGCCATTTTGAATTTTGTTGAAAAATGACTTTTGCGAACTAGTCCCTGGTTTTTTGTCCGATCGGAACCAAACCAGTGCAGAAATGTTCTTTGGAGTCTGAAGGTCAATAATTATCGAAAAAAATTGAAATTTTCGATTTTCGGTCGCTAGGGGGCGCAAAATGAACATTGTGGGAGGAGCCTATTTTACTAAAATGGCTATAACTCGAGAAGGAAATGAGATAGCTTCACCAAACTTGGTACACATGTGCGTGAGTTCAATCTGAGGTCACAGTAAAAAAATCGCGACGATCGAACACTAGGTGGCGCTATAACATGAAAAAAACGTATAAAGGACTGACCGTTAGTCCGATTGACCTGAAAATTGGTATGCTGTGTCTTGGTCCAAGGCCCCATGTATGTGTAAAAGGATATTGGCGTATCTCAAAAAACATGGCCGCCATCGACCAAAGAAGTTGAGACGAGGTTAACGGAGGCCAATCGGAACGAAACTCGATGGGCATGTTCGACTCATGGCCTAAGAGGTCTGTAAGAGTTTTGAAAGAAATCGGCCACTAGTTGGCGCTAACGAGTTTTACGGCTCTGTAATCACGTGGTGTTGCACAAATCCCCACAAAATGCATATCATATGATAGATCTCCTCATGCTGAACAACTTTGCCTCTAGACCCATTGCTATCAATCAAATCGTTCATTAAATATTCACGAATATGTTAAAAACCTACTTTTGCGAACTAGTCCCTGGTTTTTCGCCCGATCGGAACAAGACCAGTCTAGGGCAATTCTCTGGACTCTCTAGATCAATAATTATCAAAAAAAAGTTGAACTTTTGCATTTTTCGTATGGCTATAATAGGGTCATTAAGAAAAGGGGCGTAGCAAAATACACTCAAAAGCCTATAAATCATAAATAAAAAGTCAGAACTTGACAAAAATTGGTGTGCATATGTGTCCTAACATGATGAAGAAGCATGCACAGTTTCATGGAGATCGGACCATAGGTGGCGCTTTAACTGTTAAAAAGCTTTAAAACCATGTATTTCCTATGGTAAATTGCATGTATTGGCTGTAAATGGTGTTTTCCATCTATGATCGTATAATTTTCACATCATAATGTTTAAAACCAGTGCAGTACAATTCTCTGGACTCTCTAGATCAATAATTATCAGAAAAGGTATAATTTATTCATTTGGATGGCTATAATAGGGTCACTTCAATGTGTAGTCTTGACCGAGTGTGCCCGAAAGCTTATATCTCTTCAATGAATGCTCAGATCGTATTAAAAACAAGTCTGAACATGTGGGCCGTGACTCTAAATAATCATGAAAATTTTCGGACAGATTGGACAAAATATGCTTGTATAACAGTTAAAAAGGTGAAAATTATATGCACATAATGGCCTATTAAGCCAATAAGTGGTATTTTACTGCCCCCTGCTGTTTAAAAAAAGTCATTTTGTCACACTACTCAACTATACTTAATATTTAGACTTTATAAATTCACTATTTTAACATTTACAAAAACATTTAGTCAAAAATCATCTATTGAAGTGACAATTGAGTCACATTGGATCCTGAAGTTCCAAATGTCTCTATCTACAACAGAATGAGTGTGTGTAGATTAAATGATATGAAAAACATGGCATATTGTATAAGTAGGCTGTAATAGCACTGTTGTCCACTAGATGGAGCAGCAGCATTAGACATTTTTAATCTTTTTATCAGCTTTCAGCATTGGCTTAAAGCAAACAAATGCTTAAAGCATTTTCTTTAATTAGTTATATATTATTACATTGCAAAGAAATATGTGAAATGCTGTGTGTGTGTGTGTGTGTGTAAGAATGCATTATGGAGTTAACATGATAAAAATGGTTTGCTTCAGTGCAGCATACTGGAGAAACAAAGTAGTTTAAAATGAAAGTAAGCCAATAAGTGGTCTTTTACTGCCCTCTGCTGGCCACTTTACTTATTAATAGTCTTTTCACATGTGCTTTTGCATTCATATGCATATAGACACTATAAAATCACTTATATAACAATCACTATTAAAACACATTCATATTCTGTCAGAGTGTATCAGTTCATTTGTACTGACACTTCACATCAATGCTAGCAATGTGGTAAATCATGGTAAACAGTGTTAGAACATGGCTTTTCACAATAACAGATCCCAAACGTGTGTGTGTGTGTGTGTGTGTGTGTAAGCATGCATTATGGAGTTAACATGATAAAAATGGTTTGCTTCAGTGCAGAATTATTATACTGGAGAAACAAAGTAGTTTAAAATGAAAGTGAGCCAATAAGTGGTCTTCTACTGCCCTCTGCTGGCCACTCTTCTTACTAATAGTCTTTTCACATGTGCTTTTGCATTCATATGCATATAGACACTATAAAATCACTTATAAAACAATTACTATTCTAACACAATCATATTTTGTCAGAGTTTATCACTTCAATTGTTCTGATGCTTCACATAATTGCTATCAACGTGGTAAATCATGGTAAATAATGCCAGAAACATGGTAAATCATAGTAAATAAGGTAAATCATGCTAGAATCCTGGTAAATCATTCTAGAATGTGCTATATCATGGTAAATCATCCTATAACATGGTACATCAAGGTAAACTATGGAAAATCATGTTAGATTCATGGTAAATCATACTGGAACATGGTAAATCATGAAAAATCACACTGAAATGTAGTATATCATGGTAAATCATGCTTGCTACATAAAACTTAATGACTTTTGATGCTTTTGTGCTTAACGGCCTTAAAGGCCTTAACTGCTTGAACACCGCTAAATGCTGCTTTGCAGCTTTAATTATTATTATTATTATTATTTTCCCCTAAAACGCATCGTGCAGCCCAAACCGTACGTGCTAGAGACTTGAAATTTTGGCACAGGGTAGCACAGAAATCGAGGAGAGGTTGAGAGAGTATGAGCCCGATTGGCCCATAGGTGGCGCTATAGCAACAAAAACGCGAAAGTGCTCATAACTCCTAGACCGTAAGTCGTAGAGTCAAGTGTCTTATATCATTGGAAAGCTGGACTCTTGACTTAAAAAACGTATATCTCCGATTTCATTTCCGCCATGATAGATTTTCCGCCATTTTGAATTTTGTCAAAAAACGATTTTTGCGAACTAGTCCCTGGTTTTTCGCCCGATCGGAACCAAACCAGTGCAGAAATGTTCTCTGGAGTCTGAATATCAATAATTATCAAAAAAAAGTTGAATTTTCTATTTCCGGTCGCGAGGGGGCGCAAAATAAACGTTATGGGAGGAGCCTATTTTTCTAAAATGGCTATAACTCCAGAAGTAAATGAGGTAGGTTCACCAAACTTGGTACACATGTGCATGAGTGCAATTTGAGGTCACAGTAAAAAAATCGCGACGATCGGACACTAGGTGGCGCTATAACATTAAAAAAACATAAAAGGGGGTGTGGCCACCTGACCGTTAGTCCGATTGACTTGAAATTTGGTATGCAGTGTCTTGGACCAAGGTCCCATGTATGTGTAAAAGGATATTGGCGTATCTCAAAAAACATGGCCGCCATCGGCCAATGAAGTTTGAGCATCTCTGAGACGAGGTTAACGGAGGCCGATCGGAACGAAACTCGATGGGCATGTTCGACTCGTGGCCCAAGAGGTCTGTAAGAGTTTTGAAAGAAATCGGCCACTAGTTGGCGCTAACGAGTTTTATGGCTCTTTAATCACGTGGTGTTGCACACATTCCCACAAAATGCATATCATTTGATAGATCTCCTCATGCTGAACAACTTTGCCTCTAGAACCATTGCTGTCAATCAAATCGTTCATTAAATATTCACGAATATGTTAAAAACCTACTTTTGCGAACTAGTCCCTGGTTTTTCGCCCGATCAAAACCAGACCAGTCTAGGACAATTCTCTGGACTCTCTAGATCAATAATTATCAAAAAAAAGTTGAACTTTTGCATTTTGAGTGACTGTAAAAGGGTTATTTAGACTAGGGGCTGGACAAAATACACTCAAAAGCCTATAAATCATACACAAAAACTCAGAACTTCACAAAAATTGGTGAGCATATGTGCCATACCATGGGGAAGAAGCATGCAAAGTTTCATGGAGATCGGACCATAGGTGGCGCTTTAACTGTTAAAAAGCTTTAAAACCATGTATTTCCTATGGTAAATTGCATGTATTGGCTGTAAATGGTCTTTTCCATCTATGATCGTATAATTTTCACATCATAATGTTTAAAACCAGTGCAGTACAATTCTCTGGACTCTCTACATCAATAATTATCAGAAAAGGTATCATTTATTCAT
This sequence comes from Semotilus atromaculatus, assembly GCA_031834385.1. NCBI lineage: Eukaryota > Metazoa > Chordata > Actinopteri > Cypriniformes > Leuciscidae > Semotilus > Semotilus atromaculatus. The sequence continues at coordinate 15,894,888 of JAULUF010000025.1, read as the reverse complement.
TTGGATGGCTATAATAGGGTCACTTCAATGTGTAGTCTTGACCGAATGTGCCCGAAAGCCTATATCTCTTCAATGAATGCTCAGATCGTATTAAAAACAAGTCTGAACATGTGGGCCGTGACTCTAAATAATCATGAAAATTTTCGGACAGATTGGACAAAATATGCTTGTATAACAGTTAAAAAGGTGAAAATTATATGCACATAATGGCCTATTAAGCCAATAAGTGGTATTTTACTGCCCCCTGCTGTTTAAAAAAAGTCATTTTGTCACACTACTCAACTATACTTAATATTTAGACTTTATAATTTCACTATTTTAACATTTACGAAAACATTTAGTCAAAAATCATCTATTGAAGTGACAATTGAGTCACATTGGATCCTGAAGTTCCAAATGTCTCTATCTACAACAGAATGAGTGTGTGTAGATTAAATGATATGAAAAACATGGCATATTGTATAAGTAGGCTGTAATAGCACTGTTGTCCACTAGATGGAGCAGCAGCATTAGACATTTTTAATCTTTTTATCAGCTTTCAGCATTGGCTTAAAGCAAACAAATGCTTAAAGCATTTTCTTTAATTAGTTATATATTATTACATTGCAAAGAAATATGTGAAATGCTGTGTGTGTGTGTGTGTGTGTGTAAGAATGCATTATGGAGTTAACATGATAAAAAAGGTTTGCTTCAGTGCAGCATACTGGAGAAACAAAGTAGTTTAAAATGAAAGTAAGCCAATAAGTGGTCTTTTACTGCCCTCTGCTGGCCACTTTACTTATTAATAGTCTTTTCACATGTGCTTTTGCATTCATATGCATATAGACACTATAAAATCACTTATATAACAATCACTATTAAAACACATTCATATTCTGTCAGAGTGTATCAGTTCATTTGTACTGACACTTCACATCAATGCTAGCAATGTGGTAAATCATGGTAAACAGTGTTAGAACATGGCTTTTCACAATAACAGATCCCAAACGTGTGTGTGTGTGTGTGTGTGTGTGTGTGTGTGTGTGTAAGCATGCATTATGGAGTTAACATGATAAAAATGGTTTGCTTCAGTGCAGAATTATTATACTGGAGAAACAAAGTAGTTTAAAATGAAAGTGAGCCAATAAGTGGTCTTCTACTGCCCTCTGCTGGCCACTCTTCTTACTAATAGTCTTTTCACATGTGCTTTTGCATTCATATGCATATAGACACTATAAAATCACTTATAAAACAATTACTATTATAACACAATCATATTTTGTCAGAGTTTATAACTTCAATTGTTCTGATGCTTCACATAATTGCTATCAACGTGGTAAATCATGGTAAATAATGCCAGAAACATGGTAAATCATAGTAAATAAGGTAAATCCTGCTAGAATCCTGGTAAATCATTCTAGAATGTGCTATATCATGGTAAATCATCATATAACATGGTACATCAAGGTAAACTATGGAAAATCATGTTAGATTCATGGTAAATCATACTGGAACATGGTAAATCATGAAAAATCACACTGAAATGTAGTATATCATGGTAAATCATGCTTGCTACATAAAACTTAATGACTTTTGATGCTTTTGTGCTTAACGGCCTTAAAGGCCTTAACTGCTTGAACACCGCTAAATGCTGCTTTGCAGCTTTAATTAGGTGTTCAAGCACGAAGTGCTGAAAACCTATTGTAATTGTACTGATTTTTATTAGGTGTTCAAGCACGAAGTGCTGAAAACCTATTGTATTTGTACTGATTTTTATTAGGTGTTCAAGCACGAAGTGCTGAAAACCTATTGTATTTGTACTGATTTTTATTATTAGGTGTTCAAGAACGAAGTTCTGAAAACCTATTGTATTTGTGCTGATTTTTATTAGGTGTTCAAGCACGAAGTGCTGAAAACCTATTGTATTTGTACTGATTTTTATTAGGTGTTCAAGCACGAAGTGCTGAAAACCTATTGTAATTGTACTGATTTTTATTATTATTATTTTTCTTCTGCCGTAAAACGCATCGTGCAGACCAAACCGTAAGTGCTAGAGACTTGAAACTTTGGCATAAGGTAGTACAAAAATCGAGGAGAGGTTATCAAAATATGAGCCCGATTGGCCCATAGGTGGCGCTATAGCGCAAAAAACAAAAAAATGACACTCTTTTGCTTAAATCTCAATAACCCTTTGTCCCAGCATCAAGTGTCTTATATCATTGGAATCCTTGGGTCAAGCCGAAGAAAAAAGGCCTCAAGGATTTCATTTCCGGTATGCAAATTTTTCCGCCATTTTGGATTTTGTCCAAAACCTACTTTTGCGAACTAGTCCCTGGTTTTTTGTCCGATCGGAACCAAACTAGTGCAGAAATGTTCTCTGGAGTCTGAATATCAATAATTATCGAAAAAAAGTTGAAATTTCGATTTACGGTTGCTAAGGGGCGTCAAAACGTTTACAGGAAGCGGAGCCAATTTTACTAAAATGGCTATAACTCATGAACGAAATTAGATATTTTCACCAAACTTGGTACACATGTGTATGAGCTCAATCTGAGGTCACAGTAAAAAAATCGCGACGATCGGACACTAGGTGGCGCTATAACATTAAAAAAACATAAAAGGGGTGTGGCCACCTGACCGTTAGTCCGATTAACTTGAAATTTGGTATGCAGTGTCTTGGACCAAGGTCCCATGTATGTGTAAAAGGATATTGGCGTATCTCAAAAAACATGGCCGCCATCAGCCAATGAAGTTTGAGCCCCTCTGAGACGAGGTTAATGGAGGCCGATCGGAACGAAACTCGATGGGCATGTTCGACTCGTGGCCCAAGAGGTCTGTAAGAGTTTTGAAAGAAATCGGCTACTAGTTGGCGCTAACGAGTTTTATGGCTCTTTAATCACGTGGTGTTGCACACATCCACACAAAATGCATATCATTTGATAGATCTCCTCATGCTGAACAACTTTGCCTCTAGAACCATTGCTGTCAATCAAATCGTTCATTAAATATTCACGAATATGTTAAAAACCTACTTTTGCGAACTAGTCCCTGGTTTCTCGCCCGATCAAAACCAGACCAGTCTAGGACAATTCTCTGGACTCTCTAGATGAATAATTATCAAAAAAAAGTTGAACTTTTGCATTTTGAGTGACTGTAAAAGGGTTATTTTAAATAGGGGCTGGACAAAATACACTCAAAAGCCTATAAATCATACATAAAAACTCAGAACTTCACAAAAATTGGTGAGTATATGTGCCATACCATGGGGAAGAAGCATGCAAAGTTTCATGGAGATCGGACAATAGGTGGCGCTATAACTGTCAAAAAGCTTTAATACCATAGATTTCCTATGGTAAAATGCCTGCATTGGCTGTAAATGGTCTTTTCCATCTATGATCATATTAATATTTATATCATGATGTTCAAAACCACGAGTGTACAATTCTCTGGACTCTCTAGATCAATAATTATCAGAAAGATATAACTTATTCATTTGGATGGATACAATAGTGACACTTCAATAGGTAGCCTTGACCATGTGTCCCTGAAAGCTTATATCTCTTCAATGAATGCTCATATCTTCTTAAAAACAAGTTAAAACATGTGAAACTAAATAAGCACGACAATTTTCAGACAGATCGGACAAAATATGCCTCTATAACAGTTAAAAAGGTGAAAATGATATGAACATAATGGCATATTAAGCCAATAAGTGGTATTATACTGCCCTCTGCTGTTTAAAATAGTCATTTTGTCATTCTACTAACTAAAAGTATACTATAATTCTTATTTAGACTTTATAAAATCACTTTTTTAACATTTACACTGACATTTAGTGAAAATACCTCTATTAAAGTATTACTACTGAGTCTGACTCTGAGTCTTATTATGTGAAATGCTTATGACCATTAAAGTATATTTTCATAATGACACATCCCAATAGCATTGAAAACAACTACAACATTTGTCTTTGTGTGTGTGTGTGTGTGTGTGTTTGTGTGTGTGTGAAGCATATAAGTTAAATATGAGTGCAAAACCACCTGTGAAAACACTTTATCAATAAGTATAATGTCCAGCAGAGGGCAGTAGAAGACCACTTATTGGCTCACTTTCATTTTGACAGACTTGTTTTTCACCAGTATTCTGCACTAAAGCAAACCAATTTTTCCATGTTAACTATAAGACAATCATATTTTGTAAATTTAACACGTCATTGCTATTGACACTTCACATCAATGCTAGCAATGTGGTAAATCATGGTAACTCATAGTAAATAATACTATTACATGGTGTATCATGGTAAATCATAGTAAATAATTCTCTTACATGGTGTATCTTGGTAAATCATGGTACAATCCTGGTAAATCATTCTAGAATGTGGTTTATCATGGTAAATCATCCTATAACATGGTAAACCAAGGTAAATTAAGAAAAATCATGGTAAACTATGGTAAATCATGCTAGAATCATGTTAAATGATACTAGAATGTGTTGAATTGTGCAAAACCATGCTACAACAGGGTAAATCATGGTGAATCATACTAGAACTTGGTATATCATGGTAAACTATGGTAAATCTTACTGGAACATGGTAAATCATGAAATATCACAAAATGTGGTATATCATAGTAAATCATGCTAAAACAATGCTTGCTACATAAGCCTTAATGTCTTTTGATGCTTTTGAGCTTAACTGCCTTAACTGCCTTAACTGCTTGAACACCGCTAAATGCTGCTAGCAGCTTTAATTAGGTGTTCAAGCACGAAGTGCTGAAAACCTATTGTAATTGTACTGATTTTTATTATTATTATTATTATTATTATTATTATTATTATTATTTTCCCCTAAAACGCATCGTGCAGCCCAAACCGTAAGTGCTAGAGACTTGAAATTTTGGCATAGGGTAGCACAGAAATCGAGGAGAGGTTATCAAATTATGAGCCCGATTGGCCCATAGGTGGCGCTATAGCAATCAATTGCGCGTAACTGCTCATAACTCCTAGACCGTAAGTCGTAGAGTCAAGTGTCTTATATCATTGGAAAGCTGGACTCTTGACTTAAAAAACGTATATCTCCGATTTCATTTCCGCCATGATAGATTTTCCGCCATTTTGAATTTTGTCAAAAAACGATTTTTGCGAACTAGTCCCTGGTTTTTCGCCCGATCGGAACCAAACCAGTGCAGAAATGTTCTCTGGAGTCTGAATATCAATAATTATCGAAAAAAAGTTGAAATTTCGATTTCCGGTCGCTAGGGGGCGCAAAATGAACGTTGTGGGAGGAGCCTATTTTTCTAAAATGGCTATAACTCCAAAAGTAAATGAGGTAGGTTCACCAAACCTGGTACACATGTGCATGAGTTCAGTCTGAGGTCACAGTAAAAAAATCGCGACGATCGGACACTAGGTGGCGCTATAACATTAAAAAAACATAAAAGGGGGTGTGGCCACCTGACCGTTAGTCCGATTGACTTGAAATTTGGTATGCAGTGTCTTGGACCAAGGTCCCATGTATGTGTAAAAGGATATTGGTGTATCTCAAAAAACATGGCCGCCATCGGCCAATGAAGTTTGAGCACCTCTGAGACGAGGTTAACGGAGGCCGATCGGAACGAAACTCGATGGGCATGTTCGACTCATGGCCCAAGAGGTCTGTAAGAGTTTTGAAAGAAATCGGCCACTAGTTGGCGCTAACGAGTTTTATGGCTCTTTAATCACGTGGTGTTGCACACATCCCCACAAAATGCATATCATTTGATAGATCTCCTCATGCTGAACAACTTTGCCTCTAGAACCATTGCTGTCAATCAAATCGTTCATTAAATATTTACGAATATGTTAAAAACCTACTTTTGCGAACTAGTCCCTGGTTTTTCGCCCGATCAAAACCAGACCAGTCTAGGACAATTCTCTGGACTCTCTAGATCAATAATTATCAAAAAAAAGTTGAACTTTTGCATTTTGAGTGACTGTAAAAGGGTTATTTAGAATAGGGGCTGGACAACATACACTCAAAAGCCTATAAATCATACACAAAAACTCAGAACTTCACAAAAATTGGTGAGCATATGTGCCATACCATGGGGAAGAAGCATGCAAAGTTTCATGGAGATCGGACCATAGGTGGTGCTGTAACTGTTAAAAAGCTTTAAAACCATGTATTTCCTATGGTAAATTGCATGTATTGGCTGTAAATGGTCTTTTCCATCTATGATCGTATAATTTTCACATCATAATGTTTAAAACCAGTGCAGTACAATTCTCTGGACCCTCTAGATCAATAATTATCAGAAAAGGTATCATTTATTCATTTGGATGGCTATAATAGGGTCACTTCAATGTGTAGTCTTGACCGAGTGTGCCCGAAAGCCTATATCTCTTCAATGAATGCTCAGATCGTATTAAAAACAAGTCTGAACATGTGGGCCGTGACTCTAAATAATCATGAAAATTTTCGGACAGATTGGACAAAATATGCTTGTATAACAGTTAAAAAGGTGAAAATTATATGCACATAATGGCCTATTAAGCCAATAAGTGGTATTTTACTGCCCCCTGCTGTTTAAAAAAAGTCATTTTGTCACACTACTCAACTATACTTAATATTTAGACTTTATAAATTCACTATTTTAACATTTACAAAAACATTTAGTCAAAAATCATCTATTGAAGTGACAATTGAGTCACATTGGATCCTGAAGTTCCAAATGTCTCTATCTACAACAGAATGAGTGTGTGTAGATTAAATGATATGAAAAACATGGCATATTGTATAAGTAGGCTGTAATAGCACTGTTGTCCACTAGATGGAGCAGCAGCATTAGACATTTTTAATCTTTTCATCAGCTTTCAGCATTGGCTTAAAGCAAACAAATGCTTAAAGCATTTTCTTTAATTAGTTATATATTATTACATTGCAAAGAAATATGTGAAATGCTGTGTGTGTGTGTGTGTGTGTGTGTGTGTAAGAATGCATTATGGAGTTAACATGATAAAAAAGGTTTGCTTCAGTGCAGCATACTGGAGAAACAAAGTAGTTTAAAATGAAAGTAAGCCAATAAGTGGTCTTTTACTGCCCTCTGCTGGCCACTTTACTTATTAATAGTCTTTTCACATGTGCTTTTGCATTCATATGCATATAGACACTATAAAATCACTTATATAACAATCACTATTAAAACACATTCATATTCTGTCAGAGTGTATCAGTTCATTTGTACTGACACTTCACATCAATGCTAGCAATGTGGTAAATCATGGTAAACAGTGTTAGAACATGGCTTTTCACAATAACAGATCCCAAACGTGTGTGTGTGTGTGTGTGTGTGTGTGTGTGTGTGTAAGCATGCATTATGGAGTTAACATGATAAAAATGGTTTGCTTCAGTGCAGAATTATTATACTGGAGAAACAAAGTAGTTTAAAATGAAAGTGAGCCAATAAGTGGTCTTCTACTGCCCTCTGCTGGCCACTCTTCTTACTAATAGTCTTTTCACATGTGCTTTTGCATTCATATGCATATAGACACTATAAAATCACTTATAAAACAATTACTATTATAACACAATCATATTTTGTCAGAGTTTATCACTTCAATTGTTCTGATGCTTCACATAATTGCTATCAACGTGGTAAATCATGGTAAATAATGCCAGAAACATGGTAAATCATAGTAAATAAGGTAAATCATGCTAGAATCCTGGTAAATCATTCTAGAATGTGCTATATCATGGTAAATCATCCTATAACATGGTACATCAAGGTAAACTATGGAAAATCATGTTAGATTCATGGTAAATCATACTGGAACATGGTAAATCATGAAAAACCACACTGAAATGTAGTATATCATGGTAAATCATGCTTGCTACATAAAACTTAATGACTTTTGATGCTTTTGTGCTTAACGGCCTTAAAGGCCTTAACTGCTTGAACACCGCTAAATGCTGCTTTGCAGCTTTAATTATTATTATTATTATTATTATTCTCCTGTAAAACGCATCGTGCAGCCCAAACCGTAAGTGCTGGAGCGTTGAAACTTTGTCAGATGGTAGTACAAAAATCGAGGAGAGGTTATCAAATTATGAGCCCGATTGGCCCATAGGTGGCGCTATAGCAATCAATTGCGCGTAACTGCTCATAACTCCTAGACCGTAAGTCGTAGACTCAAGTGTCTTATATCATTGGAAAGCTGGGGGCCTGACGTAAAAAACGTATATCTCCGATTTCATTTCCGCCATGATGGATTTTCCGCCATTTTGAATTTAGTCGAAAAACTACTTTTGCGAACTAGTCCCTGGTTTTTCACCCGATCGGAACCAAACCAGTGCAGAAATGTTCTCTGGAGTCTGAATATCAATAATTATCGAAAAAAAGTTGAATTTTCGATTTCCGGTCGATAGGGGGCGCAAAATGATTGTTGTGGGAGGAGCCTATTTTTCTAAAATGGCTATAACTTCAGAAGTAAATGAGGTAGGTTCACCAAACTTGGAACACATGTGCATGAGTTCAATCTGAGGTCACAGTAAAAAAATCGCGACGATCGAACATTAGGTGGCGCTATAACATTAAAAAAACATAAAAGGGGGTGTGGCCACCTGACCGTTAGTCCGATTGACTTGAAATTTGGTATGCAGTGTCTTGGACCAAGGTCCCATGTATGTGTAAAAGGATATTGGCGTATCTAAAAAAACATGGCCGCCATCGGCCAATGAAGTTTGAGCCTCTCTGAGACGAGGTTAACTGAAGCCGATCGGAACGAAACTCGATGGGCATGTTCGACTCGTGGCCCAAGAGGTCTGAAAGAGTTTTGAAAGAAATCGGCCACTAGTTGGCGCTAACGAGTTTTATGGCTCTGTTATCACGTGGTGTTGCACACATCCCCACAAAATGCATATCATTAGATATATCTCCTCATGCTGAACAACTTTGCCTCTAGAATTATTGCTGTCAATCAAATCGTTCATTAAATATTCACGAATATATTAAAAACCTACTTTTGCGAACTAGTTCCTGGTTTTTTGCCCGATCAAAATCAGACCAGTTCAGGACAATTCTCTGGACTCTCTAGATCAATAATTATCGAAAAAAAGTTGAACTTTTGCATTTGGCTGGCTGTAACAGGGTCATTTAGAAAAGGGGTGTGTCAAAATACACTCAAAAGCCTATACATCCTAAAGGAAAACTCAGAACTTCACAAATATTGATGAGCATATGTATCATAACATGGGGAAGAAGCATGCAAAGTTTCATGGAGATCGGACCATAGCTGGCGCTATAACTGTTAAAAAGCTTTAAAACCATGCATTTCCAATGGTAAATTGCCTGTATTGGCTGTGTGTGGTCTTTTTTTTTTTTTTTCATCTATGAGCATATGTTAAAATCAATGTTCAAACCAGTGCAGTACAATTCTCTGGACTCTCTAGATCAATAATTATCAGAAAAGGTATAACTTATTAATTTGCATGGCTATAATAGTGACATTTCAATACGTAGCTTTGAACAGGTGTCCCTGAAAGCTGCATATTAAGCCAATAAGTGGTATTATACTGACCCCTGCTGTTTAAAATAGACATTTTGTCATGCTACTTACTAATATTATACTATAATGCTTATTTAGACTTTATAAAATCACTATTTTAACATTTACACTCACATTTTGTCAAAATTCATCTATTGGAGATCTACTATTGAGAACTTGCTTATTGAGAATAGTATTACATTCAAATCCACATCGACTTTTAAAAACGAAAGTAAAACCGTTAGGCCACGCCCCTTCAGTACAAATTCACTCATAACTCGAAAACGGAAAGTCACTGCACGCTCAAATTTTGATGGTAAGGTCCTCTCGGGGGTCTTGATTGAAATCTAGCGTCGCGGGACTCGGGAGCACCCCCCCGCGGATCGCTAATTTGTGAGAACCACGATTTGGAACGGCTGTATCTCCCGATCTAGACCACGTAGATCCTTGTGCGATAGCTTGTTGGAAAGGGCCCGTCCTCATCTAGCTTCGATTCGAGTATGGTGCGATTTGGCCCATGCATTCCCGAGATATAAGCCCACAAAGATATACATTTCAACGGACACAAGTCCCTGCTCCAAAAACCCAGCAACACCGGGATGGTCTTGTTCAACAGGGCTCCTCTAACACTATCTAAGGTCTGAGTTTCAGATTTTTTCGCTTTCTCGTTCCCGAGATATAAGTAAAACAAATAAAAAAAATCCTGTCATTCATTTCAACTGTATTGTAATACCGCTGTTGTCCACGAGAGGGAGCAACAGCATTAGACATTTTTAATCTTTTTAAGCAGTTTTCAGCATTGGCTAACAAACAAATGCTTAAAGCTATGTATTATGATGGAAATAATATTTATAATAAATCATATAATATGAAATAATGATTTATTATAAAGTTTAATATTATTACATCACAAAGAAATACGTGAAATGCTTATAGACCACTAAAAGAGATTTTCACAATAGCATGACCTGAAAGTGTGTGTGTGTGTGCGCAAAGGCACCTGTGAAAACACTTTATTAATAAGTATAATGTCCAGCAGAGGGCAGTAGAAGACCACTTATTGGCTCACTTTCATTTTGACAGACTTGTTTTTCACCAGTTTTCTGCACTAAAGCAAACCAGTTTATCTATGTTAACTATTATAAGACAATCATATTTTGACAGAGTTTATCACTTCATTTGTTCTGATGCTAGCAACATGGTAAATCATGGTAAATCACGGTAGAAACATTTAAAAATAATCAAAAGAAATAAGAATAATTAAAACAGTTTAGAATAAAGAAATTAAAATAATCAACAGAAATACGAATAATTAAAACAGTATAGAATAAAAAATTAAATAAAATACAGTACAAACAGTCGGACGAACAGTGGCACAGTGATCATTCAGTAAATGCACAGCTAAACAGAAGTGTTTTGAGTCTGGATGTGAATGTGACTACTGTAGGAGCACATCTGATCTCTACTGTAGGAGCACATCTGATCTCTACTGTAGGAGCACATCTGATCTCTTCTGGAGGAGCACATCTGATCTCTTCTGTAGGAGCACATCTGATCTCTACTGTAGGAGCACATCTGATCTCTACTGTAGGAGCACATCTGATCTCTTCTGGAAGCTGGTTCCAGCATGGCTGGCAAAGTAGCCTAAAGCAGACTCTCCTTGTTTAGAGTGAACCCTTGGTATTTCTAGCTGACGTGATCCTAATCATCTGAGTGATCTGTTGGGTTTATATTCAGTGAGCATATCTGCAATATTTTGAGGTCCTAGGCCATTGAATGATTTATATACCAGTAATAATACTTTAAAATCAATCCTAAATGTAACTGGGAGCCAGTGTAAAGACCTGAGGACTGGTGTGATGTGTTCATATGTTCTGGTTCTGCTCAGCGTTCTGTATGAGCTGCAACTGTCTGATGGTCTTTTTGGGAAGGCCAGTGAAGAGTCCATTACAATAATCCACTGCTGGAGATGAAAGCATGCACAAGTTTATCTAAGTCTTGACTGGAAACAAAGCATCTATTTTTTGCAATATTTTCAGATGATAATATGCTGATTTGGTTATTGCTTTGACATGACTACTGAAGCTAAGGTCTGATTCTAGAGACACACTGAGATTCCTGACTTGATTTTTAGCTGTTAGACCCCTAGAGTGAAGGTATGCATTCACATTGAGAACTTCATCTTTGTTTCAAACGCAATGACTTCAATTTTGTCTTTATTTAACTGAAGAAAGTTTTGGCACATCCAATTGTTTACTTCATCAATGCATTGGCACAGGGAGTCAATGGGGCTGTAGTCGTTAGGCGATAGGGCTAAGTAGAGCTGTGTGTCGTCTGCAGAGCTGTGGTACTTTTTCATTGTTTGGCTCATTGGGGGCATGTACAGGTTGAATAGATAAATCATGGTAACTATGATAAATCATGCTAGAATAATATTAAATCATACTAGAATGTGTTCAATTGTGGTAAACCATGCAAGAACAGGGTCAATCATGGTGAATCGTACTAGAACTTGGTATAAAACATTGTATATTCCATCTATGATGTCAATGGTTAAATGCTTGCTACATAAAACTTAATATATTTTGATGCATTTGAGCTTAACTGCCTTAACTGTCTTAACTGTCTTAAATGCTTGAACACCGCTAAATGCTGCTAGCAGCTTTATTAGGTGTTCAAGCACGAAGTGCTGAAAACCTATTGTATTTGTACTGATTTTTATTATTAGGTGTTCAAGAACGAAGTTCTGAAAACCTATTGTATTTGTGCTGATTTTTATTATTAGGTGTTCAAGCACGAAGTGCTGAAAACCTATTGTATTTGTACTGATTTTTATTATTATTATTAGGTGTTCAAGCACGAAGTGCTGAAAACCTATTGTATTTGTACTGATTTTTATTAGGTGTTCAAGCACGAAGTGCTGAAAACCTATTGTATTTGTACTGATTTTTATTATTATTATTATTATTAGGTGTTCAAGCACGAAGTGCTGAAAACCTATTGTATTTGTACTGATTTTTATTATTATTATTATTATTATTATTATTATTATTATTATTATTATTCTGCCGTAAAACGCATCGTGCAGCCCAAACCGTAAGGGCTGGAGACTTGAAACTTTGTCAGATGGTAGTACAAAAATCGAGGAGAGGTTATCAAATTATGAGCCCGATTGGCCCATAGGTGGCGCTATAGCGATCAATTGCGCGTAATTGCTCATAACTACTAGACCGTAAGGCGTAGACTCAAGTGTCTTATATCATTGGAAAGCTGGGGGCCTGACGTAAAAAACGTATATCTCCGATTTCATTTCCGCCATGATGGATTTTCCGCCATTTTGAATTTTGTCGAAAAACTACTTTTGCGAACTAGTCCCTGGTTTTTCGCCCGATCGGAACCAAACCAGTGCAGAAATGTTCTCTGGAGTCTGAATATCAATAATTATCGAAAAAAAGTTGAAAGTTCGATTTCCGGTCGCTAGGGGGTGCAAAATGAACGTTGTGGGAGGAGTCTATTTTTCTAAAATGGCTTTAACTCCAAAAGTAAATGAGGTAGGTTCACCAAACTTGGTACACATGTGCAAGAGTTCAGTCTGAGGTCACAGTAAAAAAATCGCGACGATCGGACACTAGGTGGCGCTATAACATTAAAAAAACATAAAAGGGGGTGTGGCCACCTGACCGTTAGTCCGATTGACTTGAAATTTGGTATGCAGTGTCTTGGTCCAAGGTACCATGTATTTGTAAAAGGATATTGGCGTATCTCAAAAAACATGGCCGCCATCGGCCAATGAATTTGAGCACCTATGAAACAAGGTTAACGGAGGCCGATCGGAACGAAACTCGATGGACATGTTCGACTCGTGGCCCAAGAGGTCTGTAAGAGTTTTGAAAGAAATCGGCCACTAGTTGGCGCTAACGAGTTTTACGGCTCTGTAATCACGTGGTGTTGCACACATCCACACAAAATGCATATCACTAGATAGATCTCCTCATGCTGAACAACTTTGCCTCTAGAACCATTGCTGTCAATTAAATCGTTCATTAAATATGCACGAATATGTTAAAAACCTACTTTTGCGAACTAGTCCCTGGTTTTTTGCCCGATCAAAATCAGACCAGTCTAGGACAATTCTCTGGACTCTCTAGATCAATAATTATCGAAAAAAAGTTGAATTTTTGCATTTGGCTGGCTGTAACAGGGTCATTTAGACAAGGGGGGTGTCAAAATACACTCAAAAGCCTATACATCCTAAAGGAAAACTCAGAACTTCACAAATATTGATGAGCATATGTGTCATAACATGGGGAAGAAGCATGCAAAGTTTCATGGAGATCGGACCATAGCTGGCGCTATAACTGTTAAAAAGCTTTAAAACCATGCATTTCCAATGGTAAATTGCCTGTATTGGCTGTGTGTGCTCTTTTTTTTTTTCCATCTATGAGCATATGTTAAAATCAATGTTCAAACCAGTGCAGTACAATTCTCTGGACTCTCTAGATCAATAATTATCAGAAAAGGTATAACTTATTCATTTGCATGGCTATAATAGTGACATTTCAATACGTAGCCTTGAACAGGTGTCCCTGAAAGCTGCATATTAAGCCAATAAGTGGTATTATACTGACCCCTGCTGTTTAAAATAGACATTTTGTCATGCTACTTACTAATATTATACTATAATGCTTATTTAGACTTTATAAAATCACTATTTTAACATTTACACTCACATTTTGTCAAAATTCATCTATTGGAGATCTACTATTGAGAACTTGCTTATTTGAGAATAGTATTACATTCAAATCCACATCGACTTTTTAAAACGAAAGTAAAACCGTTAGGCCACGCCCCTTCAGTACAAATTCACTCATAACTCGAAAACGGAAAGTCACTGCATGCTCAAATTTTGATGGTAAGGTCCTCTCGGGGGTCTTGATCGAAATCTAGCGTCGCGGGACTCGGGAGCACCCCCCCCCCGCGGATCGCTAATTTGTGAGAACCACGATTTGGAACGGCTGTATCTCCCGAGCTAGACCACCTAGAAACTTGTTGGAAAGGCCCCGTCCTCATCTAGTTTCGATTCGAGTATGGCGCGATTTGGCTCATGCATTCCCGAGATATAAGCCCACAAAGATATACATTTCAACGGACACAAGTCCCTGCTCCAAAAACCCAGCAACACCGGGATGGTCTTGTTCAACAGGGCTCCTCTAACACTATCTAAGGTCTGAGTTTCAGATTTTTTCGCTTTCTCGTTCCCGAGATATAAGTAAAACAAATAAAAAAAATCCTGTCATTCATTTCAACTGTATTGTAATACCGCTGTTGTCCACGAGAGGGAGCAACAGCATTAGACATTTTTTATCTTTTTAAGCAGTTTTCAGCATTGGCTAACAAACAAATGCTTAAAGCTATTTATTATGATGGAAATAATATTTATAATAAATAATATAATAATAAATAAGGATTTATTATAAAGTTGAATATAATTATATCACAAAGAAATATGTGAAATGCTTATAGACCACTAAAAGAGATTTTCACAATAATATAACCCAAAAGTGTGTGTGTGTGTGTGTGTGTGTGTATGTAAGCATGCATAATTGAGTTAACATGAAAAAAACTGGTTTGCTTTAGTGCATAATACTGATGAAACCAAGTAGTTCAAAATGAAAGTGAGACAATAAGTGGTCTTCTACTGCCCTCTGCTGGACATTATACTTATTAATAGTCTTTTCACATGTGTTTTTGCATTCATTTATTTAGCCACTAAAAAATCCCTTATATGACAATTACTATAATAACACAATCATATTTTGTCAGAGTTCGGTGTAAAGGTATTTTCCTTTCACAGGAGGCAGCTGATAAAAATCTCCAACTGCAATGACAGAGACTTTTCCAAATGCAGAGTAATCTCCTGTTTGTTTGATTTGTCTCAATCTTCCATGAATATATGCCAGAAGTTTATGTACTAACATTGAATATCTAATGTGCAATGTACAAGAGTTAAACACAACTGTGGCAGTCGTATACAGACCATCATCATATAACATACCAGTATTCAGAGAGAACTTGATTAACTTGATTGATCAAATATGACGAGATGTCCATCCAAACAAGGAGGCAGTTTGTCACTCAAATCACCTTTACTGACAAAACTGCCAGCAGCAGTTCAGGTTTGTCTGTACCAGTGGAAGACACGCCACCCAAAGCAACAGAAGATTCTGCCATTGAGATAGAGGGAGAAGACGCTGCAGACCTGGACGCTTTGTTTGAGGGACTGTGAAGGACCACTTGCTGCACCACTGGCAAGGTGCTGTTCAACTGTAACCGTGCCCTTGATGCGTCTCATCTGTTACAAGTCTCCATTGCTCGGTTTTATTTATTTTTATTTTGTCATTTTTATTTTTGAATAACTTCTGCATGTTCAACACTGTGTGGCTTGATTGTTTTAAATAAGAAATATTTTAATATATTTCAATCAAAGCAGACTTTGAATCTGTTAGTGTACAACAGCAATAAAATCTACAGCAAAGCTGACAAAAGTAACGAGTGTTGTCAAAGAGTGCAATAAAAAATGTGTGCATGCAGCAAATGTTGAGTTTTTCTTTCTCTACTCATTTTGTATATGTTGTACAAACAAAAGTAAATTACAGCTTATGGCAAGTATATTGTGTATAATCATTTTGCTGCTCATATTTCTAGACAAAAATTCAAAAAAATTTTTTTTTAAATTCAAGGTCGATAGGGGGCGCAAAATGAACATTGTGAAATTAGGCAATTTTACTAAAATGGCTATAACTCAAGAAGTAAATGAGATATCTTCACCAAACTCAACAGACATGTGTATGAGGACAGTGTGGGGTCACAGTAAAAATACTGCATCGATTGGCCACATGGTGGCGCTATAACAGTAAAAAAAACTTAAAAGGGGGTGTGGCCACCTGACCGTTAGTCCGATTGACTTGAAATTTTGTATGCAGCATCTTGGACCAAGGTACCATGTATGTGTAAAAGGATATTGGCGTATCTAAAAAAACATGGCCGCCATCAGCCAATGAAGTTTGAGCACCTATGAAACAAGGTTAACGGAGGCCGATCGGAACGAAACTCGATGGGCATGTTCGACTCGTGGCCCAAGAGGTCTGTAAGAGTTTTGAAAGAAATCGGCCACTAGTTGGCGCTAACGAGTTTTACAGCTCTGTAATCACGTGGTGTTGCATACATCCCCACAAAATGCATATCATTAGATAGATCTCCTCATGTTGAACAACTTTGCCTCTAGAACCATTGCTGTCAATTAAATCGTTCATTAAATATTCATGAATATGTTAAAAACCTACTTTTGCGAACTAGTCCCTGGTTTTTTGCCCGATCAGAACCAAACCAGTCTAGGGCAATTCTCTGGACTCTCTAGATCAATAATTATCGAAAAAAAGTTTAACTTTTGCATTTGGCTGGTTGTAACAGGGTCATTTAGAAAAGGGGCGTGACAAAATACACTCAAAAGCCTATAAATCTGAAATAAAAACTCAGAACTTTACAAAAATTGGTGAGCATATGTGACATAACATCATTAACAAACATGGAACATTTTATGGAGATTGGACCATAGGTGGCCCTATAACTGTCAAAAAGCTTTGAAACCATGTATTTCCTATGGTAGATTGCCTGTTTTGGCTGTAATAAAACTTAATGTCTTAAATGCTTATGTGCCTAAAGGCTTTAAATGCTTGAACACCGCTAAATGCTGCTTGCAGCTTTAATATTTTAATTGAAACCGTAATACTTTTTTTTCTTTGATGAATAGAAACTTCGAAAGAACAGCATTTAAAATAGATTTTTTTTGTAACAGTGCCACTTTTGATAAATTTAAACATATTTGCAGAGTAGAAGTACTAATAAAAAAAAAAAAAAAATACAGACCCCAACTTTTGATTGGCAAGTATAATAAACATTGTTAAAACTATTTTACTTTTAACTTTACAGAATTAGACATTCCAGTCTCTTTTTTTTTCAGAGAATATATCTGTAATTAATTTTTCTTACCCTGTTAGCAATTGTTTTTGTCTTAAGCATACCTTGAGCTAGATTTATGCTTAAACATAATATGTATATATATATATATATATATATATATATATATATATATATATATATATATATATATATATATATATATAAAATGCCAGTGGGTTAAAAAAATAACTCAATTTGTCTTATTATCTAACAATATTTTGTTTCTCAGGTAAATATTCTCAGTGTTCTTAGATTATATTTCTCATAAAATTAATCCTAGATAATATTTTCTAAGTGATGCTTTTCACATTAATCATACTGAGGCTCTTTACTTTTACTGGATGACAACAAATGTCTCATTAGTTTCTATTTTTTAATTCTCTAAGGGATTTTAGGAGAAACATCTGAGACACTTAAAAGAAACTGAGAACTTGAGCCCTCTGAGCTCTTAAAGTACAACCACTGAGCTATACAATGCTCCTCTGGGTCCTGTCCTACAATATCAAAAAAGACCCGCAGTCACATAAAACAGTGTACTTCATGTAGTGTGGTTGAAGTTGATGTATCACAATGACAAACACAGGCTCAGCTGTGGACTGCTTTCACATTCATTAGAGTAAAATCAGCATTCCAAGACCAGCCATCTACACTCACCTAAAGGATTATTAGGAACCCCTGTTCAATTTCTCATTAATGCAATTATCTAATCAACCAATCACATGGCAGTTGCTTCAATGCATTTAGGGGTGTGGTCCTGGTCAAGACAATCTCCTGAACTCCAAACTGAATGTCAGAATGGGAAAGAAAGGTGATTTCAGCTATTTTGAGTGTGGCGTGGTTGTTGGGCCGGTCTGAGTATTTCACAATCTGCTCAGTTACTGGGATTTTCACGCACAACCATTTCTAGGGTTTACAAAGAATGGTGTGAAAGGGGAAAAACATCCAGTATGCGGCAGTCCTGTGGGCGAAAATGCCTTGTTGATGCCAGAGGTCAGAGGAGAATGGGCCGACTGATTCAAGCTGATAGAAGAGCAGCTTTAACCCTCTGGGGTCTGAAATTGCGCCGGCGCGATTTGCGTGATTTTTTTCACATAGCAGCAAAATAGACTTAAAATACTCCGTAATTTTTTGTCATACACACTTAAGAAATATGATTAACTGTTAAATGTCTACTTTTTTATGGGTCCACTTATGGGACCACTTCCAATCGAAATAAAACTTTGTACTTTTGTAAAATAAAGAAAATAAACAGGGTGTGCGTTCTGCCTTTTTTTCTGGAGCACGTCTCTAAACTTAAAGAAAACTCAGCGAATATTATTCACTCAGGCATGAGCAATATATCTTTATAATCATTTAAGTGTGTACTTTTAAATTATCTAATTCAAAACGAAAACAAATATTCTCTGTTTATGTAATCTATATAAAAAGAGAGAGATGTCAGCCGTTCTCATTTCAGCTAATTATCTTTTAATGTGACCAGAAAGATAAGAGCGCACGCTATTCAAACGCAAATGATCTGAGGCAAGCCATGCAAACTGTTAACGCCCCCATATCAGCTGGATAAAACACATCAAGTTTAACAAGAATCGTGGACTTTACCTCGTCTTGCTGTGCTCTGAGGAATAATACTATCTTCCTAATCCTGGAACAATTTACCTCAGAAGTGCTGGTAGTTTCATTACGAGGAGCAACGAATCAAGCTGATGTAGTAAGTTATTTATTCTTAAGAGCTTTGTTATAATCGCGATATTGAAAGTGTCTGTATGAATTGTGTGTCTGTGTGTGAATGATGAATGAAAGGCACAGACGCGCGCGCTGTTGTTTACAGCTGTACAGCGCGCATCTCACACTCGCATAAACGCGATATGTTACTGACTAAATATGAATATTTAGACAAGATTTCATTGATTAGTTTTGGATGGATTATAAAGTTTTTACTGTAAAAACAGCCTACTGCCACATTAAATAATTTTTTGTTCGCCAATTTCTGCTCATATGTTACCCTTGAAATACATATACTTTTTACAAAGAAAGATTACACTTTTTTTGTTGAGTTTTATTAGTGACAAATTTGGGGAGATATATACACATATATATATATGTGTGTGTGTGTGTGTGTGTATAGCTTCTTTTGTCCTCACATTCTTTGGTACCCAGTGACACTGTGTGAAAGGCTAATTATGCGCTCATTATTATGCAAGGCCATTGTCCTCTTAGGTGAGAATCACGCCCACTCAGGTGAGAATCACGCCCACTCGCATATTGCCTTCACAGAAAAAAAAAGTGTCTTAAAAAGTTTAAATCAATGTATTGTTTTGTGTAAATGATTAGGTGGGATGATTTTCAGATAATTTTGAAGCAAAAATTCTAGGCAACAACGTCCATTAGTCAAAAGTATTGTGGACACATGTTTAGTGAGTGTTTTGTGGCCTTATTTCAGAGGCTTTAAGTTGTAGTTTTTTCAATAACCATGCATTCCTTCAAAAATACAAACATGTACATACATGTTGCTCACATATTATGGTTGCCCTGTTTGTGCTAAATAGAGTGCAATGACAACTTTGCCATTAATATGTTTATAAGCAACTGAAAAAAAACACAAATGTCAGGGCATGTCAAGGACATCTCAAGGACCTCAAAAACCCCTTAGACCCCAGAGGGTTAACTGAAATAACCACTCGTTACAACCGAGGTATGCAGCAAAGCATTTGTGAAGCCACAACACACACAACCTTGAGGCAGATGGGCTACAACAGCAGAAGACCCCACCGGGTACCACTCATCTCCACTACAAATAGGAAAAAGAGGCTACAATTTGCAAGAGCTCACCAAAATTGGACAGTTGAAGACTGGAAAAATGTTGCCTGGTCTGATGAGTCTCGATTTCTGTTGAGACATTCAGATGGTAGAGTCAGAATTTGGCATAAACAGAATGAGAACATGGATCCATCATGCCTTGTTAACACTGTGCAGGCTGGTGGTGGTGGTGTAATGGTCTGGGGGATGTTTTCTTGGCACACTTTAGGCCCCTTAGTGCCAATTGGGCATTGTTTAAATGCCACGGCCTACCTGAGCATTGTTTCTGACCATGTCCATCCCTTTATGGCCATCATGTACCCATCCTCTGATGGCTACTTCCAGCAGGATAATGCACCATGTCACAAAGCTCGAATCATTTCAAATTGGTTTCTTGAACATGCCAATGAGTTCACTGTACTAAAATGGCCCCCACAGTCACCAGAACTCAACCCAATAGAACATATTTGTTCAACACAAATACACACAAATCTCCATCAACTGCAAGATGCTATCCTATCAATATGGGCCAACATTTCTAAAGAATGCTTTCAGCAACTTGTTGAATCAATGCCACGTAGAATTAAGGCAGTTCTGAAGGCGAAAGGGGGTCAAACACAGTATTAGTATGGTGTTCCTAATAATCCTTTAGGTGAGTGTATATCCATATATACTTCTAGCCACATGTATATATATATATATATATATATATATATATATATAATTTATCTGGTTCTTTTTGAACGACTGCATGCAGGTGAAGTATATTGTGAAATATTTACAATTTAAAATAACTGCTTTCTATTTTAATATATTTTATAATGTAATTTATTGATGGCACAGCTGAATTTTCAGCTTACTTTTCCCTGATGGGGAATCATCTTGGACCAGAAACAAACCAGCATCCAGATGATCAAATCAGCTTCAGATGGATCGTGGAAAATGGTAGTCACGCTTGGACCAGCTGAAAGCAAGGTTCCAAAACAGAGCTTAAACTGGATTTTCTAGTAATGATTTGGAACAAAATATCCAAATATTATTATGCCAAACATATTATATTATGTATTTTGTACAAAAGCATTTGTAGATTTTTAATATGTTAATATTTAATATTCAATATTATTATGTTAATAATGTGCCTGCTTATAACATAGCAGATTCTCTACCTGTTGATTGGTATCTACTTATGCTTACACCACCAGGGCCTCTAAGCTATATATGCTTACATGACACTTCTATCTATCAAGATGTGCATTTTACAAGTATTATTCTTACAGTTCTCAGGAATTGTACAATGCCTGATTGCGCTGTCATGTTACGCCATAAAAGTGGTGCAAACTGGCACATTTGAGTGAAATGTGAACCTGTTCTCACTGCACACACAAGAGCAGACTCTCTTTCACACATCTGGGCCAGACCGGTGTGTGTGTGTGTGTGTGTGTCTGTGTGAGTGTTAGAGGTCCAAAGTGTTCTGTCACCTCCCTGCTGAAAGGAAACGGACAAATAAGTTCAAACTTCATGGCCTAGTTCTGTTTCCCTGAGCCTGTGACCTGATTCCAGCAAACTGGCCAGTGAATGTGTGTGTTCTGACTGCTGTTTGCAGGAGATGTGAGTGTGTAGCTTTCTCTCCACTCACAGACGTGTGTTTTAGTGCTTCATGCAATTTCTGTGCAGTGCATGCAACAGGCACGCCACACACTGTGTAAAGGGCTGGGTTATGTATAAAATATTCATGGCATCGCTCTGATAATTTTGCACAACGTCATAACTATTGTTAGGGATGCAAAATATCATTTAATTTACATTAAATGTATTGCTATTGAGATTGAATACACCACCGTACAAAAAAAAATAGATCAGTACGTTTTTTTTTTAAAGAAATTTATAATTTTATTCAGTAAGGACAGTTGACCAAGGTTGACAATAAATAAATTATTTCAAATATATATATATATGATCAAAGAACAACAAGAAGAACTGTTTCATGATAACCAAATCATAATATTAGAATGATTTCTGAAGGATCATGTGATACTAAAGACTGGAGTAATGATTTGCCATGACAGGAATGATAAATTGTAATCTTATTTAACAATATTACTGTTTTACTGTACTTTGTGATAAAATAAATGCTGGCTTGGTGAGGATAAGACTGATTTTTACTGACACCAATTTTTTTGAACAGTGGATATTGGATATTTACCTTTGCCCTCAAAGTTAATCTTTAAAAACAATCATTAATAACACTGTTGAACTCAATATTTAGCAAATATAAAAAGTATCCATACTGTACAACATCATAATTTACACTTTTTGTTTTATTTTATAAAATTATAAAATAAAACACTAGGCTGAAAATGATCTGGAGATAATGTCATTGTTTTAAATCAACTGGCTCTAACAGTAAGTCCTTCAAAACCATAAAGAGAATAAAAATAAAATGAAACCCTTTAAAAAACCCATCAGGGTTGCAATGGTTCCCAGGAGGGATTGAATTTGAGATTTTAGTTGGCTTTGTCAGTTTGTTTACTGATTCTTTGATTTTCAGGGACGTGCTCAGTGGTTTTCAGATCCACAGGGCCTGTGCATAGGGATTTCTATGATGATTATGATCCCAGAACCAGGGCAAACATCCATCCTTGTGTAATCTAATAAATAACACTGGGAAAATGTAAGCAGTCAGCAACACCTAAAATAAACCAACCAACCCAGGTGAGAAAGACCAATAGAAACAAATAAAATGAACTCCTGTTTGATTTAAAGAGAAATGTTTTTTTTTTTTTTTTCTGATAGCATTTGCTGCATAAAACGAATGCAAGTCTATTTCATATTTACTCTCAGGTTTTCATTCAAACATGCCTTTTTCTTCCTTGCCAATAACTTGTCACCTACACATTTGTCTGCGTGCATTTACATATGACCTATTTTAGGTTTGATAATAAAAGCAAAGTGAGTGTGTGAGCATGTGTGAGTGAAGGTGGTGGTGTGAAGTTGTGAGCGTGTGTGTGTGTGTGTGTGTGTGATGCTCTGGCAGTGTCAGGTCCTGTCCTGTTGTTAACAAAGAGCATTTAATTAGGAGTCTGTTTATCTCTCTCCTCCACTCTCTCATTCCTCTGTTGTTACGTTGGAAAGGGTGTGAAAACAAGCTAAAAATAACAGCCCGAAGGAGGAAAGTCACAGAAGCACATTAATTCTGCCTGTTAAAAACGGAATACAAAAATATAGATTTAGAAAAATAGAGGACAATAGAGAAGGAGACAAAAAAACATAGACACACACACAGAGAGAAAAAAAAAAAACATCTAACATGCTTTTAACTACCTGATGGAGAGACACTAAAGCAAAGAAAGATTTTTTTTTAAAATATCTCCGAGCACCTTACCGACCTACTTTCCCCTTTTGTTATTCTCCTGATCCTGCTGTGTATTTCTGCTTGACACTTTAAAAAAGGAAACTCAAACACTCTTTCCACAGCCTCAGTGTAACTCACTTCCTTCTGATGAAGTCAACGAGTCTGAAAAACAAGGCGAGTTTTAAGAGGTAATTGAAAATGAGACTGAGTGTTATTATCAGGGATGGCTCTGCTTTTACATGCTGGAATGTCTCTCTTATGGGACCCTGTTGTCACCTAAGTGAAAAGAAATAAAAAAGGTAATTGTGAGACAAAGTTTAAAATTAGAAATAATGTCACCATTTGGAAGATATAAAGTCGCTGAGACATTGAGTTGATGCTATGGTCTGAAGCACGTGTGATACACACCAATTTTGATTGGCTACCGCAGTCAGGTGACTTAACAGGTGCGTCGGCAGGGTATAGAGAACGTCATCACCTTCTTTGTCTTCAGGAAGCCGTTTGTTTGTATGAAAGATTTATAACACCAGATGATACACATGTTTAGGAGCTGAACATGCTCGGTCATCACTTGAGGCTCCCAGCTCCCACCTCACTCTGAGGCTTCTTCCGATCTGGCAGAGAGCTTGATGGCCCGATCTAGTTCGGTGGAACCAGATTTGATGGGAGTTGGGAGGAAATACGCTGAAAGAGCCTGTCTCTTCCCTTACCCCAATATATGAGGAGCTGGTTGACGTTATGGTCAGCAACACGGCCAAACTAAAGTTAGATTGGTTTGTGGAAAAAGAGAATCTGCCCCCAGCAGACTGGATGAGTGATTCCTTGCGGGTCATACGTGTCTCACTAGAGTGAGCCTTCCATTTCTCCCCGATCTCCACAATGAAATGGTCAAGTCGTGAGAGAAGCCATACTCGGCTCGCGTTCAAGTCCCTTCTGCAACCATGAAGGGTCTGGGTGAAAACGGGTATATAAGGATGCCCAAGATTAAAGATTCTCTCCTGGTACGGCATCCCATTGAAGCTTTGTTAGACATAGGCTTGTTGGCAAGGCTTATGTGGTGGCGTGTCAGGCTGGTGGGGCTTTGCACACCATGTCAAGGTTGCAAGCCTACCAGGCCTTTCTTATGCCTTTCCTATGGACTACTGAACACCCAAAGATTTTTAAAATCATGTCCAGGGGTCTCCTTAACTTAACACTGTTTACCCTTGGATGATGCGACGGCAGCCAGAGTACAAAGGCACCAGTAAGCACACCACACACCAGCTATAAATGGAGAGGAGCGAAAGTGATAGTGCCAATTCAGTTAATGGGGATTATTAGGAGGCCATGATTGATAAAGGCCAATGAAGGGAATGTTGCCAGGCCACTGGGGTTACACCCTTACTCTTTTACGAGAAATGCCATGGGATTTTTAATGACCACAGAGAGACAGGACCTCATTTTAACGTCTCATCCAAAGGACGGTGCTTGTTACCATTAGTGTCCCTGTCACTATACTGGGGCATTAGGATCCATACAGACCACAGGGTGAGCATCTCCTGCTGTCCTCACTAACACCTCTTCAATCTGGGGAAGGAATTATCTCCAGGTGCAATCCTGGAGCTCTGCCGTGCGACAGACTTTTCCCAGCGTGCTACCAAGAAGGCGGCCAGTGCTGTGGGCCGCTCGATTGCTGCCATGGTCGCCATGGAGAGGCATCTACGGCTTAACCTTTCGGAGCTCAAGGAGAAGGAGAAAGCTTCCATCTTGATGCCCCAGTGCCGCATTCCAGACTTTTTGGCACTGCTGTCGAGATAGTGGTCCAAAAGTTCAGAGAGGCGAACGTTAAGTTTGAGCAGCGCTTGAGCAATATATATCTCCTCCCGTGGTCGAGATCCTACATGACACTCTTCTGACCCTGGGGTGGTTGGGGTTGGATTTGGAATGGGGGGTTTGCATTGTGTGCAGTGTGAACAAAGCCTTTCTTGGTTCATAAGATTCTCAGTAGTTTCATGCAAATATAAACTTTTTCTCAAATGTTTCCTCTTAAAATCCCTAATGATCTAAAAATAGAATTAAATGAGACAATGATTGACATGCCATAATAGTATAGCGCTATACAATTGGATAGCATATCTCAGATCATTTGATCTCAAAGGAATTTGATTTAAAATGTTTGTTTATATTGAGACAATTTATTGTAATCTTTGGTGTCTTGGTAAGTCTGGGCACAGTTTGAGACATTGAGATCTCTTTTTAAACTCCAGAGGAGACATTTGAGATTACTGCTGTCTTTTTCTCTGGAAAAAATAAATAGTTTCAATTTGCTTTACCATTTAAGCATTTCTGTCTTGAGGAAACAACTGAGAATGTGAAGCTCTGTTCTCAGTACATGTCTGTCTTGGGGAAAAATGTTGATATGAAAGGAGATCTTTTTCCTTCTCAAATTCAAGGAGAAAGGTGATTTTTTTTTTCTCCTGTGTGAGACGGCATTGACAGGGAACACATTGTCTCAGACTGATTCCAGACTGATAGACGAGCAAATGTGAGAAAGATCTGCTTTAATCCATCTCTTATTGACACAAATCTGCATTGACTTGTAAAGATGTGGAGTGGACAAAAAAAAAAGTGAATGTTTATGTCAGTGATGGTGTCCGGAATCAGTTTCTTTAGTGTTTGTACTTTCATCAGCTGTGTTCGGTTTTGATTTGTGGCCTGTCAGCCTTGCTCTTCTCAAACAGAGGGCTTGAAAGTGTCATGGCAAAGCTCTGTCTGGGCCAAGAAGAATTATTCATAAACAGTGTTGGGGAAGTTACTTTTAAAAAGTAGTGTTTGCTCGTTACGAGTAAGTTACTTTACTTAGTTACCCCCTTTGGAAAGTAACTTTTTACGTTACTAGTTACTTTTACGTTACTTTTATGTTGCTTGAGTTTGGGCAGAACCCAATATCTGTTCCAAAATATGTAGGCCTACATACAATTCTACTATGAACTCTACTTATTGAAAAACTAGAAAAAAAAACTAGAAAGAGAGATTTTGAGATAGAAATATATATTTTTATTTAAATAACATTTGAAAAACCTGTATAAACTGAACACCAAAGAACAATATTAACTATTGAGCAGTGGTGTTCATGAAAAATGAACATGAAATTGTTCATGAAAAATTGTTCATGAAAAATGTCACCAAGAACCGGCAAAAGTAATGGTTATGAATATGTCAAATATAGCAAGGAGACATTTCAATTGTTTATTAATAAATAAGTGTTTTCTTTGTCAATGTCGGCTGCAAAGATAAAGTTGACGATGCTGACTCGCGATCTTCGCAGTAGGTGAACGCGCCAGAGAGAAATGTCCTTT
Organism: Semotilus atromaculatus; assembly: GCA_031834385.1. NCBI lineage: Eukaryota > Metazoa > Chordata > Actinopteri > Cypriniformes > Leuciscidae > Semotilus > Semotilus atromaculatus. Next base: position 15,867,885 of record JAULUF010000025.1, on the reverse strand, counting down.
TCGGATTACATGAGCAGAGAGTAGGCTAGTCTGTTTTCTTTCGTTTTGAATAGTTTTGTTTTAAAGTACACATTTCAAGCTTTCTATATATTTCTCAGATCTTTGAGGCAAGTAGCTTATACGCTGAGTTTCGATTAATTTATGAGACGAGCTCAGTTCACGCGCCGGCACGGAGCTCCTGAGAAGTCCTTATTATGCTATATTGCCTGCCTGCTATATTTACTTCTTATTTATTAAATCCAGACAATTGGTTGATGAAACATTGATTAAAATTAAGATACAATTAATACAAAAACAAAATTCACTTTAAAGAAAGGCTTTCTACAAAAACAAACTTAACTTAATCAAAATCATGTCTGCCCACTCCATTTGTCTCTCGATTACGCATCTTATGATCTTACTCATGCTTTTCACTTTTCATATAATCAATATAGATGAAATAAAATAATTAAGTATTTTATTTAAACATAAATATGAAACTAAATAGTTTTCTTTAATGACTAGGCTATAACACGTAGGCCTATACAGTACAGAGAAACGTAGGCTACGTCTTATGGTAAGCATGTGGGGGGAGAGGTACGATTTTCGAGCAATCATCAAATATTATTTTGCTTGATATGCCAATCCTTAATATTTGGTGTTTTAAATGCCTGTTTGAGCGAGGTCTCTGTGAAAGTTTTAAAGCAGTCTTTTAGTGCCGCTTTCAGAGCAGTCACGTCCGAAGTACTGTTACGTCCATAACGTTGTTTTTTTTCCTCATAAATGCGAACACGAAAAATACAATAAAATGAATATTTTGTGTTCTGTGGAGAGCCAATCCTTCTTCATCCGGTGGGTAGTATTACTTTCGGTTTGCGCAGTGTAATTCACAGAATTGATTGCTCTGCTAGCCTCTGTCACGTACCTTGTGGATCTTGTGACTATTGCAAGCGCGCAGCTGAGGAGACAGTGTCTGTCAAATCTGTCCCTGGGAAAAGTAACGTTGTGCGGAATTGAAAAAGGAACTACGTTTCGTTACCAAATTTTCAGTAGTAACGCGTTACACTACTTTTTACCCGAAAAAGTAGTTACGTTACAGTAACGCGTTACTTTGTAACGCGTTACACACAACACTGTTCATAAACAACCACACTAATGAGCTCTATATATACGAGCACAGACCACGATTCAAACCAAAATGGTAGCTGAGAGGTTAGGTTTCTCTCAATGCTGAATGTTTCGGAAAGTTATAAACTAACATCTCCACCCCTCAGAGACCATTCTGAAAGCAATTCCAAGAGCTCAAGCACTTCTAAACAAGTCAAAACAATCTGTAAATCATCAGTCAGTGTGTCAAATCATCAATCCGCACAGTATGTTAAGAGCTGTCAGAAAATAATAAAAATACCTAAAACTCTTCATTTAGTGGTTAATAGCCTCTTCAAGACGTCTATTTGCTTCAGTGTTAATCATGGTTTAATTCAGAGTCCATGAAGACATTAGATGACTGCTGTGCCAGTCATTTACCTTTTGGGGAAAATGAACATTAACATTCTGTCTCTGAGGAGTGAAAACAACAGAAAAATCAAAGCTCAGTGTCTGTAATCTCCACTGCCCTCATTTAGCATTTCACTGCAAACAAAAATGGCTCCTGAGGTTTATAAACTAGAAAAATAGATTATTCCAAAAAGTTGACATTTACAGTATGTAAAGACATTAAACTAAATGTATAGTAAGAGTATAAAATGAATGTGAATTTTTTTTTTTTTTCAGAAAAATTTATAGCATAGCTCAGATAATTTGATGAGAAATACTTTAGTTCATTTTGAGATCTCCGACTTTTGATTGCAGACTTTTGTATCTTGGCAAATCTGAGCAGAAACTGAAACATTTTTGGGAGGAGGGTGAGATTACTGGGGTATTTTTCTCAAGAGAAACTATTGACAGCCAGTCAATATACAGTAAATCTCTATTTGCTTTCCGTTTAATCTCATTGCTTTCTATAAATTATTTTCCAATCTTATAGAATATCACCAGGGAAAAGGTAAATGTGAACTTAAATGTCTGACAGATAGGTTTAAAGGAGCAGTATGTAATATTGACCCCCTCTCCTTCCTTCTCAGACTAATAAATGAGAGAAAGCTGTTTGGGAACATACATACATTCAAATATGATTTCTCATTACATTAGACAAAACACAGCATTTATTTTAAAGAGCATTAGCACAAGCCTATGAGAAGAGCATTAGCACAAGCATACTTTTCAAGGAACACATTTCACAAAAATATGTTTGCTTGTTTTTAGGTTGTAAAACAATAGATAATTTGCAGATGCCACTTGGCTTGGTATTTTATTATCTAATGCATATAAATAACAGTACGTTTGTACAGATGATGTACATAAGTCTATAATCTGAAATGAAGTTTTATTTTAAAAGCTTAAGAAAATACCGGATTGTCTGGTCTCAGTCTTTTGGATGGTGGTCCTCCATCTTCTGGGTGGAGCATGTAGAACAGACGCACTTTATTGGCATGTTTCTTGCTCTGTTGTGTGAAAGAGAGAAAGAGACAGAAAGATGAGTGAAGTTAGCATAACAGAGATCAAAGTGTTCTCACTTTAATTGACATGAATGTAAAGAAATGACAGACACCCAGGAAAAATCAATTTCTGCAATACATGACTGTTTTATTTGCAGTGCTTGTAAATATGCATTGTATTGTTTTTTCAAACATTCTGGTTTCACGTATAACTCCATTCAAACTTTTCGGCCTTAGGGTTTTTTTTTTTTATCAACGTTTGGGTTTTGTAAAGTATGTTTGTTATCCTTATTTGTAACTAAAAATTGTATGTGGATATGTATGTACCTATATGTTTTCTTATTTCGTATCTGCATTGAATATTAAGAAGAAGAATGCTGTCTTCTGTTACTCCACCCAAACATTTTTATTATTTCATAGGGATCTGAGGATACCGAAGTCGCTTCAACTTTGAAAAATGCATGTGACTGCTTAGCTTTCAAAACATTTACAGCCACACACATATCAAATAGACAAGGTGGGCCAAGAGAGCAAAGCCCCAATGACCTTCTTTAAAAAAAAAAAAAAATTAAAAAAAAAAATTACGTAGGCTACCTGCTATAAGATTCGGTAATGTCCCGGCTGTGAACATTTAAGTCTGTGACTGACTGTTTTTTTTATTTATTTTTTTTATGCACAGCCGGTATCTCAGGTAACAGTTTTATACCTGCCCTGAATGAACCCTATATAGACTATTAGATATGACATCTGGCCATAGAATATGAGATGTAAAGTGTATGATGATGACAGACTCAAATTTATTCCATATTCTCTTTTTAATATAAAACCTGCTCTTCAATTTGAAGTTGGCCTGCATCAAAACGCTCCACTTCAGACAGTTATGCAGAGCCGTTTCCTGAGCTCAGTGAGGGAGGGCATATTTCAAAATACTGCTTTTAAAATGTAATAGAAAAATGAAAGGCTTGCAGTGTGACATTTCAGTTTTGTCTCTTTAAGATCACGATGCAAGAACATATTTACAGTTATTTACACAATTACAGAGATGTGCTCCTCTAGCAAAAGTGCTAACCTATTAGCTCTTTTAGTTTAGTTTTTACAATTTGAACAGGTAAACAGAACAGGTAAACGAATGCGTTTTTTTTTTAATTATTATAATTTTTTTCTCCCAAAACTTGATCTACCTATATAGCATTTTAAGGCATCACAGGCACACTCCTGCCGTAAAGGCTGAAAATTACATTTCCACAAGTCAATTAATATGTGTTATAGAGTTGCTGAATGTATGAGGTTTAAGCAGCAGTGTTTTAAAGTGGAAGAATTTCAAAGAAAAACTATTTCTAAAAGACTAATTGGTTTAGCACTGTGAGCCTCTCTAATTAAAATGACAATATATTTTTGTGGCCTATTTGTTTATTATTCTTATTCGATTATTGCACATTTAGTTTACTAATCAATACGGCAAACTTAGTTTTAAATCAGTTGTGAGCCAAATCTCCTCTTTACTTCATGTGTCTGCTTGGTTTTGCTGTGTGTGTAGAAACACTTACAAGGTTCTGTTTCATGTAGCTGTATATATAGGCAGTACGCAGCAAGGCAGCTCACTAGATTTTGGAGCGTAGCCGCATTTGCCTAGATAGGCAATCAAGCCTGGACAAATTGTTAATGTTCTGATATCACCAGGGGTTTAAGATGAATAGCTTGAATTTGTAATGGAATATGCAATTTGTCTGATATTAAAAACTGGAATGTGTGAGCATCAGTGCGTATAAGCACATGGTTAATATAAGTTTTGATTAAGAACAGATTGCAGGTGAGTTCTGTTGGATCAGGAAACGGCTTGGATGAAAACGCTGAGCAAGAGCAATGAAGAGGTTTTATGTTTTCAGTGTTTATTTACATTTTGATGTTCATTTGTAATTTATATTTTATTTAGCTTTAATTGGTTTTTATTTCAGTTTTACAGTTAAATTCAGTTTACATGTTAGTACTGCAACTTAAAATACTTTTATTCAAATTATTTGCGTTTTTTTTAAAGCTTTTCATCTAATATTTATTTTTATAATTTCAGCTGTATTTCAGTTAACGATTTGTCATTTTTAACAGTTTTAGCAACAATTAACATCACTGGCAAAAAGGGATAGCTGGTTTTACATTATTTCTAGGTGATCTAAATCAGTGTTTCTCAAGTATTGGACCCCCATAATATCTAAAACCAGCCTCATGGACCCCCCTACCCCTGTTCTCACCAGCCATCCACTGTTTTCTTTCCAATCACAATGATTTTCACAGTTAAACGCTATGAATGCAATATCAGTGAATGCAAGTTAAGTTTTTTTTTATTTTTTATGACTGGCAACTAGAATTTAATTTGATTGCATTGAAATGGCACAACAATTACACAATCAATCACAACAACATTGTCAATTTCAGAACAATATTCTACTGCATTCTGTAAACCATCACATGTCCATTAATGTCATATTTGAGATAAATATTTTAACAACATCCATTTGACTGTTACTTTCTCTCTCCTATGAGACAGTTCTCTGACTGAAATCAACGCGCTGTAAACGTACTGGACTGAGTAAAATGGCAGCATATCGCGGCAAAAATAAAAACAATTTTTAATATAAAATAATTTTGTAATTTCAACTAGGGCTGCACGATTTGGGGAAAATGTCATATTGCGATTATTGAGGTCAATATTGCGATTGCGATATAATAAACAATTGGTTTCATGAGTCAACTTGCATGGTTCTAAAGCAAAATGCACTCAGATTAGTGATACTTCTGTATATTAATGTGTATTTCTCCACTCAAACTAGCAACAACAACTAAATTATTGATAACACCTTTAATGATCAATAAACCATTGATGCCTGGATAAAAATTTCATTACAAGTGAAAGCTCTAAAAAAAAAAAAAACAACAACATTTATTAGGCTTCAAAAAATATAACAGCTTTTAATGTAAGTGAAAATCCTCACATAAACCCATAATAGGCTAAATGTCATATTTACCTGTGCCTTTCCTGTCTGACAGGTATAACATAATACAGAAATTGAATAAAGTTATCAAATTAGTCTGCATAAATTATAAATTATATATAGACTAGGCCCTAATCCTTATTAAAGCTACAAAAGTTATTTAGTCAAGAGCACCGAGTAACTTTCTCTGTTCAATTTGTTCTTTGAGTAACTTTACTGACAGAAAGCTTTATTGGATGCTGGCGCTTTAAGACCAGTCGCTGTTAAGGCGCAGATCTCACACGCGCCTCATTCTCTCACAACTCTTTACGTCCATCATAAGACTGCTCTTATGTTATGAAGATACTCGACAAAACGATATTTTGGCATAATTATGTGTGTTGTTCTCTTACGAGAGGTTCTCTCGTATTGCGTAAGTTTAGCTTACGCTACGGGAAAGATTCATCTTCTCGAGATATTGAAGCCAAAAAATTATCCTTAATTTTGTATTCATTGTCAACGCAGTGCAGCAGCTAGCAGACCTAGAGCAGGCAGTCTTGCGTGCTCATTGGCTGCCCTGCGGGCAACTGCTGCAGCCTATCAGTGAGTCCTGCGTGACGTACGTCCAATGAAGGGCGCCCGCGCCTTCATAGCGTCATAGCCCGCCAGAATGGGCGTGGCTTAGCGTATAAAAGAAGGGGCTCTAGGCTGCATTCCCTGATTTCTGTCTCTTCAGCGAAGCTCTTCGCATCGCTGGATCTGAGAGAAGCCACCGCCGCCGTCGAACAGCGAACAGCCAGCTTAGGACAGCGCTGAGGAAGCCGGCCGTCTTCGCCACCTTCAGCCATCCGTGCGAGCTACGCTATCCGGCGACGTATCCTTTTTGCAAATTGTGTATTTTCTGTGTATACTCCTAAAAGAGTAGCGAGCGTCTTTGTCAAGATGCCTCGCATTTCCTGTGGCTCGTGCAGGGCCCCGCTCAGCGTCGGAGACCGCCACATGATCTGCGCTCTCTGCCTGGGCCAGGAACATGCACAACTCGCCGGGGGCTGCGAGTTCTGTGAAGGAGACCGCGCAAAGAAGCGCCGTTCCCAGAGACAGCCGGAACCTGTGGCCACAGCGACGCGCTCGCCGGAGAACCTCCCTAGCCTCGCTCTCGCCTTCCCCGCCTCCCTTCACCGACGCGCAGCTGCCGCTCACGAGCCTCACTGCCGTCGCGTCTGAGGTTGAGGGACACGCCACAAGTGACTGCTGTTCTAACCGCGGCTAGCTTCCTTTACGTTACAAGGAAGTTACCGCGCCCCGGCAGAAGCAGTCACTCCGCCCTTTGTGGGACCGCGCAGTGATAAGCGCCGTTCCCAAAGGCAGCCGGAGCCTGTAGCTCCACAGCGACGCGCTCGCCGGAGAACCTCCTTCGAGCCTCGCTCTCGCCTTCCCCGCCTCCCTTCACCGACGCGCAGCTGCCGCTCACGAGCCTCACTGCCGTCGCGTCTGAGGATGAGGGACACGCCACAATGGACTGCTGTTCTCACCGCGGCTAGCTTCCTTTACGTTACAAGGAAGCTACCGCGCCCCGCGCGCCCTTTGTTATCTGCTCGCGCTACTTAAGCTTACGTTGTTTACCCCGTGGCTCAGTGGCTAAACTCTAAGCTTTTCGCGCCAGAGACCCGAGTTCAATCCCGGCTCTCGCAGCAGATAAAATTTATGCAGCTCTCCTCTGAGCTCGCGACCAGCTCTCTTACGTACAGAAAGCGAGCGCGCGCCCCGAGCATGCGTCACCGGCGAAAGAAGGAAAGAGTGTGGTTTTTGTCCCGCCGAGGCCTGACAAACCCCCTCTTTTACCGAAACATTTTCCATCTCCTCCTAGTTCGAGCGGCTGGTAATGTCTATACTGCAGTGAGCCTGTTATAACACGCACGCCTGCAACAGTGCCGACACACACACGAAAACTGTGATGACGCTCTCTCTCTCTTATCTGCTCGCGCCAACTAAAGTTTACGTTGTTTCTCCTGTGGCTCAATGGCTAAACCCTAAGCTTTTCGCGCTGGAGACCCGTGTTCGATCCCGGCTCCCGCAGCAGATAAAATTTATGCAGCTCTCCTCAGCGAGCCGCCGTATTCAGATCCGGCTCACGCCGATGGTGGTTTTAGTGTAGAAAGGTGCCCACATCTCAGTGTTCACCCCTACACACAAGCACAAAACTTCCCGTGTTATTCACAGAGCCCACTCCCTTAAAGCGGGAAACCGCTCGAGTGTTGAACGTAGGAATTGTGTCCACGAGTTCGTGCCCACGCCTATTTTTCTGCCGCTCTATCACTAAAGACTCATATCAAACTATGAGAGAGAAAGACGCGCGTGTCCCGCTGCGGCCGGACCGCCGTCAAAGTTTATTTCCCTGTCAGTCCCCTTCAAACAGGCTACTGCAGTGGTCCATTTAGCAGCCAACGAGCCGGTTCATTTACCCTCTCGCCTGCACACATACGCCGTTTTCACGGCGACCCAGAGAAATCTCAAAAGAGTATAATGTCTGGTTATCCGGCTCACGCCGTTGGTGTTTTAAGTGTAGTGAAAGTGCCCACGCCCCAGTGTTCACCCCTACACACAAGCACGTCAAATCTCGTGTCACTCTCAGAGCACACTCTCATAAAGCGCAGAAAAGCCGCTCGAGTGTTGAATATAAGAAATGTGTCCACAGGGCTGTGCCCACTATCTGCCCGCTCTGTTACACGATCAATAAAACAGGTTATGAATGTAAGTCTCGTGCCCGCCGAAGAGCGCTCACGCTTACTAAACACACACCTCCCCCCGGGCGGCGCCCGCGTGTTTAAATGTTATGATAAGACGCTCCCCATCCGTTATGATCGGGGCGTCAAATACACTTGTAAGTCTCGTGCCCGCGCTCATGCTTACAGAAAGCTTTTCCGCCCAAAACACTGCTCGTGCGTCAAAAAGTGAGAATAAAACGCTCCCCATCCATAATGATTGGGACAACTCACATAAATCAGACGGTCTCGGCTTTCAGCGAGCAGCCATTGCCCAGAACCGAGAGCGCGCGCGCCGCGCTCCGGCTCCGGCTCAAGTTTCACAAGCCCGCAAATGGCAGCGATCTGAACCCGGAGGCCATTCGCCCCCTAGCGGCTCACATAGCTGTGTGGGAAACTATCCCAGGGTTTTCAGAATGGGTTCTGAGCAAAATAAAGCAGGGCTATACACTTCAATTCATTCGCCGTCCCCCGCGCTTTCGAGCCCGGACCGCGACAATAGTGAATGCGGAAGTAGCACACCTACTTCACGTAGAAATAGCAGTACTGCTGTGCAAAGGGGCTATAGAAAAAGTACCGCCTTCTCTGAGCGAGTCAGGCTTTTACAGCCGATATTTTCTCGTACTCAAGAAGGACGGAGCTTTCAGGCCCATCCTAGATCTGAGACATTTGAACAAGGCACTTGCAAAAGACCGTTCAAAATGCTTACGACCAGAAAAATCCTTGCGCACGTTCGCCCGAGGGACTGGTTTATTTCTCTAGATCTGGAGGATGCCTATTTTCAGATTCAGATATTACCCCGTCACAGGCAATTTTTGAGATTCGCCTTCGACGGTCAGGTATATCAATACACCGTCCTGCCGTTCGGCCTGTCTCTAGCACCCCGTACATTTACGAAGTGCATGGACGCGGCGCTCGCCCCCCTGAGAACTCAAGGGCTGCGAATAATGAACTATCTGGACGATTGGCTGATATTGGCACAGTCAGAGACAGAACTGTTATCTCACAGAACAGTGCTTCTCAGTCACCTGGAAAACTTGGGTCTCACGGTCAACTGGACCAAGAGCTCATTAATGCCCAGTCAGTCAATTTCCTTTTTAGGAATAGAACTGAATTCTGTGGCCATTACGGCTCGTTTGTCGACACAGCGCCCGCGCCGTGTTCGCCACCTAGCCGCATCTTTCCAGAAGGGCAGCTTTCTCCCTTTGAAAACGTTTCAAAGGATGCTGGGCTGTATGGCATCAGCTGCAGCAGTGCTCCAGCTGGGCCTACTGCGCATGCGCCCGCTCCAACGCTGGTTGAATGCTTGCGTGTCTCGCCGAGCCTGGGTTTCTGGCGGACAGAAAATCAGAGTGTCTCAGACCTGCATAGCGGCTCTGCAGCCCTGGTTAGTAGCCGACTGGTACCAGCAGGGAGTGACGATGGGAACCATCTCTTATCAGAAAGTCATTTCGACAGATGCGTCCAACTCGGGTTGGGGCGCGCTGTTCGAGGGCAGACCGGCCTTTGGCCAGTGGTCAGACCAGGAGAGGTGTTTCCACATAAACTGTCTGGAGATGATAGCGGTCGAGAACGCGCTGAAGCGCTTCCTCCCGTTCATACAGGACCAACATGTTCTCATCCGCTTGGACAACATGTCTGTGGTTTCCTATGTAAACCGTCAGGGCGGTGTCAGATCCAGAAACCTCTGCAATCTGACGGAACGCATCCTCATTTGGTCCCAGATGCACCTGCGCTCGCTGAGGGCGGCGCATGTGCCTGGCCATTTGAACGACGGTCCAGACAAACTGTCCAGGGACAACGTTCCCCCAGGGGAATGGTCCCTGCACCCCCAAACAGTCCAGAAACTGTGGCGCCTATTCGGCAGAGCGGAAGTCGACCTATTTGCGTCAAAAGACAACGCTCATTGCCCGATGTTCTTTTCGAAGAACGAGGACGCGCTGGCCCAGGTCTGGCCCAGCCTCCCACTGTATGCTTTCCCTCCGGTCCCTCTGTTACCACAGGTGATCAAGAGAATCAAAGAAACGCGCCACTCGGTGCTCCTCATAGCTCCGCACTGGGAGAATCAGAATTGGTTCCCGGAACTGGCACGGCTGTCACATGCAGCTCCGTGGCCTATTCCGGTGAGAGCAGATCTCCTCTCTCAGGCTCGCGGCTCGATCTGGCATCCCCATCCAGAGCGCTGGTCTCTGCACGCATGGTTGATCAATGGGTATTCGCTACCCTGCCAGAAAGAGTGATGAACACGATCACGCAATCTAGAGCTCCTTCCACTAGAAGGCTCTACGCGTCTAAATGGTCGGTGTTCTCCAAGTGGTGCACCGACAGAGATCTGGACCCGCGGACGTGCGAGGTTGCGCATTTGCTTATTTTCCTACAAGAGATGATGGATAAAGGGAGGTCCCCATCCACGCTCAAAGTTTGTGGCGGCCGTGGCGGCGTTCGCAGAGTCGACGCGCGCCCAGTCACTGGGAAGACATGAGCTGGTCATCCGCTTCCTTAGGGGAGCTAGAAGGATGAATCCGCCGCGCCCCCTGTCGGTTCCTATATGGGATCTTTCCTTGGTCCTCGAGGCCCTGAAAGCCTTCCCATTTGAGCCATTAGACTCCGTGGAGCTAAAATACCTATCACTAAAAACCGTTTTTCTGACCGCGCTGTCATCAGTCAAACGTGTGGGGGACCTGCACGCGCTGTCAGTCAGCGCGACGTGTCTTGAGTTCGGGCCGAATGACTCTAAAGTCATCCTCAAACCTAGACATGGCTATGTTCCAAAAGTGATGGGCACTCCTTTCAGAGCGCAAGTCATTTCACTGTCGGCTCTGCCAGCGTCAGACAGTGAGACAGACGTGAATCTCCTCTGCCCAGTCAGGGCGCTGAGGACTTACACTGCGCGCTCCGCCGTTTTTAGGCGCACGGAGCAGCTGTTTGTTTAGTTCGGTGGGCGCACCAAAGGTCTCGCTGCCTCGAAACAGACTCTGTCCAGATGGATAGTGGACGCTATAGCGGCAGCTTATGCGTCAAAAGGTCTGCAATGCCCTCTGGGCATCAGGGCTCATTCCACCAGAGGCATGGCCTCATCGTGGGCGTGGTCCAGCGGGATTCTATCCACGACATATGTGTAGCGGCGGGCTGGAGCTCCCCGTCTACCTTTGTCAGGTTCTGTAACCTAGAAGTTCCCGCCCTGCAGGCTAAACTTCTGTCAGTTTAAGAGAGTTGTGCGTTCTGCCCAGATATATCATGCTCAGACCACTCTCACGTGACTCAGCTCTCCTGATTGAGCTGCACTAGTAGGGTATGTGCTATATGCTTATACAGACCAGCGCGCTGCTCTGTATTCCCTATGTGTGCTTATGTACAAGTGATGGCCCGCGTGGCTGGCCACCTTATTTTTCCACTTATTTGGGTTCCCCGAGAAACCTCGGCGACTCATGGGTGGTTGCTTGGCGCGCACGGCGTTGACAAAAAGTTCCCGTAGCGTAAGCTAAACTTACGCAATACGAGAGAACCTCTCGTAAGAGAACGTACTCGGTTACTAACGTAACCTCGGTTCTCTCTAGAGAGGGAACGAGTATTGCGTAACCGGCCGTGCTCGCGCCACGAGCGACTTCGCTTCAGTCGACAGAAACCAGGGAATGCAGCCTAGAGCCCCTTCTTTTATACGCTAAGCCACGCCCATTCTGGCGGGCTATGACGCTATGAAGGCGCGGGCGCCCTTCATTGGACGTACGTCACGCGGGACTCACTGATAGGCTGCAGCAGTTGCCCGCAGGGCAGCCAATGAGCACGCAAGACTGCCTGCTCTAGGTCTGCTAGCTGCTGCACTGCGTTGACAATGAATACAAAATTAAGGATAATTTTTTGGCTTCAATATCTCGAGAAGATGAATCTTTCCCGTAGCGTAAGCTAAACTTACGCAATACTCGTTCCCTCTCTAGAGAGAACCGAGGTTACGTTAGTAACCGAGTACGTTCGTTCAAGCGCGAAAGAGAACTGTATTGCGGCGCGCGGTCTGTATGCGCATGATAATGGCGCGAGTCTTTCTGTGAGTCACAATCAGGACATTCACAGGCAGCGCGCTCTCTTTTGACTTGTCGTGCAAGAATGCTTTTAAAGGCATTCGCACGAATAAGAGCGGGATCATGTAACAAAGAATGACAAAAAAATAACAGATGCTGCGTTAACAGCCCTAAATTGTTTATTTCATATAAAATCGCGGCATTTTGCATCATATAATCGCAGAGGCTTGACATCGCAATTACGATTGCGAAATGATTAATAGTGCAGCACTAATTTCAACATTGATTCTGGTTTTAGTAATACTAAAGTAAACAATAAAGCTAAAAAATAAATTTAGGATTTTTAAAAATATATATTTTTAAATGATTTTTCGGACCCCCTGCAGTCATGCCACGGACCACTAGGGGTCCGCGTACCCCCGGTTGAGAAACACTGATCTAAATGGTTGGTTAACATTTTTATACCATTTGAAACTACATATCAAAATTGAGAAGTCAGCGATTTATCTGAATGATTAGTCAGTAAAAAGTATAAAATGGTTTTCTGAAGCTTTGTAAGAAATGTCCATAAAAACTCTCCTTCAATCTGTAAGGAATGCGTAGTTTAATCTAAAACATGATTTAATAATTTAGAAAATCTTTCATCAGACAACTGCAATGAACCGTTGGTTATTAAAAACATTGGCATCAACAGAATGTTATTAGGCTTGTGAGGACACACAATCACAATGTGAATAGATTATAAAGATTAATTAAAAAGAAAGTAATAAATGAAGAAAACAAACCCCCACATTTTCAGCACTCCCAAACCAAACACATTGTTTGAAATTTGTCATTGAGTTTGTCACAGAAGTAGAGATGCTTGACAGCAGGGAATGAATTTGAAGATGAATCTTCTCAGGAAGGTTTTACAGTTCTTGACAGTCTGGCAGAACACTAAATCCCTCTCAGAATGTGAGTCTCGAAATGTACCCCCCTTTAAAGCACAAGCTAAAATATTAAATCTCTGCAAATATATGTGACTGTATAAATCACTGTAGCACGATTTCTACTGGCAGACACATTTTTACCATTCCACAGTATATATTGGCCAGCCTAAATGAGAGTGTGTGGAAAGGAGTGTGAGCAAGTTAAAGACTCTGATAGAGTTGGAGGGAAGTGAAGGCACAGCTGGGCTCAGGGTGAGTTCAGTGAGATAGATAGAGAGAGAGAGAGAGAGAGAGAGAGATACTCTGTTGTCTCTGAAGCAGTTAGACTGGATTACACTGGTCCAGTGAAGAGCTCAGTGCTAAGAGGGAATGAAAGGAGCCGTTGATAAACACAGAATGAGCTAAAGACCAGACACTAAGGGAGCATTTGGTCTGGGAGAAATTTGATTTGAGGGTTTAAGAGGAGACAGGATAAATGAAAAAGCTATTAAAAATATAGATTTGTTTTTTTGTTTTGTTTTTTATGATTTGAAATGTTACAGGGCCAGTAGTGCACGAGCAGTATGATTGTACAGCATGTACATTTGGCAATAAAAAAAGTGTCTGAAAGTGGTTCAGAATTTACTATACCATTTATAATGGCAATATTTTTTTTTATGATCCTCCGTATAATTCTATGTAATTCCATGTATGAAAATCCAATATACTGTGTGATGGGACAAAATCATAATCTATATTGTCATTGATGCCAAAGCAAATGATTAAAATTTTATCTGAAGAATATTTACCTTATGTTTTATATATATATATATATATATATATATAAGTATATACAAATCCTAAAAAAAAAATACATTTAGTAACGTCTAACGCCTTTTAGTAATTTTTTAATGGACACATTAGTATAAAACTGCTATTTTGCACATCTTTGACAATGGATCATTCAAACATATTTATAATGTATTACTGTTTTGAGTGTCTTGTTTTTAGTAATGTAAAGTTGTTATGAATATCTGAATATACTCTATATCTTTTCATATATTAAAATGGCTTTTGAAAAAAAATATATAGATAAAAACTGATTTTATGTATTGTTATAAGTGCAAATTAAATGACAAAATACATTTTTATTGACTTCATTTTGTGGAAATCAGTTTGTAAAACATTTCTTGATTATGTTTAATATGGATATTTACTGTCATGAATATCTGATTAAGTTCTGTATCGCCAATCAATCTTCTATCTGCTTTTTACAGTTTTTCTCAAATGCTAAAACGCAAAAATCAATTCTCTAAACCAAATGACCAGTTGTCTAAACACATTTACTAAATCTAGTCATCATTTTCCAATATCATAAACACATTTCACATGAAGACACAATTCACAAAACACAATCCTCCGTTCTCATAAATCTTAACACATTTTTCCTTGCTAAAACACAAGTTGCAAAAGAACTCTGCTCATATTCTCAAATGAAAGCTCATGTGATGCAAAATGCTTGCCACAGTCAGCAATATTTGAACACAATGAACACACCTGGCGTCATTCATTACACACAACAGCTCAAAATCTAAGACACTTGTTGCTAATGCTGTGACCACATGTATAAAAGCAAGTTCAGAGTGCACAGTTTGCTGAAGATTCCAAACAAACACAATGGATGACGGCAGAGTCAGGGGAAGAGGAATTCGAGTCAGAGGAGGGAGAAGATCTGGCCATGGAAGAAGAGGAGCAGGCCAACGAGGAAGAGGAAGAGGCCAACAAGGGAAAGGAGGAGGTCCAGGAGGGAGAGCAAGAAAACCTTGCACCATCATTTCGGACGAGATGCGAGCAACAGTCACTGACCATGTCATTGTCGATGGCATGACAATGGCTGAGACAGGACTAAGAGTCCGTCCAAACCTGAGTAGGTTCACCGTGGTCACCATTATCACGGCATTCAGACAACACAACAGGTATTGTACTCTATTACTTTCTTTGTCACAATACAATTTTACAAGCCTGTGAAAGTAGTCTATTGGTTTCAAATCAGTTGTTACTGTATTGTGAAACATGTCAATTGACAACACATGTAATATTACTCTTTATGCGGCCATGGGTTTGGAGGGGCTTGTCCACCGGCATGCTGTCCTTGGGTCTTACAACACCCAACGTCTCCTCACCTTCCTAGAGGAGCTAAAAGACATCCTTCTGGACCGCCAACAACACCATCCTGGGCCCGCACATCACATTTATGTGATAATTTGGGACACGCTTCCACAGAACAAACCAAATCAGAGAGTGGGTCACCACCAACAGTAACCACTTTTTACAGTTTTTTCCAATTGCTAACACACTAAAATGACATGCACAGCACAATTATTTAAACTGACACACAGAGAGCAAAAGCTCTTATCAAGTCTCCAAAAGTCTAAACACATTTTCTGCTTTACACACATTTTGCAATTCAAAATGGCACTTTTTAAATGCACTGAACACGGTTCTCTGCATAAGACACAACAATCTGACATAAAGTCACTTGTTTGTCATTTCAAAACATCCCCATTTAAAATGACACTACATGAGCTAATTGGTCAATACATGTGTCACCTGGCCAAAAACCTCAATGGTTAATTGTTAACACTTCAATCAGGATGTTAGCACTATGAAAAGACCACAGGTGAGCACCTTTTTTTTTTTTTTTTACAACAATGGAATTATTGTTATAATACATTTTTTGCCTCTTTTTTTCTATATATTTTTTCTATATATTATTTTTCAGTTTACTGTATTTTTGTGAGCATAATTGTGTTATGGCAGTTGATTCAATGTATTTAGGGGTGTGGTCCTGGTCAAGACAATCTCCTGAACTCCAAAGTGAATGTCAGAATGGGAAAGAAAGGTGATTTTAGCCATTTTGAGCGTGGCATGGTTGTTGGTGCCAGACGGGCTGGTCTGAGTATTTCACAATCTGCTCAGTTACTGGGATTTTCACGCACAACCATTTCTAGGGTTTACAAAGAATGGTGTGAAAAGGGAAAAACATCCAGTATGTAGCAGTCCTGTGGGAGAAAATGCCTTGTTGATGCTAGATGTCAGAGGAGAATGGGCCGACTGATTCGAGCTGATAGAAGAGCAACTTTGACTGAAATAACCACTCGTTACAACCGAGGTATACAGCAAAGCATTTGTGAAGCCACAACACGCACAACCTTGAGGCGGATGGGCTACAACAGCAGAAGACCCCACCGGGTACCACTCATCTCCACTACAAATAGGAAAAAGAGGCTACAATTTGCAAGAGCTCACCAAAATTGGACAGTTGAAGACTGGAAAAATGTTGCCTGGTCTGATGAGTCTCGATTTCTGTTGAGATATTCAGATGGTAGAGTCAGAATTTGGCGTAAACAGAATGAGAACATGGATCCATCATGCCTTGTTACCACTGTGCAGGCTGGTGGTGGTGGTGTAATGGTGTGGGGGATGTTTTCTTGGCACACTTTAGGCCTCTTAGTGCCAATTGGGCATCGTTTAAATGCCACGGCTTACCTGAGCATTGTTTCTGACCATGTCCACACCTTTATGGCCACCATGTACCCATCCTCTGATGGCTACTTCCAGCAGGATAATGCACCATGTCACAAAGCTCAAATCATTACAAATTGGTTTCTTGAACATGACAATGAGTTCACTGTACTAAAATGGCCCCCACAGTCACCAGATCTCAACCCAATAGAGCATCTTTGGGATGTGGTGGAACGGGAGCTTCGTGCCCTGGATGTGTATCCCACAAATCTCCATCAACTGCAAGATGCTATCCTATCAATATGGGCCAACATTTCTAAAGAATGCTTTCAGCACCTTGTTGAATCAATGCCATGTAGAATTAAGGCAGTTCTGAAGGCGAAAGGGGTCAAACACAGTATTAGTATGGTGTTCCTAATAATCCTTTAGGTGAGTGTATATCTGCTGTGCATATGTTGCACTGACTTGTATAAAAAAAAATATTATAAAAATTAATTTCAACAGCATGTGTGTGTATCTGCAAATATTGCTGTGCATGTGACCAATCTAAAGAATATTCTATAATTTGAACTATTTTAGTATTTTGGCAAAGCATACTAAAGATGAGAGTGCTTTTCATTATGCCCAACAGTGTGTAGTTGTTTAGACAAAAATCTGGTAATATGAATGAAGTGTGTGCCATTTCATGCAAAAGTTTGATTTTGATAATGCTGTGTGTAGTTTCGGTTGCAGTGCTTCATTTTGCAGGATATATGAGGTATTTTGCAGTTTGGGTGTGTGGTTTTGTGAATTGTGTTAAGTATTTTGATAAAACCAGACTAGTTTGCAAAATTGTGTGTTAGCAATTGGAAAAAACTGTAAACGTCTGTCTGCCACCCTACACCCCTTTCCTGAACCCTATAGAGGAGTTCTTCTTATCGTGGAGATGGAAGGTTTACAACCATAGACACCAAGGACAGACAACCATACACTAGAGAGAACCTCCTAAGGGCTATGGAGTTGGCCTGTGTTGACATCCCAGTGGAGGCCTTCCAAGGATGGATTCGCCATTCCAGGGCGTTTTTCCCGCGGTGCCTGACAAGAGACAATATAGCCTGCGATGTGGATGAGGTGATGTGGCCCGATGCAGCTCAGCGACATGATGCCGCACAGTGATTGTGGTGTGTGTGGTAAATAAAGTAAATAAAAAAACTTCACACCCTGATAATGTTTTCAAGAGTAATAGTTGTGTGCAATAGATTCTGTTTTTGCATTGAGTTGTGTTACAGCAGTGTACATGCAGAATTTACTATAGATTTATACTCTTCATATGAAACTCACAAATCTAAATGCCTAATCCTCCGCAGAGATCTAATAAGATCCATTACTGTAAAGTTTCTAAAAATATGCATTGGCAGTTATGAAACAAAGAACCTTCTCACAAATTGAGCATTGTGTTTTCAATTGTTTTGCTGTAGTGTGTAATGATGTGTATAGTGTTTACATTTTTGAAAGCTTCGAGCTGCTCTTTTGGTGTGAAAGTTTGAGTTTTGAAGTGAGAAGGTGTGGTTGTGTTTATGTAGCTTTAGAAAAGGGTGTTGTGTTTAGACATTGGGGAACATGGAGGAAACGTTTGTGAAATGTGTTTTAGCATTTGACAAAAACTGTAATATAAGATGTTGGTCATGTGGTAATAAAGGACACTTTATTTTACAGTCCTGTTCCCCATGTGCATACAGGTGTGTACTTATTTTAGTAATTGCAATAACTGGGTATAACTATGCACTAACCCTGAACCTCTAAACCTAACCTTAACCCATAGTTACCTTATTACCCAATACTGTCTTAGGTAAGTACACTGCAAATACACATAAAATAAAGTGCAACCGGTACACCTATAAGTGCCATGTGATACAGTATGCATGTTTTTGTTTCCAGACAGGCAGAAACAGTAGGTGAAAAATGAAATAAACAGCTAGGAACAGGAAAGCAGAATGGAGAAATGGACAGGACAAACAATGCAGTGATGGAGGAGACAGAGGCGTCCAGTCCAGATAGTAAAGGGCAGCTGACAGGTAACGAGGTTTCTCTCCAGACATTAAAGCCAAGCTTTTAGTCTATGTCCGTTAGCTATCCATCAGATTATCAGCCATGCGCGCGCATACTCACACACAGCATGAGAAATTGAAAGAGGAAAAGGCCCAGAGATATCCGAAAGTCCATTAAAGTTGCTCTGACAGGTGGAGAGAGTTTGGTGTTGCTTAGTCCCAAGGGAACAGCTCTAATGTGTGCTGTGGTGCGGTGAACTCATGTTATCACACAGAACATCTCTATCTGTCTCTCTGTTTTTCTCTCATTCTCTCCCTTTCCTTCTCCTGGCCTCTCCAGGGAAATGGCCGGTTGATTCAGGGCCTGAAATGAACTGGTCATAGTGACAAGTTCATCCATTTGGAGTTTCTTTGAGGACACAGCAGTCTTACTGGATACTGGGGAAACTGTTGTGTATCTGAGGTTTAGGAAAGGGGAATATATCAGATAATGCTTTTATTTTTAACATTATTTTAAAAAAAGAATAGTAATGAACCAATCAACCGTGTGAATATTGGTCACCGCTTTAACCGTGGCTCATTAAAACATTTCTTGATTATTTTGAACTAAATTCTGACTTGGACTTTTTACAGTTCCACTGAATGGCCAAAAATCACCCATTTATGTCATTTTTAGGTCAAATACTTAATGTATATTAAAGTAAATTAACTCCAGCCTTTGTTCACACGTAATTGAGGACATCAGCCTCACGCTGTGACATCTGAGAGTGCTTACTCAAGACGAGTGATCGCAGGGATCGGTGACAGAAGAGCTGAAGTGTTACCGTAAAGCTGAATATATCTTGCTGGCTTCTCTTCGTAAACCAATCTGGCCAAACGATCCTGTTGAACAGACACGTTCCCTCAGCTACACTGATTTTGTGCAAAGGAGTTTGTCCTCATTAGCGCGCTCATTAATCTAGTGATTGCGTACTCTGTGGTCTCAGGAACCGTGTGTGAGAGATGTAAATAATGCAGGAGGATGATTATTTAATGGTCAATCATTGGGTTTCTTATGAAGGGGTTGTGGGTCTGAGGAAAGGTGCACTGCATTACAACTTTAAAAGCAGCGACTGAAAGATACATGAGAGAAGCATTTAGGTTACAAATGATTATTACATCCCTGATGATCAATTGATGAGGCCGGCTTTTAACGTAATGTGTGTCATCGGTGTGTGTGTGTGTGTGTGTGTGTGTGTGAGTGAGTGATTACCTCATAGTGTGCCACACGCTGGGACTCGGAGATCAGCTGAGCGTTGCAGATGTTACAGTAGCTCTCGGTGAAGAGTCCTTCATCACCAGCTCCGGCAGACTTCATCTGAACAAATACACACACAAAGTGCTGTGAAACTCGCAGAACTCATTACATGAATATGTGTATAGTGGTGTAGTTTAAATGACGGCATTATAGCTTTCACTGCTGGAAATGAAATGCTTAAAAATCTTATTGCTCCTAGTCAGGAAAGTCTGATTTGTTGGTTCTAAAGGATTTTTGGCCACTGGTTATCTGGGGTGTGTTTCCCGTATAATTATGTAACTCACTGCTTAACTACCAATAGTACAATGCATCATTCAAGAAATAAACTAGTCATGGCTGTTTCCCAAAACCATTTTTTCTCAGTTATTTTACAGATTCAATCATAGGCCCATTCTTACGGAGTAGAGCATGTAATCGCAAAGTGTTAAAAAACGATCCTTTAAATTGCTTTAAAATTACATGTATTTATTTGAAATAAAATATATAGATTCTACTGAATGTCAGCTTGCTTATTTTGCTCAAGATAAGGATTTATTAAGTCCACATGTCGTGCAAATAAGAAACGATACTTCTAACCACAGGTCCAAGAGCAGTTGTTCCAAACACACAACTTTGCGATGCTGTTTGCGAATGTTCGTTGGAACTATGGTTAATGATGTTTTCGGGAAACACACCCCTGGTCAGTCTGTGAGACCAGTTGTCTGACCAGCAAAAACTGGTTTAAGTTTTTGATATTTTTGTTTTTCCCAGATGGCTGTTCCAAATCCTTGTGAGCTTGCTCGTCTTCAAAAGCAACATAATTTCCTTATCATTTTGGATCCTCATGTATAACATTTTACTGATTTTAATCTAGCTCAAAGTTAACATTAACACGGCTAGTGATTCTCAAAATATGCTTAACACACCAAATAACTGGTAAAAAATTCATATTTTTAGTTTTTACTTACATTTTTTAAATCTATATTTATACTTATTAAAAAATCAGTTTTTAGAAAGCCAACTTTTAATAAAAATGTAAATGTTAGGTTAAACATTTTATTTTTATCTGAAACAAACATAGTAGCTTTGATAATCCTAAAAAAAAACAAACACATTTTGTAAAGTTTTAAAAACTCCACTCTGTTGCACATCTTTGCCCGTGGCTCATTCAAACATATTTATAAATGTATTATTGTTTTGAGAGTCTTGTTTTTATGAATATCTGAAAATCTTCTACAAAGTATCTTCTAGGAATCTTCTGCCTTTTTGATTTCTGTAATTTGGCAAACCCATAATATTTCTCTTGACTTTTTTCACTGATCTAATTGCAGTTGCTTTATCCATGAATGCTATATCTGATGCTGCCTTTGAATTTCGCTTGAGTGTTTATTTATTACTTTTTTAGAAAAACCTTTGCATCTGGACTGGAATATGCTCACTAGGCTTGGGAACAGAGCTTAAAGGGCCCGTAGCATGGATTTTTGAAAATGACCTTTCATGTAGTGTGTAATATAGCTCTAAGTGAATTAAAACATCCTGCAAAGTTTTACATCTGAAAGTGCACCATATATAAAGTTATTGTCTTTCAAAAGTAAGAGTCGACTGAGTCAATGACATGAATTGTTTTTCAGACGGGTCATAAGTCGTTTCGTCGTGACGTCAAGACGAAACATTAGCCCGCCCACTTGTTGCGTGCGCACCAGGGAAACCTCAAACCGTCAGCTGATAATGTGGATACTGGATCATGTCGAGGAGACGCTGTGTGACACAATGTGACGGTAAAGACTTTTTTTTTTCACTGCCCAATGACGAGCATGTGAAGAATCTGGGGTTAAAATGAATCTTTACCATGATACTACAGCAGTATAATCATAAACGTGTCCTGTTACCTTTATTTTACTGATGACTGCTTCTCAAATATCGGAGTCAGCTGATCAGCTGTGGGTCACTATTACATAAAACTGTGTCTATTAATGTTTATGTTACATCAGTCATTCACGCTAGAGCTCTGCTATTAGTTAATTCAAACTGAGTAGTGAATCACTGAAACGTCCTGCTCGAGTCGTCCTTGCGATGGAGGTTCGGGTTGAATGAATGGTTCTTCTTCTTCTAGTGTTTCATCATCGGACTCGCGCTCGGATTGATATGGTAAAATCAACGTCATTGTTCGTTACTGTGTTTACGTGTACGACACTTCCATCACCAACAAACCTCCACAGGTGGGGAATGAGGGAGGACCCATTGTGTAGGCTATGTGGAGGGAGGGGAACAATGGCGCACATGCTGGCAGGATGCAAAACAGCTCTTAGCCAAGGAAGATACAGGTGGCGCCATGATAGAGTTCTCGGTGAACTGGCTGACATCTTGGAGCAGGAGAGGCAGAAAAAGCGCCAGACCAGTACAAGGCAGGCAACATTCATTCAGTTCATCAGAGAAGGGGAGAAACCACCAGCCACCAAGAGGAGGAAAAAGAGCCTCTTGCAAGCAGCACAATCCTGGGAGATGAGGGTGGACCTGGGAAGGAAACTAGTCTTCCCCAGGTTGTGCAGACATTGCTGAGGCCGGACATGGTCCTATGGTCCGAGGAGGCAAGGAAGATAATCTTGATTGAACTGACGGTCCCATGGGAAGACGGGTGTGAGGAGGCATATGAGCGGAAAGCCACCAAGTATCAGGACCTCGTTGAGCAGTGCAGGGCCAAAGGGTGGCAGACCTGGCTATTCCCGGTTGAGGTCGGGTGTAGGGGTTTCCCGGCGCAGTCTGTGTGGAAGACACTTTAAAAAAATCCATGATAGGGGCCCTTTAAGTGAGCAGTTTCGCATTCATTGCACTAAGGTAGTGAGGCTTTTTTTCACTCTCCGCTGAGAAAAGTTGTGAATGTTTTCCAGTCGTTACACAGGCTACTGTTTGTGAAGAGCTACATTGTGCAATGTGTAAAATGACCTGCCTTTCTCAAGGTCAAACATACATTAGGAACGTGACCAACAGTGTACATGAGATAATTTTTTCTCTTCCACTGTTTTACTGAGGGTTGAAAATATGTTTTTCATTTTCACAACACATTGTTCCTGTACATCAGGGGTGTCAAAGGAAACGTTCAGACTGTCAGTCCAAATCCGCTTTTTGTGCATATCCGATGAAATCTGATCAGATTTTCTTAGTGTTAATGGCAACATTTTTTACAAATCCATTTCAAGCTACAGCCATATGAAATCCGTTTCAATCTGATTAATCTGATCGGATTTTGCGTGGTTTAAATGACTTTCTCACGCCACGTAAACGTCAGACCTTGTTATAGGAAACATGCTGAAAGTCTCTGCCAAAACAAGGCTGTGTAGTTGCAAAGAGCCGGACAAGCAGAAAATGACAATATAACGGAGACATGTTTGTAAACCGACAGAGACAACAGCATGGAATAAAACGTACTCGGTTACTAACGTAACCTCGGTTCTCTCTAGAGAGGGAACGAGTACTGCGTAATATCTTACGCTATGGGGAAAACTCTTTTCCACGAGATATTGAAGCCAAAAAATCATCCTTAATTTTTTAATCAATGTAAAACGCTTTGTGGCAGCAAGCAGACATAGGCGAGACAGCTCGCGCGCCTATTGGCTGCCCTGCAGCAAAAGCAGCAGCCTATCGGGAGAGGCTCTGCGTGACGCCATGACGAATGAGGGCACTTCGCGCCCATATCGTCACGTCCCGCCAGAAAGGGCGTGGTCTCGCCCTATAAATAAGCTTGATAGGCTGCTATACACTGATTTTTCAACGCTGAAGCGAACCAGTGCGTATTCCAAGCACGGCAAGATACGCAGTACTCGTTCCCTCTCTAGAGAGAACCGAGGTTACGTTAGTAACCGAGTACGTTCTCTTACGAAAGTATCTCTCGTACTGCGTAATATCTTACGCTATGGGGAACACAGTGTAACACGCCGTGCGGACAGGGATCCAACACCAACGTCCCAGGGGCCGAGGCCCGGGGCACATATAGTGCATAATCACAGAGAGTAGAGGAGGAGAGGCTAGAAGCATCACTCCTTATAGATAAATAAGAGGCCCAGCCCGCGGCCGTACAGATATCTTGCAGGGAGACCCCGCTAGACCATGCCCACGACGAGGCCACGCCCCTCGTGGAGTGCGCTCTGACACCCAAGGGGCACTGCAGGCCCCTAGAAGTGTAAGCCAGCGCTATGGCATCAACTATCCATCTGGATAGGCTCTGTTTCGAAGCGGCAAGTCCCTTGGAACGCCCGCCAAACAAAACAAAAAGCTGCTCAGTCTGTCTGAAACCAGACGAGCGGGACACATAAGCTCTTAATGCCCTAACGGGGCAAAGGAGACCTGCGTCCTTCTCCTCATTGAGAACCGGAAGGGCAGACAGGGAAATTACCTGGGCCCTAAACGGTGTATTGAGGGATTTCGGCACATAGCCGTGTTTAGGTTTGAGAATGACCTTTGAGTCATTAGGCCCAAACTCCATACATGACGCGCTTACAGAAAGCGCTTGTAAGTCCCCTATGCGCTTCACTGAAGCGAGAGCCATGAGAAACACTGTCTTGAGAGACAGGTGTTTCATGTCCGACAACTGGATTGGCTCGAATGGGGCACCTTTCATGGCCTCCAGGACCGTGGAAAGGTCCCATGACGGGACTGAAGGGGGCCTGGGGGGGTTTAGCCTCCGGGCTCCCCTAAGGAAACGCACGACTAAGTCGTTCCTTCCTAGCGACTGGCCAGACACTGGTTTTGCAAACGTTGCTATGGCCGCCACATATACTTTGAGCGTGGATGGGGTCCTGCCCTTATCCAGCAGCTCTTGAAGGAAGGAAAGCACTTCCGTAACCCCGCAGTCTACGGGTGAAAAGCCCTGGGCTTGACACCAAGCAGAGAACACCGACCATTTCGAGGAGTAGAGCCGTCTAGTAGACGGAGCTCTAGCCTGCGCGATCGTGTTTAGCACTCCCTCTGGGAGGTTAGCGGGTACCCGTTGATGGCCCATGCGTGCAGGGACCACAGATCCGGGCGAGGATGCCAAATCGAGCCCTCCGCCTGCGAGAGGAGGTCTCTCCTCAATGGTACAGGCCAAGGGGCAGCGCTGGTCAGCTGCATCAGGACAGGGAACCAAGTCTGGTTCGTCCAGAGCGGAGCTACGAGCAGCACTGGGCATCCGTTTCTCCTGATTCGTTCCAGCACCTGAGGTAGGAGCGAGACAGGGGGAAAAGCATATAGGGGACAGCGGGGCCAGACATGGGCCAGCGCGTCTTTGCTTTTCGAGAAAAACTTTGGGCAGTGAGCGTTTTCGTGGGACGCGAATAGGTCCACCTGCGCTCTGCCGAACGTTTCCCACAGCAGCTGGACCGTCTGCGGGTGCAGCGACCATTCTCCTGCTGGGACGTTGTTTCTGGACAGTCTGTCTGGTCCCACATTCAGGTGACCAGGCACATGCGCTGCTTTCAGCGAGAGCAGGTTGTGCTGAGCCCAGACTAGGAGGCGTTCTGTCAGCCTGTAAAGGTTTCGGGACCTGACGCCGCCCTGGCGATTTATGTATGCCACCACTGACATGTTGTCTGACCGGACCAAGACGTGGTGGCCTCTTATCTGGGGACAAAAGCGCTGTAGCGCTTTTTCGACTGCTATCATTTCCAAGCAGTTTATGTGAAGGAGCTTCTCCCGTTCTGACCACAGGCCAGCCAACGGTCTGCCCTCGAGCAGCGCTCCCCACCCCGAGGTGGAGGCGTCCGTAGACACCACCTTCACACTCGAGGCGGTCCCCAGACACACACCTGACTGATACCAGTCGGTTACTTTCCAAGGTTCCAGAGCTGAAACGCACTGTAGGTCGACCCTGAGGCAGAGCAGACCCTTGGTCCATGCCCGGGGTGGAACCCGTGCTTTTAGCCACATCTGCAGTGGGCGCATGCGAAGCAGGCCCAGCTGGAGTACAGAGGCTGCTGAGGCCATTAGGCCCAGCATTTTCTGAAACCTTTTGAGTGGGACTATAGAGCCGTGGCGGAAGGATTTCGCGACGTGCTGAATGTTTAGTCCGCGCTCCGGTGACAGGCGTGCCGTCATGGATAGCGAGTCTAACACTGTTCCCAGAAAAGAAATTTTCTGGCTGGGAAACAGCGAGCTCTTCGCCCAATTGACTGTAAGGCCCAGCTTCTCGAGGTGCTCGAGTAATGCGGCCCTGTGTTCTATGAGCTCCGATCGTGATCGAGCTAGAATCAGCCAATCGTCCAAGTAGTTCATAACTCGCATGCCCCGAAGTCTCAGGGGTGCGAGAGCCGCGTCCATGCACTTCGTGAATGTACGGGGTGCTAGAGACAGGCCGAACGGCAGGACTGTGTATTGATATGCCTGGCCCTCGAATGCGAATCTCAAGAATCGCCTGTGATGGGACGCTATTTGTATTTGGAAATAGGCGTCTTTCAGATCTATTGACATAAACCAGTCCCCGTGGCGCACTTGCGCGAGGATTTTCCTGGTCGTAAGCATCCTGAACTGGCGCTTCACAAGTGCTCTGTTCAGCTGCCGCAGATCTAGAATGGGTCTAAAAACCCCCATCTTTTTTCGGTACCAGAAAATATCTGCTGTATAAGCCCCCTTCGCTCTGAGCCTGAGAGACGGGTTCTATAGCCCCTTTGCTCAGTAGTTTCTCGGCTCGAAGTAGATGAGATACTTCGTATTTCACCGTAGTCTCGACACGCGCCGTATAACGGCGGGGACGTCGAGCGAATTGTAGCGAATAGCCTCTCTTTATAGTGTTCAGCACCCATTCTGATACCCCGGGAAGCTTTGACCACGCGTCTGCGTGAATAGCTAGAGGTAGAATGAAAACCGGGCTCTGGCCGTGACAAGACGGCAGCTCGAGAGCCCCGGTGTCCTGGGAACACGACGCCGTGTTTACAGCGTTCGAGGCGGGGGGCGCGCTGATCACAGCGGGCAGCCTGGCCGCGCTCAACCTCTCTATGGCAGGACGTGCAGCGAGAGTGAGCGGGGGGAATCCCGTGGGATTCAGCGTGTCTGTGGGGGAATGTGGGCGCAGAACTACGGGCACATTTACTGCACTGCACACGCTCTCGGCTGGAGCCGACTGAATGTGTGTTGGTTTCGTTTTTACAGAAACCAAGGGACACGCGGCGCGTAGTGTATGCGGGCATTGTATGGGCGCGTTCACTACATTGTCTGCACAATCGACCTGAGTCGATTTTATGTGTGCTAGCCCTGCATCGTGGCGGGCTGTGTCTGGGCGTGGGAATGGGCACTGGGGCGGGGGCATTCTTACAACACTCAAAACACCATCGGCCATGGCCGGAACACCAGAAAATACACTCTTTATTGGATTTATCTGGGTAGCCGTAAAAACGGCTTTTGTGCGCAGGCAAGCGGGCTGAGACACCGGCTGCTTCACTGCTAAATACACTGGGACAGTCACGACGCATGGAACTGAACGAGCGAGAAGTTTTGGTGGAAATCCGGCCGCAGCGGGATCTGAACACCGTCGCTTCCTTAGCATTGCTAGGAAGGCTTTGAGGCCTCAGGCTTGATCTCAATCCTCGGCCGGGGCCCGCGCTGAGGGGGGCGGCGTCCAGCAGAGCGAGAGCGCGGTCTCTGGTCCCGGGCCTGGCGGCGCTGTGAAGTGGCGGGCGGTGCAGGCTGCGGCTGAGAGCTGCGAGCAGGCGGCTGTTTAGGGCGACCTGTAGCGGAGCTCGAGCGCTTCGGCAGGAAGTGCTTCATAGCCTGCGACGTTTTCTGCACCTCTGTGTATCTGTCCGCGAAGTCCTTGACGGCAGATCCAAAGAGGCCCGCTGGTGAAATGGGCGCGTCGAGGAATACAGAGCGCTCGGCATCCGTCATCTCTGACAGCGTCAACCACAAATGTCTCTCGGCAACAGTGAGAGAGGCCATATTTCGCCCTATGGCCTGTGCAGCGGCTTTGGCGGCGCGTAGAGCGAGGTCTGTAGCGCTTCTTAAATCCGCCACGCAGATAGCTCCGGGTCCTTCCTCGTCCAGTTTATGGAGAAGGTCAGCCTGGAAGATCTGCAAGACAGCCATCGTGTGCAGCGCTGAAACTGCTTGCCCGGCGGCGGTGTAAGCGCGCCCATGCAGTGATGACGTCACCCGGCAGGCTTTAGATGGGAGCGTTGTCTGCGCGCGCCGTCCAGCGGAGGGCGGGCAGAGATGCGACGCTACCGCTGCCTCCACAGGAGGGATGCAGAGGTACCCTCTATCTCCCGCACCGTCGACGGTGGAGAATGCCGCGGAGGTAGAGGTACGCAGCCTGGCGGAGAAGGGGGCGTTCCATGACTTGGAGACTTCGTCGTGAAGTTCAGGGAGGAAGGGAGCGGCCCTGGACTTTGACGGAGCTTCGTCTTTCCCGAGAAAGCGTCCGTCCAGCCTGTTGCGCGGTGGTAGCGCGGGCGCCTCCCAATCGAGGCCGATGCTTTCCACGGCCTGGGTGAGCAGACGCATCAGCTCAGCCTCAATGCCGGCTCTCTTCCCAGAGGGTTGGCTGGAAACGTTAGCAGAGGGGAGGTCCACGGAGCTCGCCCAATCCTCGCTATCAGAAGCCACGAGAGAGCATACCTCAGTAGGTTCGTCAAAACCGGGGGCGGATGCGGCGGCAGACGGCGGCCGTTGTCCGTCCGGGAGCGACTGGAGCGAAGCCGGCGAAGCAGGCGGGCGAACCGGCGAGCTTTGGCGGGCTGGAGAGAGCTCGGGAGCGCGCTGGGCGCGGCGCTCTTGCGGCGCGGCACCACAGTAGGCTGAAATGCGGACTCGGAGAATGATGCCAGGCGAGTCCTCAGAGTCGCCATGGGCAATACCTCGCAATGAGGGCATCCGCCGTCAGCGAGCGCGATAGCCGCGTGATCCTCACCCAGGCAGGACACGCAGATGACATGGCGGTCCTCGTCGCTGAGTTGAGAGCGGCACGAGCCACAGGATGGCATCTTTAAAAAGACGCAGCTCTTTTAGAGAGAGAGAGATGTGTGTTGCGTCACGTAAGCAAACACGCACTCTAGGCAGAGTAAAGGATATAGTACGCCGGAAAGCGCAGCAGGTACGGCAGCTGAAGGCGGCGAGGCCAGCGACTCCAGACTCAAGGGCACGTCCCGCTGAAGGCTACAGGTCGACGGCGCGGCTTCTCACTCCGGATCCAGCGATGCGTGAGCTTCGCTGAAGAGTTGAAAATCAGTGTATAGCAGCCTATCAAGCTTATTTATAGGGCGAGACCACGCCCTTTCTGGCGGGACGTGACGATATGGGCGCGAAGTGCCCTCATTCGTCATGGCGTCACGCAGAGCCTCTCCCGATAGGCTGCTGCTTTTGCTGCAGGGCAGCCAATAGGCGCGCGAGCTGTCTCGCCTATGTCTGCTTGCTGCCACAAAGCGTTTTACATTGATTAAAAAATTAAGGATAATTTTTTGGCTTCAATATCTCGTGGAAAAGAGTTTTCCCCATAGCGTAAGATATTACGCAGTACGAGAGATACTCTCGTAAGAGAACCGACAACTCTCCATTGCAAACCCCTGCATGTTGCAGAGCTTGTTTTTGCCATATTTCTACGGCATATTTCTACAAAGCAGATATTCCGGAAAACGATAGAGCTGCATGGACACAAAAATCAGATCTGAACAGTTGCGATACACAGTGTAATTAATAATTTTAGATCAGATTCCAATCGGATAAACAAATAATCGGATTTGGACTGACTCCAGCAAAGTTTAACTCCAACCCCAATGAAACACACCTGAACCAAATAATCAAGGTTTTCAGGGTTAAAGATTTCCAGGCAGGTGTTTTGGAGCTGATTTGAGCTACACTCTCCAGGACAATGGCACTCCAGGACCAGAGTTTTACACATCTGCTTTTCTAACAAATCCTGTGACTCAAAGGAACCATTGGCATTTACCATTTATCACAGAAGAAAACTACAGTAGGCTCAAGATTTCTCAAGAATGAATAAGATATTCGAGGAAACCACCCATCAAACCAAAACCTCGATGTATAATTGAAACGCAAAGTGTCATGAGAGTTCAACATTGCTCTTTCACCATCTGTGAGTGAGATTCTGATGTGCAAAATCAATTATTCACAGTGTTGGAGACATGGCAATCTGTGGTTAGTGTTGAGGTTGCACTTGAGGAATTCAACTGTGTTCTAATCTTGATTCTTGAAGAGCCTGCATGCAGAGCTAAGGAGTTCGGGTGCAGTTCGAGTCCAGGGACTGATGGGTACACATCAGCCTGACAGCATGTGTCACACCAATGACTCAAAGCACCCAAGAATCTCAGATAAAGGCCAAAATAATCAGGCACTGACAGAGCATGGAGTATACAATGAGATAGATTGTCGCCATCATGACAGCTGAGAACATACTGGACTTTCTCTTCAGTATTCTTGCTGAATTAATACAGACTGCCATTATTTGATTAATAGCATTGAGCTAATTGAGAATGTGTCATCTGCGCAAATCTTTGAAGATATTCAGGTGCACTAAATGGTTTAACATAAAGCTTTACTTGTTGTGCTGCATGGTATAGCATTTCACTATGCATTAAATATGTTATTTTACAACAAATTCTTGCCTATTTCTATGCAAATGAGACTACTTAAGGCTTTTTTACTGTGAAAATGAACATTGCTATTAAAGTAAAGCGGCTGGACATTTTTTATGGAAGCACCGATATTACAGTCGGCATGAAACAGAAGTTGCGATAGTTTTTTTCTTCCCTATATTGTGACATACAGTATCTGAATAAAACGTTTTCTCAAACAAGACAAAAATGTAGGGCAGGACTTTATTTTGTCCACTGAGAATTGATTGGATCATTGTGGTTTGCTATGGCTGTGATCTCATGTGAGTGACAGATTGTCCTGCCCTCGCAGTACCTCGCAGTACAATATACTAATAATAATGTGCACAGATAAATCACTTTGTCATACCTAATCAATTATGATTTTTCCTGGTGTTTATTATATGTGATTTCATCGTTTATCGGCTTATTGAAGTCAAGCCAGTTTGTGACACACTTATAATAAACAAAGCAATATTCCATAAAAAAAATAAGAATATCAATATTGATTTCATGGTGACATTAAAATTCTGCCCAATACCGAGTGCTAATTATGTTCATGATATGACACATATTTAAATTCAATAGTACTTTGTCTAAATAAAATAAAAACAGTCATTTTTACAGAATGCTACAATAGAATTTAGGCATCACAGCATTATAAGGCAGCTTGAAAAAGTATTATTCATCTTGAGATTTGCTTAAGTGTGTTACTATGATGTTTTTTGGAGATTACGTGAGTGTTGGATGATGGCAAAGGTAATCTAAATGTAAAAATAGGTAATATTAGCATGCACAATTACATATCTAATATCTGTTAATATTTTTTATTTAATTGTGCATGCTAATTTCCACTTTTCTTACATTTAGATAACCAATTTGGAACCAATATATTGGTCATCTATAGGAATTTTATTTCAAAGAGATGTTTGTGTACAAATTATAATGAAAAATGCAGTGTTTCATCCAGGCTTGTGCAAAATTCAGAATTTCAGAATTGGCCTGCATTCAATTCATGAATCGGAATTTGAATAGAATTGACTCCGCCCCACAGGAAGTTGAATTTGAATTGGAATGACAGGAAGTGGAATTAAATTCATGACAATTCAAAGAAATTCCACACAGTCACACAACAGAAGGAATGTGTTGAATCTCACATTCAGTGTTAGTAAGGTTACTATGGAAATGTAATTGCTTACTGTTATTAGTAACCCATTATAAATGTGGTTTGGGTTATTTTATTTGGATTACTTTATCAATGCAAAGCAATTTCCTTTTAGTAACTAATTGAATTACACATTTTACCTCAGTAATACAAATAAATACAATTACATTAATTTTGTAATTTGATAACATGATTGCATTACGACTAGTCCCTCCTCAACCCTGCATACATTTTGTTCTAAAATATAGATAATGATACAATTCTTGAAATAAATTACCCCCTCAACGTTGTTTAATTAGTTTTGTTCCAATTTTCATTTCAAAGTAATCAAATAACACAAAGTGCATAATGCAATTATATCTGACATATACTGTAAAGCTTCATTGTTAAACACTTAATTTAAAATATGTATATGCATTTCTTTGAATTTTTATTGAATTGCAATTCTGCTTCCTTTAATTCATATTCGAATTGTAATTCTATATCCTGTTTTTGACATCAATTTAAATTCAAGAATTGAATAGGAATTAAGGAGTCATTCTCAATTCAATTCTGAATTGTGCACAAGCCTGGTTTCATCAAATGATGGAGAAGAGAATAATAACCAAACATATACCCAGACACAGTGTAGTCAAGGACATTTTGGCATTCAAAGGAGCCAATTGAGGTGTTTGGATCACAGCATTGGAACAATGAACTGTTGCAGTAAGTAGTCCGTTGCATTCTTTACAACCAATAGCACTAGGAATCTGACTGCAAGGTAAAATCCCATGCAAATTGTGATCAGCACTAATTTGTAGGCGCCATTACCTAAATTTGCATAATTCCTTTACTTTATCTGGTGCTAAAACAATGCTGACAATGTGCGCAAATAAACAATGTTATCAGCCAGCACAATTCATTCTTATTGGATTTCTCCCTCAAGAGTGTTGTTCGATACACTCAGTTGCAACTAAACGATATATCCTTGAGCATATTTCACTTTTACTCTCTGATTTCATATTTACCTGTCCCTTAACGTGACATACAAAAAGAATATAAAGTGATCGATCACTGTAGCCTATTTCTTTGTTAATAGTTCTTAGCCAGAATAAGTTACAAAATGAATCAAATTGTGTCAGGAGTGAAACGTTTACCTAAGGGACACTTACAGTATGACTGATCATTTGTTTTCACTCCATGGATGCTTTGTTAGAATCTTCATTAAAATAAACTGGGAGGAAAATGATCTTGTGGCATAATATCATTAATTTCTGCTTCACTCTGCAGCCTCGTTAAAAATTTATTTCAATCCAAGTTCCAAAAACAAGCCCTCCGTGTGCATTCAGGTACCGAAATGGTTTCACACAATTTAATTTTCTCTGATAATTTTATTTTTACACATCAGTGATCTCTCACAGTACCTCGATGCAAGTATAATTTAATATGCTTGAAATCTTATTTTCATAAAATTACACAGAGAGACTTTAAAGTGTTCAGGCAGTTACACTGATGTTATTTTCTCAAAAAAAAAAAAAAAATCTCTTCAAAATACTTTTATCTGCGCCTTTCTATCAAGGACACTACTTACAAGAAGGAATGAGCTGTATGAGATTTCTTGATGTGTGGGATACAACTGCAAGCTATTATACTATTAAAATAATGTGATTTGTAATATTAATAATGATAACTTCGTACACGTAAATCTTTGTCACATTATTTTCTAATTCAAATCTTTCACAGGGGTGCAATATTGCTTTGCTTACTACCATTGAGGTGAATCTGAAACAGCAAACACGATGCAGAAAATAATAAGTTCATATAAGTTCAAGAACAATTATGTGTTAATCAAAACCGATAAGATGACTCTCAGTGAAATTGTCATACTCTTCACAACTTCAAAACATTCTTTCATCATGTGAGCCATCACATGCAAAATGATAAAAATCTGTCAGACATTCATGTATATTCCATAAATATGTGACATTTCTTTCTTCTCTCTCTCTCTCTCTCTCTCCCTCCCTCCCTCCCTCCCTCTCTCTCTCTCTCTCTCTCTCTCTCTCTCTCTCTCTCTCTCTCTCTCTCTCTCTTTCTCTCTCTCTCTCTCTCTCTCTCTCTCTCTCTTGCATTGGCCAATGCACTGACGCAATACTATCTGTAACATAGTCGACTTGACTTGACTAACCATGAATCATGAACCATGAACTCACCGACAGCAAGATATATAAAAACAAAACTAGAAAAAGCACAATGGACACATAAGGGCTGTATATACACAAGGACTAATTAAATAACAAGACACACCTAAAAGTGATGATTTACCTGACAAAACAATAAAACCAATCAGAACATGCTTGTTCGACTTCATACAGCACTGCGCAGACCTCACATGACTGTGATGTTTGCCATCAAAGTACCGCAAGAGCGATTCGAGATCAGCCGGCTGAACCTTCAGTTCCACTAATGCTCCCAAATCAGCATTTTTATAACAGTAAAAGCTCTTTTCTTGTAGTCCCAATGTTATGTTGTGTAATTTTTATCAAAATAAAACTGATAAAAAAAACAGTACATAAGTAAGCAGTACATAAAGTATTAAATGGAAAAGTATCTGAAAGGTCTGTGTATTTGAGAAATATTGCATTTATTTAACTTCAGCTGTGGAAAAGTATGCAAACACCACGTGAGGCGGTCACTACGGGCAGCAGAAAGTGTCTGACTTCACGTATCCGTTTACAGCTTCTCCCCGCCTGAACGCGGCAACTCTCGCCGATTGGTTACATGCAGCCGATGTCGAACACACCTAATAAAACCAATCAGAACATGACACATGAACCAAGGAAGCACATGGCAGGATCACATGAGGGAAACTGGGAATCACACGACATGAAACAGGAAACATGACGATGACAAATTACAAAATAAAAGACATGGAAACATCAATGTGAACCTAAACCAAAAACAGACGTCACAATAATAACTAGGTTTTGAAGCATGAAATAAATGTTTTAGGTGAGTTACTACATGTTGCAGACATGTAATAGAGTTCTGAGGTCCAGCAAACAATTGTGATAATTGCACTTACAGTTTAGAGAATGTTAAGAGTGTTTCGAAAAATGAGCCAAAAAGCGAATGAGAAAACCTGTAAAAAGCCTCTGTGTTTGAATGGAGATGGACGGTTGGATGTTTGTAATTCATCTCATGATCTCATAATCACTCAGCCACAGGTACAAGACAGCCCACAAGAAATTTCTCTCCAGACTCCATCCACATTTGCTTGCGTAAGTGTAAACGGACCACACATCAGAGACGCGCAATTTCGATTCGTGCCAATTCCAGTCAGTGGGATGTGGTGCACGTGTCTAGAGCAGTTTACTCATGAAAGTCCTCCTCCTCTTCATCATACCTCCCTCTCCCATCTGCCTCCTGCTCTCCTGACAGCTGGCCACGACTGTGTGGAGGTCATGCCATCATGACAGACATGCTGATGTTGTTCTGTTTTTTTACACAGCCCATGTGGTGAAACCACCAACAGCTTTATATCCCTCCCTCTTTCTCGCTCCTTTCCTCTCACCTCATGCTACTGTCAGACAGAGGACTAACACACTTGTTTTCTTGATAAAGTGTGGCGTTCTACAGGGGGGAAAGGCAGTGATGGATGATGGGAGAAAGAAACGGAGAGAAATGGGCTGCCCTTTCTTTGTGGATGCAGAAGTTCATGCTTTGCTTTAATCACAGCGGACGTATTTGATCTTCAAAAGAGCATGCAGGTCTAACGCAGTACGAACAGTGTTTAATTTATCTTCACTGCAGGTGGCTCCACTGGCTTTTTAACCACCTGGTCATGTTTGGGACCAGATTATTGTCAGTTTTTAATATTTAACCTTGGATTTGTGTAGAGTTTGGCTTTGTTTAAAACAACAAAAATATATATATTTTCTCAACTTTTTGCTTAAAAATGCTGCATTGCGTTTTTATGAAACTTACCCACATTCAAATGTTGATAAAAAAATAAAATCTATGGAGCTTTGTTTAAAGGCAGAGGCTCTGTTCTTTGTTTTGATATATTGTATGCGCTCAGATATTCATACAGCAAAATATGATATCACACAGCACAAAAATAGTAATACAAGGACCTGAAGTATATCGAAAAAGAATCAGGCCTACTTAGTTGGACTCATGAGTGACCTTCAGAGCTGAACGATAGAACACCCCGGCAGACATCTGCAGGCACAGTAAATGAGCTGTAGTTTTCCACCACATGATATCATTAGGCCTCTTTAAATAAATGTGCTTATACGCTCTAGAATGGCAATTACAAATACTCTTTTAAAGTAGAGTGTAAAGCTCACGGTGCTGCTATATGTATCAAATGATGCAAAGCATCATGAA
This sequence comes from Semotilus atromaculatus, assembly GCA_031834385.1. Lineage (NCBI taxonomy): Eukaryota > Metazoa > Chordata > Actinopteri > Cypriniformes > Leuciscidae > Semotilus > Semotilus atromaculatus. The sequence goes on along the minus strand of JAULUF010000025.1, from coordinate 15,831,782 downwards.
GCTGTGCTGTTTTGCACTTAATATAGAGAGGATTATTTGATTGTCAGCTGCAGTGAAGAGATGCACACCGACAGTCATTCTAAACACTTTCCATGTAATCTGATAATCAGCACTATTACATGCTTTAGCACTCCAACTGTAAGGATGAAGGCCCTTGGCACACTGAGTCCGAAATTTTCGTATGCATTTTTTCGCATTGTGGCTCTGAATTGTCAAAACACCATTCAAACTGCTTGCTACGGATGCGAAAATCGCAGAAAATCGAAGTTTTTATTTTTTTTTATTTCGGAGGCAGTGTGCAAGCGTGATTGACATAACGTGAGGTTGTATTTATTTTTTAACGTGAGAAAATTTCGGACTCAGTGTGCAAGGGCCTTAAGGGTTAAAGTATCAAAGATCTTTTTTTTTTCTTCACAGTGGCCCAAATCCACCCAGCAGAACATCAGTCTATATGGGGTAAAAACGTCCCGGGTTACGTATGTAACCCTAGTTCCCTGAAGGAACGAGACGCTGCGTGAAAACGCTGCGGGAACGCTTCTAGCGTTGTGCGTCTTGAAGCTAGTATGGAATCAGCCAAAGGCGAGACGGAACGTCACGAGTGACGTCATCGACCAGGAAACTATAAAGCACACCCATGAACACAATGGCGACAGCTTCTGGAAAAGTCTGAAGCAAGTCGATCAAGGGAATGCCGGGAGTATGGCAACGACACGCAGCGTCTCGTTCCTTCAGGGAACTAGGGTTACATACGTAACCCGGGACGTTCCCTATCAGGAACGTCGAGCTGCGTGAAAACGCTGCGGGAACGCTAATACCCACGTCGCCATAAGAGCAAGTGACCGACTGTGTGAATCAAGGATTAAATTCAGCCGAAAGCACCTGCGCCCCAGGGGTGGAGCTAAGGTCCAGGTCATAAAACCTGACGAAAGTATGCGGTGAGGACCAGCCTGCCGCATAACAGACGTCATGAAGAGAAACTCCTGACAATAAGGCTTTGGAAGCCGCCATACTCCTGGTAGAGTGAGCTCGGACAGCCAAAGGTGAAGGCTGACCAGCCGACTCATAGGCAAGTGAGATGGCCTCGACCACCCACTTGCTCATCCTCTTAGACACTGGAGACCCCTTCTTAGGTGGTCCAAAACAAACGAACAACTGTTCTGATTTCCTCCACAGGGCAGCTCTGTGGACATAAGCATCTAGAGCCCGAACAGGGCAGAGCAGATTGAGTTTTTCCTGATCAGACGATGTAAAAGGAGGAGGACAGAAGGCCTGCAGAACAATAGGTCTGGCCACATTGGTAGGAACCTTAGGGACATAACCTGGCCTGGGGTGGAGAAAGGCCTTCACCATCCCAGGCGAAAATTCCAAACACGAAGGAGCAACCGAGAGAGCCTGAATATCTCCGATTCTCTTAAGAGAAGAAATGGCAAGGAGAAAAATAGTCTTTAAAGTAACAAACTTTTCAGAAACTTCTTCAATAGGCTCAAAAGGAGCTAGAGAAAGACCTTCTAGAACGATGGCCAAGTCCCACGCTGGCACCCTCGTGCGGACTACAGGCCTCAGCCTCAAAGTACCACGGAGGAAACGAGTTATAAACGGGTGTCTCCCCAAAGAGACTCCACTGAAAGGGACGTGGTAAGCAGCAAGTGCCGCCACATACACCTTTAGTGTGGAGGGGGATAACCCTGAGGAGAAACGCTCCTGCAGGAACTCCAGCACTGCACCCACTGGGCAGTTAACTGGGTCCAACAGGTGTTCTCCACACCAAGAAGTGAAGAGCCTCCACTTCAAGGCGTATAACTTCCTCTTGGAAGGAGCTCTGGAGTGAAGGATGGTCTCAACAACCTCGGTTGAGAGACCAGCACCTACGAGCTGGGCCCCCTCAGAGGCCAAGCCCATAGCTTCCACAACTCTGGGCGGGGGTGATAAGTCAACCCGCTCGCCTGAGAGAGAAGGTCCCTCCTGATCGGAATCTCCAGAGGAGAGCCGTCTAGGAGAGATATTAGGTCCGCAAACCATACTCGGGCCGGCCAAAACGGGGCTACCAATAGTAGACTGACCCCGTCCCGGCGAACCCTCTCCAGAACTCCTGGGAGCAGAGCAATCGGGGGAAAGGCGTACAGACGTGACCTCGGCCACGGCTGTACCATAGCATCCAACCCCAGCGGGGCTGGATAACTGAGAGAGAACCACAGTGGACAGTGTGATGTCTCCCTGGACGCAAAAAGGTCTACCTCGACACGACCGTATTGCAACCACAGGAGCTCCACCACCTCGGGGTGGAGTCTCCATTCCCCGGGCCTCGGCCCCTGCCTCGACAGGATGTCCGCTCCCTGATTTAAATACCCCGGGAGATAAATCGCCCTCAAGAGAGGAGCTTCCCCTGGGACCATAGAAGGATCTGGCGAGCCAGATTGTATAACGGGTGAGAGCGCAGACCCCCCTGATGGTTTATGTAAGAGACCACCGATGTGTTGTCGGACCAGACAAGAACATGATGACCTCTCAGGTCTGGTAGGAAGTGTTTCAGAGCCTGAAACACTGCCAACATCTCTAGACAATTTATATGCCATAATCGATGATGGTCCTGCCACAGACCCTGGGCTGGGTGACCACTCATGATCGCCCCCCAGCCTGTGAGGGAAGCATCTGTCGTTAGCGTTACACGACGACAAAGAGCTCCCAGCACAGGTCCCTGGGACAGAAACCAAGGATCCCTCCACATGACCAGAGCACGGAGGCAACGCCATGTAACTTTGATCATGCGGAGGGGGTTTCCCCTCGGGGAGAACCCCTTGGTTCTGAGCCACCACTGTAATAGTCTTGTGTACAGCAGGCTGCAAGGTATAACCTTAGACGCTGCTGCCATGAGACCCAGCAATCTCTGGAACTGCTTTACAGTAAGCAACTGGCCTAGCTTCACTTGATTTGTGGCTGACCCCAGAAAGAGGTTCTCTGAGATGGAGATAACACACTCTTCTTGGCATTCAGCCTCAACCCCAATTTCTTGAAGTGCGCGAGGACGACATCTCGATGCCGAGCCGCCACTTCGTGAACTTGCAGGGAGATAAAGCTAGACCAAACGGAAGAACATAATATTGGTACGCTTTGCCCCTGAAAGCGAACCTCAGGACTTCCTGTGTTGCGAACGGATGGAGATATGGAAATACACGTCCTTCAGATCTATCGTGACAGACCAGTCCTCGGATCTGATTTGTGACACGATCTGCTTCAGAGTGAGCATCTTGAACCAGAGCTTTGCTACTGAGCGACTTAACGGGCGCAGATCTAAAATTGGACGCAACCCCACCATCCTTCTTTGGAACGAAGAAATATCGGCTGTAATAACCAGACTCCTTGCTGGGAGGAGGAACCCGTTCTATAGCCTCCTTTTGAAGGAGCGTTTTCACCTCTTGTCCCATTACCAGAGCCTGCTCGGGGCCCACCACTGTGGGCAGGACCCCGCTGAATCGAGGAGGACGAGACCTAATATCATAACCTTTCTCTATCGAATGCAGGACCCACTGAGATACTTTTGGACACTCCGCCAGAAAATCTACAAAGGGTACCAGCCTCTCGAGACTGGCCTCTGGAATATTCTGAGCAGCAAACACAGCGCCCTGTAACGGCGCACCGGCAGGAAACAACTGGTTTGACTGCTCTAAACCCCTCCTCAGAGGGGGCGAGCGTCCCTCGGGAAGCGTTCGCTGGGCCCGTCTACGCCCCGAATCGAAGGCGGGGTTGGCAGAAGGAACCCCTGAGGGTACCGGGAGAGAATGGGCACCGTCTGATGCGGTGAACACCTTTCTCTCACGGTAGGGACCACCCTCAGCATCCTGACGCCAGTGGCGTCAGGACTTCTTAGACGAAGCCTTCTTCGCCATAATGACTGTCCTCAGATCAGTCTTATGGCCAGAAGACCTCGGTTGAGAGTGTCACGCCTGGTCCCACTGCAGGGGGAGCACAAGACGCGACACTCTGTAGAGGGGGCGAGCGTCCCTCGGGAAGCGCTCGCTGGGCCCGTCTACGCCCCGACGCGAAGGCGGGGTTGGCAGAAGGGACCCCTGAGGGCACCGTGAGAGAATGGGCACCGTCAGATGCAGTGAACACCTTTCTCTCACGGTGGGGACCACCCTCAGCATCCTGACACCGGTGGCGTCAGAACTACTTTATTTTTTATTTTTTATTATTCTTTTTTTATTTTTAGATGAACCACTTGGCTATAATGACTGTCCTCAGATCAGTTTAACCCCCGAAAACTTCATCTGAGAGTGTCGCGTCTGGTTCCACTATTTTGCAGGGGGAGCACAAGACGCGACGCTCTGATTTTATTGCGCCCATGCGAGGAGCTTATCGACAGCCAGGACTGACCCGCCCATCAGTCCCTGTCTTTAAACGTCGGTGCCTTAAAAGACGAATTCGTTTCAGCGGAGAGATGGCAGTAGGCGTCTCTCCAGTTTTTCTAGGCATCGCCTCATAACCGTAAATAAGCCTCAGCAATATAAAAATATTTTTGTAGAGATCTGAGGGCTAAAAATACAGTATGAAATCGTTTTCTTCCAGGACTTCGACACCTCGGTGTGGAGATCTGGAAAAATGGCAGGCACCGTCGTGGAGGTTGCACTCGGGAAGGCAAACATAGTTTATACAATATTTTTATATAAAAAACTCCTGCCAAACTGCTGACCACTCAAAGTTTAATTTTTCTACAGCATGAGTAAGCACCTCCATAAGCTCCTCATTTATTTCTGTTCAGGGGAATGAGTCCTCATAATCCCCTTATTTTATAATAAAAATATAATAATAATAATATTATATAAATTAATACCAACAACATTCAGCTCCTCAGAACTGGATAGTTACAATATTAATGCCACAGCCTGGGCAGAAGAAACCGCAGAGCGTGCTTCCAACCCAAACTGAGGCACTGAATCTAACAGTTAAAGGCTGAGATAGGGCGAGGCCCGTCTCAAACCCCGCTGTCAGATTCACCCGCGATCCCCACGACACGCGCCGCCGCTCTGCCTCGACAGACGCGGGACCCGAGCCGCGGGGAGCGCGAGCCGAACCACTCTCCTCAAAGAGTGATCGGCGGGAGCAGAGCGTTCTTATTAGAAAACGCTCGCAATGCTCACAATCAGCCCCCTCGAGAGCTGACCGGGCATGCTGTACTCCCAAACAAACAACACACAGATCGTGTGAATCCCCACCCGTGAAATAACGAGTACAGGGGGGAACACACACTTTCTGTAATGCTGCTCGCTTAGATATGTGAATACATATATATAGCCTTTTTTTTTTTTTTTTTTAAGTGAAAAACTCCTGCCTAGCAATCACTAAAGACTAAACCACTAAAACACTGGGACAGATTCACACACAAATCGCTTGCTGAAGACAACAGAAGCTGTCGCCATTGTGTTCATGGGTGTGCTTTATAGTTTCCTGGTCGATGACGTCACTCGTGACGTTCCGTCTCGCCTTTGGCTGATTCCATACTAGCTTCAAGACGCACAACGCTAGAAGCGTTCCCGCAGCGTTTTCACGCAGCTCGACGTTCCTGATAGGGAACTCTGATATGAAGGTAGAAAGACATGTATGTAGATGAAAATGTTGGCAGGCTTGAAGGCCTCAGGCTCCCACGATTGGCACCGAATCCCACAGCCACATCTCTTCAAAGCGACACTACAAAGTTGATGAGAACTTTTTTTTTTCATCCACCAGCACGAGGGAAGCATTAAAAATACATCAGCTAAAAGACGAAAGAGATCTGGGCCTCCGTTCTCCCTCTGCAATCTCTTCCCCCACCAACCCCATCGAGAACAGGAGCAGCGTCAGAAATCTCTTCATCTGCTTCGTTTTCTTGTCGCAATTAGGAACATTTCCTGTCCGATTCCATCCCACAGGTTGACTCACTGCTGATTAAAACATCTGAAAGAGAGGTTCTCCACTTTGCAGTGACATTAAATGATGTGCAGTATTGCTACCACCACTATCGGCCTGTTTCCATCACTCTTGTGCAGTAAAACAGCAATCACGAACGAAAGCCATGTCAAGTGTGTGATCTATCTGCCACAGACAGAAACCCAAAAAACAGTGTCCATATACCCCTTGGGCCAGTTTCATTGGCAGAGACTTTTTATGGGTGATTTTAAGAAAATAAATTATAGAATAGTTTATATAGCATAAAATGGCCAAATGTTTAACCTTTTCATTTTATTTTCTAGGGGTGTGACGAGATCTCATGCAACGAGGTCTCGCGATGTTAAAAAGTGGCGATATGTCTCGTTGAGGTGAAAAGCTGTCTCGCGATATCAAGATAATGATAGTTGAGTTTGTGGCGATCGATTACTTAATTACCAAAATAATGCACCTGCATTGTTTTGCATTTTGTGACTTTCAGTCAAATAAAATACTATTCTTCCTCTTGTCATATATTTTGTCATTGAAGATTTCTTTAAAAAGTGTTAAATATCATCTTGTCTCTTTCCCATTATCGTGTACCATCTTGACTCGTGAGCCAAGTGTATCGTCACATGCCTAGAATTTTCAGTTAGCACTAGCTAAGAAAGGCTTTTTTGATTAGCTAGAACAAGATATGGTAATACCGTGATACATTTAGGAAAGTTTTGTGATATGTTGGTTTCCTTTGAGTTTTGTAATAAACTGAATTACCTTCCAACTAAATCCAACTCTTTATTTCATCTCTGCAGCACCCAACGCTGACCCCATGGGAGATTTACAAATGGATCATAAATAAATATATATATATTTGGGACTATATTGTGTAATATAAATGCTTTTTTATTTATTTATTTTGAATTTTGTGTCAATTTAATTTGATTATCATTCAAATATAGAAAGAATGCACAGAGAAAATAATGACTAATTTTTTCTGACTATTATTAGGATCTTAGATCTTGAATGGCAAGCAAGCAGCAAGATGAGACATTGTAGATTCATAATTGTAGCCATATGCTACAGTATATGGTTATCTTAATCGTACAGTTATTGGCTCATGCATGTTTTTTCATAGAGGTATAATTTTCATTTTAGTATAACTAAGTATAATATGTTATTATAATTAAGTTTAACTAAGTATAATAAGTATAACACACTCGTTTCCCTCGTTTCACACACACGCTCATAAATGCTTATGTGTTTATTTTCCTGAAACCAGCAAACTCTATCAAAAAGCAGTGACATTTAAATTTCAGAGCCGCAAATACGGTGTACTGACCCACCTGGTCATTAAGGCTGTTTGAAAAGGCCACCCAGTCAGTGAGCTAATATAGATTATTCCCTCTCAATATTTGCATAGTCAGATACGGCGCTGTATTAACTGAGGACTCCAGTGAGCAGTGAGCTACTGTAAGCTTTCATTTCAGAGGGTAATGGACCAGAACATTAGCATCACAAGCTCATTTACAGACTACAGACACCCCAGAAGAACGCCTCAGATGGACAGAAACATCATTAAGACCCCAAGACACATAAACTACATTCATTACATCAAAAATAGACACTTATGGGAAATGTGCTGTGTTGTGTTCATTAATGAATATATAGGTTAAAGATGCAGTGAACTGATGCAGTAAATCATGCCCCCTGACCCGAAGGTTAATTTTGTAAAAAAAAAAAAAAGGAATAGTAAGGAATTAAACAATTGCAAATTAATTAAAAGTATTATTTTAGTTAATTGAGGAAACACTATAGGACAAAAAAAAAACGCAATATCACTCCCAAAATTTCCATAATAAACGTACAACAATTTTTGAGAAAGATGCGTTTACACATTCTTTTAAAACAAAAATGTGGTAACATCTTTCATTCGTTTTTATAAAATATCCTACTACTGACAAAACTCATTATCTGTGCCTTTAACTACTCATCATCATTAACCTTAAATACAGTAAGCTTTTAGATGTACAGTATGCATTTGATTCACTAGAAAGATTCAGTTCATAAACGAGTCGGACTACACTGGTAGCATCAGGTTCTTGATTCACTAAAAGAAGTGTTTCATAAGACTCAATCGCTTGGTCACGCTTTAGGTTTTTTGATTCACTAAAAAAATCATACACAAAACAGTCGTAGCACTGTAGCGGAGCTGGAAACGGAATTTGTCAGTTTTGTCCTAAAGTAGGCTATCACATGTGACAACCATTAACAGAATCAGCCGAAAATAAAAAAAAAATGTCTCAAACGTCATTATGCTGGGGTCTCGAGACTAGACAGCAACTTGGTTCAGGACTTTAAAAATGCAATGCGATGATCATGGATAACAAGTGTGACTCCTAAAGCCATTTTTTTTAAATGTCCATTCAATGATTTACTCATGCATCTCAAAAATGTATAATTATTATTTGAATTTGGGAACTTTTCTCAACAAGCAATGACATATGCCATTATTTGCGATTAATTAATCGGTGGGCTATATTACGTAAATGTATATACGTCTGAAAATAGATTAGAAAAATCTGTTGACGGTCCTAGTAAAAATGCAGAAATCTTATGTGACTGATGTGAAGGGTTTGAATAACTAGTATTTTAATGTGCATGTAAAATACAGTGTGAATGTAAATTGTTAAAGGCTATTAACATTATAGGAATAATTACTTTTTTATAGTGTGAGATAAGTTATGTTCCTTATAAACCCTGTAGACATCAAATGGAGCTGAAACATTACATTGTATTGGACTGAACTAAAGCCCAAATCCAAAAAGGGACATTGCTTCTTCATTTCAGAAGTCTCCCACTCATCACTATTATAGACAGTCCCGAGTCTTTGACCTTCGGGAGCAATCCACTGTCTTTGTACCTGCCAAATTCATCATGCCCATCAGTGGAAGCTCTCTGTGAGATTGGCCATTTCTAGCAAAGATGAGAGATGAGAGATAGGGATGGCACAGCAACAAAAGCCTTCAAGCTGGATGGACATCCCCCAACCACAGAGCTACAGCATGTCAGTCCAAATAGGAATCAGAGCCACGAGAAACCCTCTTTCAAGCAGAGAAAGACACCAAAGAGCCAATGTCCCTTTGTTAAACTTGCAGCTTAATGTTGTGTGTAGGCTGTTAGTGTGTAGCGCAGATATATTTTCCACGATCTCGTCCATTATTCAGTTTGTGTGCGAGCTATTGCACAAACACCTCCGCTCTCCAGGGTTTTTTTTTTTTTTTTTTGGTTCATTTCACAATGCCCTGGATACGGTCTGGGGCTAAATGTGGGCTGCAGCTGATATCGGAGCTTCCAAGAAAGGCTTTGAATAAATGCCTATTTACCCCACTTTCAAGATGACAGAGGATTAGCCCTGCTTGCTAAACCCTCTCTAGGAATGATGGGAAGCACACATCAGCTGTATATTAGATACATGCTTTCAAACGATAACGCTAAAAGTCTGTTTATTCATGTATTTCCTAAAGGGAAACCATTATCACTTTGGCCGAAGGGTTTGTTCATTATTCTCTCTATATATATATACACTCACCTAAAGGATTATTAGGAACACCTGTTCAATTTCTCATTAATGCAATTATCTAACCAACCAATCACAGGGCAGTTGCTTCAATGCATTTAGGGGCGTGGTCCTGGTCAAGACAATCTCCTGAACTCCAAACTGAATGTCAGAATGGGAAAGAAAGGTGATTTAAGCAATTTTGAGCGTGGCATGGTTGTTGGTGCCAGACCGGCCGGTCTGAGTATTTCACAATCTGCTCAGTTACAAAGAATGGTGTGAAAAGGGAAAAACATCCAGTATGTGGCAGTCCTGTAGGCGAAAATGCCTTGTTGATGTTGGAGGTCAGAGGAGAATGGTCCGACTGATTCAAGCTGATAGAAGAGCAACTTTGACTGAAATAAACACTCGTTACAACCGAGGTATGCAGAAAAGCATTTGTGAAGCCACAACACGCACAACCTTGAGGCGGATGGGCTAAAACAGCAGAAGACCCCACCGGGTAGCACTCATCTCCACTACAAATAGGAAAAAGAGGCTACAATTTGCAAGAGCTCACCAAAATTGGACAGTTGAAGACTGGAAAAATGTTGCCTGGTCTGATGAGTCTCGATTTCTGTTGAGACATTCAGATGGTAGAGTCAGAATTTGGCGTAAACAGAATGAGAACATGGATCCATCATGCCTTGTTAACACTGTGCAGGCTGGTGGTGGTGGTGTAATGGTGTGGGGGATGTTTTCTTGGCACACTTTAGGCCCCTTAGTGCCAATTGGGCATCGTTTAAATGCCACAGCCTACCTGAGCATTGTTTCTGACCATGTCCATCCCTTTATGGCCACCATGTACCCATCCTCTGATGGCTACTTCCAGCAGGACAATGCACCATGTCACAAAGCTCGAATCATTTCAAATTGGTTTCTTGAACATGATAATGAGTTCACTGTACTAAAATGGCCCCCACAGTCACCAGATCTCAACCCAATAGAGCATCTTTGGGATGTGGTGGAACGGGAGCTTCGTGCCCTGGATGTGCATCCCACAAATCTCCATCAACTGCAAGATGCTATCCTATCAATATGGGCCAACATTTCTAAAGAATGCTTCCAGCACCTTGTTGAATCAATGCCCTGTAGAATTAAGGCAGTTCTGAAGGCAAAAGGGGGTCAAACACAGTATTAGTATGGTGTTCCTAATAATCCTTTAGGTGAGTGTGTATATTAATCTGATTTAGCCTATTAATGTCTGTTTCGCTAACTTCCACCGACTTAGTCACTGAATTTGACCACCCTCCCTTAAAAATCCTCTCTCCAAACACATATCAACAAAACCAAATGCTCAAAATGACTGACATGCAGAGGCTGTCTCCAAATCTTCTGACTGGCTGAACAACAGCATCACGAAGTCTTGTTTTTTGACGATGGCTGTCAGAGACAGGTGTGATGTCTCAGGGCACCAATTTCAGTGATATCTGTCAGGGCATATTTTCTGTGTGATATTCCAGAAGAAATTCAAAGCACCTTTGACTATATATTAAAGCTTCTTATTGTTATCATGTGCATTATGAATATGAATCCCCTGTCCTTTTGAGACTCCAGGAGCACTGTTTACTTCCAACTAAATCTTTTCTGCTTCATATTCTTTAATGTCTTAGGCGCTTTAAAGTGCTCAGTTTAATTTATGCACAATGACTGAGTTTTATTCAAAGTCGCACTCACATCACACTCCAAAAAAATCCCAAAAACTATTATTCATGAGTGTTGCGGTCGTCAGGGACGAGGTGAAGCAAGGGCCTAATTTCAGCATTTTTTCTTTAACAAACACACAACACAGATAATCCAAATAAGGCAGAAATAAGGCAGATAAGAAACAAAAATCCAGACAAGGCAGAGGGTAAAAAAAAATGCAACAGCTTTACAACTGGGATGTAAAGACTACACCCGACTAGTCTGGGTTTCCACATGCTGCCTTCCCGCAGCGCGATTTTATTCACGCTGAAAGGCAGTATGGATACCATGGTCCAGATTTTCGCCTCATTTAGGGAACCAATCACAGAACGGGGAGGGAGCAGCAAGACGATGACGACATCTATGTTGGCTATGAGCTCCGTACAGGCGCATTTGATAGACATTCTTAGCACCCAATAAACGGCGCCGGGTATTCGTAAACCACGCCTCAAATACGAGAAAATGTACATGTGGTTCCCAACCCAAGTCTCAACCGACAACAAACTACTGAGACAACAAGTGTCTAACGAGGAACGAGGAACAGGTGAAGATAATCAATCGCTACGGAAAATAAAAGCCACAAAACAGGGAAAACGAGACAGGAATTGTGACAATTATAGTTGTTTTGTATTTACTTAATACTTCTTTACATGCAAAAATTTACACGAAAGCATTTATTTACATGCTGCATTTATTTACATCTATTTAATCATCTCATTTAATCATGCATTGCTGAAAGTAAAATCCACAGTGAGTGTCATCAGCAAACCAATGCTGATGTGGCATTGTATCTATGCAGAACCAAAGCCTGAAACCTTTTTAGACTATACTTTTGCTGCATTGCAAGAACTTCAGGAAATGCAAACTATACACTTTTTATTCTGCCCTGGTACAGGCTTGGACAGATAAATAAAAGAAAAAGAAGAATGGTCAGTTATCGTAAAGGATGTATCTTATAGGATTTAAGCAAGATCATACTTTGTTCATATTTGTTCAGCCATAATTAAAGAACAATTTAGACCACTCGTTTTCACACATACCTTGTAAAGTGCACTGTCCATTACATTAGGCTCTTATTTTAGAAAGATCTCACACATCTTAATTGAATGTGCTACAAAACTAAAATGTCACGAGAATATGGCCTCAGTCAGCAAGAATAGCCATGAAGCAATAACTGCAAAGATGCATTGCAGTAAAAAAAACTTTCATTTCATTAATTTTCTGCTCTTTAAGCACCTTGCCCTGCCCTTGTTTGTAAACCTGCCAATCACATTATTCATTTTTCCCTCCTCTTCTCACCCAACAAAGCCAAATATACGACTGCCAGATGCCTGTAAAACCCACAGTCATGTGCGTCCCTTCCTGCTGGGCATTTTGTGAATTTGAGTTTTCCTCATGCAATTCTTGGAAAGGCATATGGGGATGAACCAGCTATGCCTACAGGACACCAGCATTTGAGGACAGATTCCATGATGTAGTGGCAGCAGAAAGACTGCGTCGCCTGCTGGGGTGCTGGCGCATTGGGCTCTTTATGTGCCAGGAAACATGGAGCAGCCCTGAAGCCCCACGTCACTGGCTTTTGCACCCTCATGGTTCCCCTTTTCTCATAGGTTAAAGAGAAAGTTCACCCACAAATTACTGTACCATTACAGTCACACAGATTATGGTTCAATGCTCACTATTAACAATGACTTTTGCCTCAATAAACTCCTAATTACTTATTAATAGCTAGTAGTTGTTAAATTTAGGAATTAGGGATGTAGAATGTGGTCATGCAGAATAAGGCATTAATTGCTGTACCTTTTTTAGAGTGTAGTGTTGAACTGAGTTTGGTTCATAGCTAACGAACTTTGCAACATTTACACGTTTATTGAACTAATTAGAGCTAAATAACGACACTATTGTCTTTTTCGAGCTGTTTTCGAGCTGGAATTGTATAAGTTTCATAATTTCATCATAAACTTTGCAACATTAATACTATTATTTTCTACAGTTAAGCTGTCTTGAAACAATCTTTATTGTATAAAGTGCTAAATAAATAACTCAGTACAAATGTATTAAAGGTATTGTAGGCAGAATTTTCAAAAAAATAACAATTACCAAAATTGTTTAAACTGTCTTTATATACCGATACATAATTAAAATGAAAGTACTCTGAAAAAGAGATTTTAAAAATTGAGTGTCTGTAGTCCTCTCAGAGGTGCAATATACAGAGCTCATTATTCCATTGACACCCACCCCCTCCCGTCTGGGCTCCTTCCAAAGCCACGCCCCCAAAACACATGACCGCGCGATGCTGGAGGACGCGTTTTCCCAGCGCCGAGCGGAGAGGAGCAGTGCATGGAGTAACATCATGTCAGAATAACATGTAATAAAATACCTAACTTTATCATTGAGAATATAAAAAACTAACATGGCTGTTAGTACTCACTATCAATCCAGCATATCGATACTGGTAAAGTTTAAAATATATTGAGTTTGATTCGGTAACAAGCTAGTAACATAAGGCAAACTCAAAGCTAAAAACAGATTGCATTGATACACGTTTTTCCTGTTACCATCAGTTACACTGTGATGAAGGGGACTTTCGTGTAAGATTCATAACATATGCGGTGTTTTGATTGTAAGAGCTTCCACGATGAAAGCACTGTTACCGTCACATTTCAGCCCCTTCATGTCCCTCAGTTGTCCACTGCTGGAAAGCCCTGATATTGCTTGCTTTATCCAAAGACTTTTTGGGCATAGCCTTTTCAAATACTGTCTTCCTTTTCTTGCCTGGTTTGCCTTCGCTGACTGTATATGCAGGTACTGGGAATTTTGACTGCTAAATTCGAGGCCATAATTGTGATTATTTAACGTCCGTGCTTCTTCCCCTCCTCGATTCAAACGGGCGCGCGCGTGTGGGCGGCTCGTGTAGCTGCAGGGGTGATTGCCATGGTAGCGAGGGAGAGTGACAGTCGCTCCAGCCAATCATTTCATCCAGCCAATAATTTCATTCGTCCCGAATGGAGATAAGTAGCTGTGTTTATTACAGCACTGAGAGGACTACAGACACTCGATTTTTATACTTTCTTTTTCAGAGTACTTACATTTTAATTATGTGTTGGTATATATAGAAAGTTCATACATATTTTGTTAGAAAAATTCTACCTACAATACCTTTAATAGAGGACTTTTACAACTATAAAAATGGACCAAAGTGCAGTATATAAAATAGCATAAAAATCTAGCTGTACTTACAAGCATAAAATAACAACTTAAACCACAACAAAAGTCATATCATCCATCACATAAGTAAATGTGACTTGACTCGACAATACTTTTATGGGGTTGTTTTTGTCGTTTTGAAGTTCATATTGCTGTTTACTAATACTCAATGAAAAAAAATAAAATAATGGCTAGTACATCCTGCATTTCTCTTTTTCTTTTACAAAGTCATTTGAAACAACATAAGGATGAGTAAATAATAACATCATTTTATTTATTGAGTTATTCCTTATGCATTCGGCCGTTTCAAAGAGATAAATCAGGGCTTTTTCTTCATTTTTCATTCCTTTTTTAGTGTTTGCTGCTCAAATTTATAGAAGAACAAAGCGTTGTCCTTTTCTTCCAGCAGCTGTGGTGTAGCTTACCTTGAGGTAATATCATTAAAAGCGTAAACAAAACATTAGAGGGAGAGAGAGAGAGAGAGAGAGAGAGATGGAAAGAGAACAAACAAAATCCAGTAACAAAGGCAGACTCGCATTCCTTTCATCCTGTTTGTTCGTTCACACCAGAGCATGCGGTCTATGACTCACAGCAGTATGAGCTGCAGCTCTCATTGGACATCTGAAGCATGAGTGACGGAAGACAGATAACAGACAGAGCCGTCACCCCAGTCGGATGAGGGAGATCACAGCCAAAGCACGAGTATCTGAAGACTCAAACTCAAATATACTAGTTGTGCGCTTTTACTTTCCTACTGTGTGAGGCTATGCATTCTTAGATCATTTATATCGCAGTGCAATTCATTTTATACAAAAGTGTCACTAGCCTTGTTTCCATACAATGTTGCGAATTTAAGTTATGCGCAAAATGAGAATATTGCATTAAACATTTACGTATAAAGCACTGTTGCTATCCAGTGAGGCAAAAAGAACAAAATCACCACTTCCTGATGACGCTAAATATCAATAAGAAAAATGGAAAAAGCTGCAGTAGAAGCCACTGTATATACTAATTTTCGTATATAATTAATTAGTTGCAACTCTGAGCACGCAGACGAAACGCAATAAACACGATCATGTTATCTTGCTTTTGGATGCCTGCTGTTTGGGAATGCGTAAGACAGTTCTGACAGGTAATTATACCACTTTGACGCGTATTGAGGAATTTACTTGGTAAATGTGTTTCCATCGTAGTTCATGCACGTTTTCTTATCGGACAAAAATGTATCCGACTCAATTTTTAGACTTTAATTTTTTTCATTTTTAGAATTTATGCACATCTGTAGGTTTTCTATGCCTGCCTGGCAAAATTTTACTTTGAGCAATAATGTATATGTATATATATATATATACAGTATCTCAAAAAAGTGAGTACACTCCTCCCATTTCAGCAAAAATTTTAGTCAATATGCTGCTTGTATAGCAGTATATATTTACTGTCCTCTGAAAATAACTCAACACACAGCCATTATTGTCAAAATAGCTGGCAACAAAATGTCAAAACTGTGTCCAAAGTGTCAATATTTTGTGTGAGCACCATTGTTATATCGCACTGCCTTATTCCTCCTGGCCATGGAATTCACCAGAGCTGCACAGGTTGTTGCTGGGATCCTCTTCCACTCCTCCATAATGACATCGGAGCTGCTGGATGTTGGACACATGGCGCTTCTCCACCTTCCGCTTGAGGATGCCCCACAGATGCTCAATAGGGTTCCGGTCTGGAGACATACTTGGCCACTCCATCACCTTCACCTTCAGCTTCCTCAGCAAGGCAGTTGTCATCTTGTCGGTGTGTTTAGGGTCATTACCATGCCATTTGGCCCATTTTCTGAAGGAAGGGCATCATGTTCTGCTTTAGAATGTCACAGTACATGTTGGAATCCAAGTTTCCCTCAATGAAGCTCAGCTTCCTAATACCAGCAGCACTCATGCAGCCCCCGACCATGATGCTACCACCCAACACCATACTTGACTGTAGGCAAGACGCAATTTTCTTAGCACTCTTACTTAGTACCAGGGCATCGCCACACATTCTGGACACCATCTGAGCCAACCAAGTTTATCTTAGTCTCATCAGACCACAGGACATGGTTCCAGTAAGTCATGCTCTTGGACAGGTTTGTGGGCTTTCTTGTGAGCCAGCTTCAGAATAGGCTTTCTTCTGGGATGATGGCCATCCAAACCGACTTGTTGCAGAGTGCGGCGTATGGTCTGACCACTGACAAGCTGCCCTTCCACTTCTGCAACCTCTAAAGCAATGCTTGTTCAGAGTGGAACCTGTCTTAGAAAACCTCCGTATGACTCTGGGCACTATACTGTAACTCAGTTTCAGGTTGTTACCAATCTTCTTATAGCCTAGGTCAACTTTGTGGAGAGCAACAATTCTAATTCTCAAATCCTTAGAGAGTGCTTTGCCATGAGGTGCCATGTTGAACATCCAGTGGTCAGTATGAGAGAATTGTACTCAAAAGCACACATTTGAACTGCTCTAATACAAGATACACAAATGTGTATGGTCCTGTCAAGCAGATAAAAACATGAACATGATGAATAGGATATGTGGCTTTGCATGGTTAAATGACGTACTGTACAGCTATTATCACTTAGGGTGTACTCACTTTTGTTGCCAGCTATTGGTTATTGACAATAAGGGCTGTATGTTGAGTTATTTTCAGAGGATAGTTAAATATATATACTGCCATACAAGCAGCATATTGACTTCTCTAAAATATATCCAAGTTTAATTTCTATAGTATTGTCTCTTGAGAAGATATACTAAAATGTTAGCTGAAATGCGAGGGGTATACTCAGTTTTGTGAGATACAGTATATTTTTATCATGCTAAAATCACTTACACCATGATAGATGTTGGTTATACCACCCATATTGGACACAATGGGTAAACAAATTAAATCTCAATTAATTATAAGGAGGATATCAGAGAATATGATAGACTTGAAGATGGACTTTTTTGGGATCGGTAGGCATTGGCGAGTAACATTTACATTTTCTACAGAAAATATGACATAAAATAGATGTAAAATATAAAATAGAAACAACAGAAAACATGTTTGATGGGCAAGAACATTTTCACCACAGAACTCTGTGTCACCTCTCAAAGCTCTTGACAGACACACACACACACACACACACACACACACACACACACACACACACACACACACACACACACACACACACACACACACACACACAAACAAACAAATACAAATGTTACAGTATCTACATCTTAGTTACCAAAGGAACTTCCAGCTTAAACAGGGGCAGACTAATTTATATGTCTCTGGTTAACAGGACATTGTCAGAAACCACAAAAAAAGATCTTCAGCATTATATGATAGCATTAGTTTTAAAATAGATGTTGTTTAATATGCAAGCTCGGATTGCACACTCGAGAAGAAAAGATCAGATCTATCATTTGCACTGGCAACCTGCAGGATTTACAGTCTTTTGTATTCAAATGTCTTTTCAGTACATCTATAACAACAACATATCTCATAACTGTGACATGGGGGGTTTGCATGTGATTAGTGTGAAAAATAATTAATGCAGATCAGGAGATGTACCAAAGATGCGTGCTTTTGGATCGTCATGCCTGTTGCCATGGAGCAGTGTTGAGAAACTAGAGTACATGGTCAGAAGAGCAGCCTGTCTTAGACAAAAAAAAAGAAAGAAAGAAAGAAAGAAAGAAAGAAAGAAAGAAAGAAAGAAAAGAAAAGAAAAGAAAAGAAAGGAAGAGGCACATAATTATAAATCCCTCTGAGATGGAGCAATTATGTTGATTAGGCAAAAATATGGTGTTTAAAGGAGGCCTCATGGGTTTTGACACCAAGCGCATTAAGAATAATTAGGGATAATCATATTGCTGCTATATCTGAACTTCGCTTTTAGCACACAGGGATGGGTCATGGTAAATACTCACAAGCTGCGGGTTTGCGTACACGCATTGCACACACACATATTAAAAGTCTATTTTAGGTCTGTTGTTATTTCTTGCATTGAGACTCTGCAGGAGAGTCAGTGGCTCACGTATTGCATGGTACAGCAAATCATTTGCTCCATAAACTTCCCCCTGCGCACCAGCACCATATCTATCATTCACCGCTGACGGGTGTCACAGCTGCGAGAGAATCCCTGTTCACCGTAGATAAAGCACAGAGGCCACAGGACAAATATATCTTCCTTAGAGAAAGCCCAATGCACCTGCCATCCAGAGGTGTAAAGTATTAAACAATACAGTCAAGCCCAGAAAAAAAAAAACTAAGCAGATTTTAGAAGAATGCTGTCGAACAAAGCATACGGGATGAACCCTGCTGTAAATTCTATTATTGAAATGATACATGATTTCAAGGGATTGTTTATCTACTAAAAATGTAATTTCAAAATATATTTTTGGTAAGAGCTTTTTGGAGCAGGTGAAAATTCAGTGAATACTTAAAATGTCAGTGTGTTCCTCATAAAAAGTTACTGTTTGACTGATCACTTGCAATGTGAACGGATCACATAGACTATTTTATGGTGTTTGTTTGTGTTTTCTTCTTTTTTTTTTTTTTTTGGAGCTTGACTATGTCCTTGTAAAACTTCTTCAAAAGTAGTCCTTCTGTTCTCCTTTTGTGTTCCACAGAAGAAGAAAAAAAATATATAGCAGGGTGAGTAAATAATGACAGAATTTTTAGGTGACCTCTCCCTTTAACAAATAGAGCTACTCTCATGCATTTTATATATGATCTATTGTTGCATGCTGTTTTTTTTTTTTCCACAAATTAGCAGGAAAGGCCAAACCCTTACTCAGCAGAACGACACGAAAGAGGGGATGAAGGAACTGGATTAAGAAGTCAAAGAATGTTCAATTGTAAGTGCATTATTGCTCACACGTTTGCTCAGGGACGAGTCTAAATTGCCCTTGTGGTAATCGACAGTATGCCACACATGCTGTCAATACAGGTTCAGTTATATTGAACCTGGGTAAATCCTTTAAATATAAATAAAAGTGCTACAAATCCAGATATTTAGTCTATTATAAGACTAACATAATAATAATATTTAAAAAAAAACTGACCTTGCAAGCCCTTTCATAATGTACTGCTTTTTAAAAACACTGGTATGATAAATCATACCAATGTTCAGTATTTAAAGTGATAAATATTAATAATCAGAAAAAGCAATAATTCCATTGAGTCCATTATCCTGCATCTGTTTACAGTTGTCAAGCCACATAGCAAATTAGTGTATAAATATAGAATTTGATGTGACAGGTGCCTGTTTATCAGCCTTCTACAAAGGCTTTGAACGTGGCTCAACCAATCAGAATTACGGAACTTAGTGTTTGATAATGTTTAGTGTACATTATTAGTGTACACTAAAGTATTAGTTAGTGTACAGCTGAATATTTAAGCATCTAAAATATAAGTCAATTCATGCCTTACTATTAAGCTGCCCTGAATGCTTTGAATACTACTAAATAGCAATGTGAAAGTTTATGGAAATATATCATAGATGGTATAAGCATCAGGCAGTAGGTCTTACAGGACTGTAACAAGTTTCTGACCCGATCCAAACAAAAAACCCACACTGGACACACTTCTAATAAATTTCAGTTTAAAAGCAAAAGACAAGGCTGCAAAACAGGAGTGTTTGAGTTAAAGTATGTAGTGTGTTGTAAATAACACTGCATGTAGTGTTGGCAGTATAGTGCACTCTGCGGGCATTATGAATCAAGGTGGCAGAGGTTGAAGATGTCAGCATGGTTCTATTCTTTCAATTAGTTTCAAATGGTCATAAAACAGACTTTACAGCACTCTGACTACATCTGTGATAAATGGTAATGCTCACTTCTTGCTCATTTCAATCAACGGTGGATGAGACGTATTCTGCCACTTGTTAACATGAACATGTTCTCAAGATTCTGCAGTAACATGACACTGACAGGCAGCTCTTATCTGCGGATGCGTTTATAAAAGTCTTAATGGATAAAGATCAATGTAATTTAAACTTTGACAAATCTCAGGTTTCTCAACCGCTCAGAGTGTACTTCAACTTCAGTTTACTGCAGAGTCTGGTACTCTGACACTGGCCTGACACTAGTTTTAAGAAAAACATTTGAAGAAGATCCAAATAATACACTGAGGAGTGAAAAGTTGATCTGAAAACCTACTTGTTTTCTCTTGCAGTGGTTAAGTAGCCTATGTTTGTTTCTAACACCAAGTTCAAAACAGTTGTAAAAAAAAAAAGGATATTTAACTAAATTCAACAAAGATTTTAACTGAAAAGTTAACTGTTTGTTGGCCAAATCATTAGTTTGATATTGTATGCTTTTTCGTTATTTTTGTGTCACATATTGTAGCCTACTGTTTAAATTGTGGAAGATGCGCTTTTTTTACTTAAAAAAAGATATTCTTCTCCAATAAGAGTCAAGAAAGAGTAGATTCCCATGGTGGCAACTTGTGACAACATGCCCCGCTGTCAATGTGTGTTCAACGATCTTTATCTCGTGTATGGTGAAAATGTTAAATAGCTTTTTGCATCCAAGACTCTGATGTATGTGTAAATACAGATGTTTTCCACATCAATCCAACCCTGAGGAATATTTGCTGGAGTACAAAGTGTGGAAACTAGTCCCATTCTTCCCTATTTCAGTAAAAAAAATAAAAAAAAACATCACTGTGATGATCTCCTGCACTGAGTAGCTAAACTCTAACCGGCATCACCATCATCATTACACTAGTGTGTATCTGATCATACCTTGAGCTAGATCTGATATGATCTACTGGAATCCGGCAGTCCAGATCCGTGACTGTGATCATCAGCTGGAGTTAGAGAGAGATCGCACCTGTATCCAGCAAACTTCTTCTATTATCTCTCACGGCTCGGTTCGGAGCTCAAACGAATAGCCTACAGTTTCCACCGAACACTTATGCGAAAATGTTGTAGAACCAATCCCGACAGTGTTCTATCATAATATGTGGTCCTCGCCGTTAATAAACCGTGAGATCGTAAGTGATGGTCGGAGAACGCAGAGAGGAGCGCGCGGCGACGCCATCAAACTGCGCGTAAAGCGAGAGCGAATAGATATAAGAGCGCTGGCACACACGTCAGTAATCCAGAGATACTACTTGCAGAGATATGGATTACACTGCAAACACACACACACGCGCGCGCGCGCGCGTATCATTCTCACAGCTCGTTTTCTATATTCTGGGCTCCTCTGTTGAGAAGAAACTGTAACTAAATACTTTTTTCTTTTCTTTGGTGTTTTAAATATGTTGCGTAACGAGACCATGGTACAGTGATGGTAGCAGATGGTATACCAGATATAGGCCTATATACCTACCATGTTTGTTTTTGTATACCTTGGTATAGTACATGGTACTCCAAAGAATATAATGCCATAAATCATATGGTATGTTTTTTAAGTCACAATGACCAGTTTTACAGGCACATGATTCACTTTTGTTTAAATGAATAATTAAAAATTTTTGGCATGTTACATTATATCTGGAAACACTGGAGATGCTTTATCTGCCCATTATTATTATTTATTTTTTTGCTGCCTTTTAGGTTTTGTTGTTGTTGATGTTTTAATAAACTAGCCTTCCTTGCTACAAAAATGTGATTCTTAAATACCTAGAATTGTCACAACTTGTAATATCTCATATCAACCCGAATTATCATTGTTTGGACATGTAAAGATGAACAAATGAACATTTACCAGATGTTGTGTTGAGATATCTAAAAACTTAAATGTTAGTTTATTCATGGCATGCACTTAGTTCTGGAATCAATTACTGCATTTATGGTCATACAATCAACACTTTGTATAAGTGATTTGCATTCATTCTTGAGGTTTTATTTATAAGAGAAGCATTCCATTTGATTTTCTAGTTTGCTGAGATTATTTAGGTGTTGAAGCTTGACCACCACCATCTTAATAGTCTCAAGCAAAAACATTTTAATATGATTGTCTCCAGATATTTAAATGGCAATTGAGCATTAAACACCTGTTTTAACTGATGTCCCACTTTTACTAAACTCATACTATTTATAGACCGTACAGCTATTAAAACCTTGTATACACACATTCACAGGTATCTCCCTCTCTAATTCAGACTCCAAATAAGAAGTGACTGCTTCTAAATAAAACATTATATAGGCATAAATGTGTTTCTGTCTTCACAGTTTATTAACTCCATATTGAGACGGCACTGTTTAATCACACAAAATCTGTTCGTGAAATTGTCACGTTTTTCCTGAGCACAAAAGCCTGCGCTGAATCTTAGAAATGAATGTCCTATTATAGTGTCTCAGCAGAAATGACAGCTGCTTTTGTAGAGCATCCAAACATTTCCATCCCATCACAATGCAAGCCAACTCATCCGAGGCGCTTGGTAATCGGTGATGCCGCTGTTCATTTGTCTCAAGTGTCATGTGTAGGACCATATTCTGGCACTGGCAGATGCTCTTCATTGTGTTACTTTTCACATTGAACTCTGTACATTTGCTCTTCCAGACTCATTTTTAATGTCAAACTGCATAAGATTAAATACAAAATGTGGGGGTGTATATTATTTTATAAGACAGGTTTTGGTTGTCAGACATTAATATTGAGTTTGAAGTCTATATGTAGGGTATAAAATACAGTCATCTGGTCATTATTGCAAAATAATCCATGATAGGGTGATCAGGACCCTAACGTGAAGCAATTGCAACTCAAATATTGATTTAAGTTGTAAAAGGAAATAAATAAAGTGCTATAAGGCACATGAAACTAGCACAGTTTCAGTGAAAAGAGACTACAGAAAGCATTTGCTGGGGACAACAATCAGTTAAAAAAAAGAAAAGAAAATTAAAAACAAGTCTCATATGTTGCTTTGCTGATCTCTCCCAGCCCGGTTTATTGATTTTAAAGGAATTGTGGACACTTTTTAGCTAGTTAAACTGGAATCAACTAGCTGTCCATTTTACAGCATTTCGTTTGGGCAGGCTTGAGATCAGCAGATCAGCTTAAACCAGTTTAGCTGTTTATAAATATATATTTCTAGTGTGGCGACATTTGATTTGATTTGATTTGATGCAACTTCATCTGAGCCTCTGCTGTCTGTGTTTGTCACTTAAGATTGAGTTTCCACCAATGATTCTGATGCTGGTGCATCACCAGAACTAATGAAGTTGCTCAATAAGCATCATAAAAGTGAAAACGGCTAAAACTGCTGTTATTGATGATAACTTTTTAATATTTACTGAATAAGTAAACTTCATTACAACAAACTTCCAAGTGTCTTTTCTTAACTGAGACCACCAGAGAAGTGCAGGGATGTCGTATTTTTGTAGGCTAAATCCCGGAAAGTAGTTCCATCATCAACCAAGACAAAGTTTTTTTTTTTTAATCAGGCTTTTGGTTAAAGTATCTGTGGTGAACACAAGCTCAAGTTTTTTTCACGTTTTATCCTACGATATAATATACATTAATAATACCATCTTGTGGTTGTGTTTTTAAAAGCTTTAATTGTCTTAATTGCAGTTGCAAATGGGACTACAGCCACTACAGCCTTTTCACTAGTTTGCTTTCACAGCCTTGTTGTGTTTATAATCACACTCTTGCAAACTATTAGAACTTGAACTTTCAGGGAAAATGTTTTTGTAAGACTGAAAGAGATGTTGGAAGCTTGGTGTGGCAAGTGTCACGATGTGGGTTTTGTATCTTGTTCTTGTCTGTCATGTGTTACCCTGTGTTTCCATGTTTAGCTGTTCCCGGTATGTTGATTAGTCTTCCCAGGTGTTTCTTATTAGCCACGCCCCTTTGTTATCTTGTCTAGCTCGTTTACCTCTGTATTTAAGCCCTGTGTTTCAGCCCTGTCTTTTGTGAGTTCTTGTTGAATGTTTGTTGGTGGTTCCTGAATCCTGTTCCTGAGTACCGTTCTCTGTCTAGTTTGTAAAGTTTTATGTCTATTGAATAAAGTGTGATGCGTATGGATCCTGCTTCATCCTTGCTTCAACCGCTAATCGTAACAGAAGAACTCACCAAACTTTTGGATCCAGCAGCCATGCCAGCCCTGACTCCTGATGTTCAGATCATCCGTCTCCGTCAAGAGGATCGCGCCATCGAGGATTATGTCGTGGATTTCCTCGAGCTGGCACATCTCGCACAAATGAGCACAGAGTGCTTAATAATCTTTTTTTGCGTATATATAAAGTGTTACCAAATAATTTATGATGGTTTCCCAAACAATCCTTTAAGATGGACATGGTACAAATATATAACATACAGTTCAGCTTTAAAGCGTTGTTGTACTTTGCAAGTATGTGTCTGCACATGTTAGTTTGCACCCAGAAATGTCCTTGGCATTTACTCTCTCTGTGTCTCTGAATCAGCAGGGAAGAGGCCGTGTGTCTCTCACATGCTTGTGCTGCAGGACAGAGTCAGAGGTGGAAGCCAGTCTGTCTGGACAGTGGTTGAAATCCGATGACAGCCGCTGAGAGCAGGTGCTGCCAAACGCCGGCCCGCTGCCGAGACGAGGTCAAACAGGACTCGTTACGCGCTGCTTGTATCCCGCCTAACGTTCCTTAGATCTGATGAGACAAGGATCCAGAAACAGCTCATTAGACCGCAGGAGAGAGATTGAGTTCCAATCCGCTCTCGTTTGGCCTCTAAAACAGTGATCCAGCGTGTTTAATGGACTGAGTGGAATAGCTGCAGGGCTGGAGCACACTACTGTCAAATGCACATATATTTTCATTTTTAGCAGTTTTAGCAAATTAACTCTGTTTATGGGACTTATACCATGGTGGCTCAGCTGTTTGTTTATTTTATGTAGCTTTTGTACATTAGTTTAGATTGTTATTTTCAGTGTTGGGGAAAGTTACTTTTAAAAGTAATGCATATTGTGTTACTCCCTAAAAAAGTAACTTATTGAAAGTAATGTGTTAGCACGCCTGTGCAGTAGATGGCGCAGCTCAAACAATCCTTTCAGCTGTGCTGTCATTCTGGATTGCAGAAGAAATTGAATAGGATGCAGGAGAAGAAACGTCAACACACCAATTACTTCAGAAAATAAATATATATATATATATATTATATATAAAAAAAAAAGATAAACACAAATGTGATGCTATAAAGTTATTTTTGCTTTTTAGTTTGGTCAAAGTGGATCATCAAATGTCAGCAGCAAAGACATTAAGCGATATTAAATGCATAAAGGATATTTGTGATCTTTAAATATAGCCGGTTTTCATAATATTCTGAATTTGCATTTCACTGTTTGTATTCATTCTGAGGAATACTGAATCTGTTTCAACAAGTGAGATGTTAGTCTAGAACTACAACGTAGCAGCACTTTTACTCAATGTGTAACTTAACTAATTACTTGAAAAAAGTAATCTGATTACATAACTCACATTCTTTATTTATTTTTTTCCATAAAGACTTTTGCATGTGTCAGTGTAATTCAGTGTAAATCTGTAACTGAAAATTGCTCATCCTAGCACCTTTCGAAGGTTCTTCGAAAAATGTAAATAAATAAACAAAGAAGTTTATAATTTTTGAATGTGTTTAGTTTAATTCACAGAAGGTGAAATTCTGTGTTTGTCGAACAGACCTAAAAGAGGATGCCTTTTACAAATAAATGTGAATTTCCTTCAGTGCCTATTTCTATGTCACTATTGAGGCTATTGAAATGGAGTATACAGTGGAGGGTGATAACATTGCATATTCATTACAGACCAACAATTTAATCTGTCTGTACGTTTGAAATGTGATAGATTTATGTTAGTAATTCTTGACACATCTAGCCCAAGAGTGAATGTCTTTCATAGTGTGGTCATTGAGAGCTATGATAAATCTAATGCATTAATCTCCAACAGCTGTTTGGGTTTACAGCTCTTGGCAACAAGCATGGAGAATGTCCCACTTCAACAGACACCTGATATAGGAATAAGACCTGTCAATCACCTGTAAATGACCTGAGCTCTGAGATATGATGCTGTGCTGTGTGTGTGTGTGCTGAAGAAGCTTGATATTTTATTCAAGCTTCAGGCCCTCATCAAAACGTTTCATTAAGTTGTCTTCCCTCACACTGAGAGGTAAACATGTGGAGAGGAGAGAAATTAAGATTTCATCTCACGCTGTGAGTTTCACTGTAATGCATAAGTCTTCTGATTTCAGTTACACCCATTAGTGTGAAATATAAATTTTCAGTCAAAGCCATGTATTGTCTATTAACTCTTTCAAGTAAGGGAAACTGAAACCCTTCCAGTACCCCCTATAACAAGGGGGTTGAATCAACCTAACATCAAGCAAAGATATTTCATATGCACAGCTTACACTAGGCATGCTGGGCATAAAAATAATGAACATTTTATTTATTTATTGAAATCAATTGCATTTGAACTGGACTTTTTTTGGAAAAGAGCAACTTTAATATTTTGATAAGAACTTCTATTTCAAGTAAAATAATAATAATAATAATAAAATAATAATTATAGCCTAATAAATAATAATAACAATTTGTAAACAACATGAGAGTCAATGACTTCTCCCCTGCTGAGGAGTCTAAAGGTCAAGTTTACCCTCAGGACTATCTCAGTAGATCAGTGGTAAACTTTTAAGTTTTTAATGTTATTTGTATTATTGCTTCAACAATTGTTATATTAACATTAACATGCATTCAAATTTTAGGATTTCTGCAATGCTGGTCATTAAGCACTGGTGTCTTCTGCCATCTAGTGGATAGATCAATATACTGCAATACCAGATTACAGCTAAATACTTTATGTGATAACAAAAAATCTTAATATATTATGTAGTCTTGCTTCAAGTAATTTTCTCTTGTTTATAGATGGTTAGATAGATTTTTGCAGTGCATTGACAGTCTATTTAGGAGGGGCTTTAAACCAGCTACAATGGGAAACAAAGGATGCCTTTAAGCCTTTCCTGGCTTAAAGTCAGCATGAAACCGAAGTTGCGATAGTCTTTTCTTCCCTATCGTGATGTATATCATCCGAGTAGAACATGTGGAACATCTGGAATTGATTTTGTCCAACGGGAATTGATTGGATGGATGTGGTTTGCTTTTGATGCAATCTCATGTGAGTGACAGGTTGTCATGCCCTCGCCCGAAAAACACATCATCAATCAAAGAGATGACCTATGAAGGTAAAATGATGACATAAAGAATCGCGTGTAATTCATAAATGTTGAATCTGCAGTTTCATGCTTTGCAGAATAAATAGGAACTGTAGCCTATTCTTCAGACTTTCATTTTTACGCGCTTACACTTTTGGCACCTTTTTTTTGCGCACAAATGCAGCCAAAAGCATTGCATGCCTGTGGACAGCAACTTGTAACCGAGAACAGCGATTAAACAGACTAATTGCGTGGAATCAAACTTTGTGTAAAAAAAAAATAAAAATAAAAAACTGTTGCAAATGTCTAAATGACTGTGGACAGCAACTTGTAACCGAGAACAGCGATTAAACAGACTAATTGCGTGGAATCAAACTTTGTGTAAAAAAAAAATAAAAATAAAAAACTGTTGCAAATGTCTAAATGACTTCTTGTGTGCAAGGGGCAAAAAAGTTCCCAAAATAACCCAATTTGTACAGTTGCTTCTTTCTTTTACCTGCACTTCCAGTTTTGGCACGATTCTCTCACTCACTGAGTTTTGTAACCGCGAAGAGGAGGGCGGGTCCACCTTCATCATGTAGCCAATCAAATGAGCTTCTCGCTGACTCTCGATTTATTCTGATCTGATTGGTTCAATAAACACGCCAGTCACAACACATCTTTATATTTATTTGGCTCAGAAATATTCTCATTGTCGAAATGGTACTTTTTACACCTTTACAAATCTTCTCTTGCGCATGCAAATTTAATGTACGCTTGCAATCTTATATACACTTTCACAAATCTTACCCTGCGCATGCGATTCTTTATGTCATCATTTTACCTTCATAGATGTCATCGCAAGAGGGAGGGCAAGTTATTTTGATTAAAGATTACGATTTGCTGCCAGATGGTGTAATTACAGAATCTACCAAATGGGGCTAACAGGTTCATACTAACCATTGGAACCCTTGCTTACCAATGGTAAAAAGACAAATTTGCAGTTAACTTTTCTATTCACTGGGGGGAACTAGAGAGCTTTGCACAAAATTCAGCTCATTGACACATGCAAAAATAATGAGACAGAACAGCTGTCTGTCGTTTCACTGGGTTCTATCATTAATCATTTTCTGATCTGCTAAACTCAGTCAAATATTTCCACCCTTCATGAAACAGACTTCAACCAAAAATCCCAACTCAATCCCACCAAATTATTAAAAGTGTGTACGTGAGCCAAGGTTTGCTCATAAACATCCCTTGAAAAATCTTGGCCATTCCAGATGATTTAACCTACTAAGAAACATTATTAAAACACAACATATTTGCTATTCAGATATTTTACAAGTAATGATGTTTCAAGGTTTGTCATTGCCTAATGAGATGCTTGATAGGCTGATTTGAATGTTTCACAAAGGAAGTAGTCCTTGCTGCTGTCTTGAATTAAGGTCAAACTCATTTTCTAACTTCTCCCATGGCCGGATAGACTCTAGTTTCTAACCGTTAGATTCTGCTGGATGATGAAGTAATGAGCCGATATATCTGGAAGCAGTGGCACAGAGCTCAGAATGGACCTGTGGAAGTAAAATACAAATATTTTATGGTCCTCTCGAGTGCATCACTTGACTGCCGCCTTTTCTATTTCAGCAATTCTCCTACTCTGATTTATGTTTGTTTTTTTTTTTTTATCTCTAACTCTTTGCTGCATTGTTTCTGGGAACATTTCAGACATCCCCAATGACCCCAAGAGGAATTTCTATAAAACCAGTCAATAAAAAATAAAAATAAAATAATGAAAAGGGGACACAAACATGCAGTTCGTCACCCCTGGCTTTCCAGCCAGTTGAGTAAATGGTTCATTTTACACATCATAAATTGTTATTCTGCGGTTGGAGAGAGACACAGATATTTATTTGGGTTCTTTATAGTGTTGCATTTATTGTTGCTCACGCTAGCTTACCCATGTTGGCATGGATGTTTGGATGTGGCCTTTACACCTCTATGTTAGGCAGCAACTCTAATTGCATTAGTGGTTAGGGAAAGCGATTCACAGGGGTTGATGTTTGGGTCAACAGCTCTATGGTTAGAGGTGAAGGCCTTGAATGCTTCAGCAGGATGCTACTCAGATTGCTTGGTAAAACCATTAAACTTGATTACTGCTGAGTGTTAAGAGCGTTATCCTCCTAATTCAATAGCTATTATTTTCAGAGAACATTTTACTGGGATTTCCTTGGATGTTTTCTCTCTGCTAATGTAAGTAGGTTGAATTACATATGTGCTTTAATGATATTAGATGATGGTGCATCCAAAAAAAATAAATACAATTGTTGGCTTTGATGTTTTTGAGTGATGGAGTGTTAATGCAAACATCAGAAATCTGACCACAAAATACAGGATCAGATCTCAAGGATAGGGTGACCTGCATGTGTATCAGTTTTCCAGGACATATTTTTGTGTATTTATTATTTATTTATTTTGGGTGATTATTTAGTTTTAATGATTAACTTCTGAGTGTGTGTCTATGCCCACCCAGCATTCATCCACTAAAATGAGCCCATGTTAAAGGTGCTATATGTAACTTTTTTTGTTTAAAATAAAAAAAATGTGTCAATACACCATCAATCCTTTTTCCAAAACGTGTGTTTATCTTACCATAATTACCTATGGTAAGCCTGTTATGAGTGTTTATATTTTAGACAGAGCGAGATGCTTTTCATGCGTAATTGGGTACTTGCGTTACTCAACCTTGCATGTCTTATCATATCCATACATTGGAAAAAGTTGCTCCGGCTACTTTGACGCATGTATGGTGTGGAAGAGACATGGGTTAGTTGACACAATGTGTCAGAAAGGTTCAAGAGTAATCACCTGTTTAAAGAAAAAAAGACAAACAGAGTAGAGTCTGCTGGCAAATAGAGAACGTGACAGAGCTTAATAATAAAAATAATAATAATAGTAATAAAACAAGAATCAACATTGGCTTGGCTTTTTGGAGATGGCGAGAACTGAGGGATTTGAAATGTTGTAATAGAGATTACTTTTTTATTACTCAACAGGTCAGACCCGGCGCCAGACACAAATTCACTGACGGGCATTCATTTTTTTTAGGGGGGCACAAATGAAAACAACCTCATTGCATAATAACATGAATCGATTATGATAGGTAATGATCGATAGATATAATAGGCTACTGACGCTAAAGGTTCGATCTTGCACACTGCATCACGTTTACACACTGCCTCCGCAAATTTCGTCCGTCACAAAAAAATGTTTAAAGTATTTTGAGAGGTGTTTTCAGGGCCGCTGGAAGTAATTGTGATCAGTGGGTGCTGTGAATTATTATTAAAAAATAAATAAATAAATTGGCATGTTGTGTGGACCTGTGTCCCTAGGGGGGTTCGGGGGCATGCTCCCCCGCAAGAAAATTTTGTACATTTTAAGGTTAAATGCATCAATCTGGTGCACATTGAGAGCTCAAAATTAAGAGCTTCAACCGGCTTCGACCCATGAACTGTGCACATTGAACAAAGAAAAAGCATTGACTTGTACCTAAAGAGGGCTCAAACATCTAGGCTAGTTAGTTATGATATAGTCTCAGTCTACATTACATTGTATTTTATATTACGCTATAGAATAGGAAAATTACAATACTTTTGTCCTAATTTCTTCACTTGTAAGAAATAAACCCTTGAGCTTTTATTTAGGAGAAAACACCAGATCACCATGCTGATCGTGTGAGCAAGAGCGCACTTTTCTTTAAATCACGCAGCACAAACAGAATGCCTATAACGTTAATTAAAGTCTTGTGCTGTTTAGCCAAAAAAACGACATAGCCTAATACCGAAAACACTCGACGTCAACAAAACATAAACATCTTCCCAAACACATCAAGCTTATTTAAAAACCTCGAAAGCATAAACACTCATTCAAAGTACCTGAATACAACGTATTACGTATTCAGAATACAAATTGTGAGTAGGCTAACAGTAGTCTCCACAGAGCATAAAATATTAATTTCATTTTATTTTTCGTGTTCGCATTTATGAGGAAAAAACAATGATACGGACGTGAGCGCTCTGAAAGCGGCACTAAAAGATGCTTTAAAACTTTCATAGAGACATCAAACAGAAAGCAACCTTTCTTTAAAGTGAATTTCGTTTTGTATTAATTGTATTTTAA
This sequence comes from Semotilus atromaculatus, assembly GCA_031834385.1. NCBI lineage: Eukaryota > Metazoa > Chordata > Actinopteri > Cypriniformes > Leuciscidae > Semotilus > Semotilus atromaculatus. Next base: position 15,800,104 of record JAULUF010000025.1, on the reverse strand, counting down.
TTTTAATCAATGTTTCATCAACCAATTGCCTGGATTTAATAAATAAGAAGTAGGCTAAATAGCAGACGATAATGATGAAACGGAGGCGACGGCGCGTGAACTGCAGCTCGTCTCATAAATGAACCGAAACTCAGCGTATAAGGAAGCCTCTCTCACAGACATGTCTACTTTTAAACAGAACAATTCAAAACGAAAGAAAACAGACTATAGACTGCTCTCTGCATGTAATCCGTATGAAATGTGCATTTCTCTGTGGCGTTTGAACGAAACGTTTGAATGAATGACTCAAAGACTCCGCTATCATGCATGTCCGCGCTCACTATCGACAAACCAATCAATCCGTTTACAATTTAAAAAAAATCAGACCAAACACATTTTTATTTTTATTCAGGAGTTATGTATATTCAGAACGATACCTTTTGATAACAGTAGCCTATTGATAAAAAAAGATATTGTGCAAACAAGACTGGTGGGACTTGACATGGAGTTGGTGAAGGGAGAGACTCGCTCAGGGCGGGCACTAGTGACTCACAGGGCGGGCCGGGCCCCCCAATGCCCGCCCATGGCGCCGGGACTGCAACAGGTGATTAATGTATTTTGTTGAACAGATGAATTGACATATAGTTCTCTAACAGAGTTCATTGTAAAGCATTATCTATTGTGAAGGGTAATTTCATTATGGTTGTTGCAGCGCTATAACCGTCCTCCTCTATTAAAAAGGTACAGCTAATGATAATTTTAAGGGAGGGGCCCACCAACCACTCTAAATATAGGCACCTCGATCATATTCAACCAGGATATAAATATTGAGAAAAATCTGACAACAGAAATAAATGTAAGTGTTTATATATAATAAACTTTGTACACAATCCACAATATAGACTGATGAGGTATGATTAAGAAAACAGCAATACCAATCAACAGCCTTATAAACCGTATGAATTAAATCCCGCTGACATAAAAGCAAACAGCATAGTTTCAGAGGAGAATAATGGATGAAAAGAAAAACCTTATCTGACCATTGTCTATTGAAAAGTGCAAATGTTTCTTTTCGGAAATGTCTGTCGTACTTTGTGTAGACGATGACGATGATGATGATGATGATGATGATGATGATATACAGTTCTGTAAATGACAAACGGTAGTTCAAATGATAACCATCCACTATGTGCTCCCACACAAACACTTTTTTCCTGAGTGCTCATTCCCAAATCCATTTTAGGATGTGATGTCCCTTCAATGAGAGTATTAGTAGTATTCAAACTACTACTACAAAAGAGTCCTTCAAAAATTAGATATACAACTGGGCCCGTATTCATAAAGAATCTTAATGCAAAGAATAGCTCCTAGTGACAAAATGTGGGCGTTTACTCTTAAAATTAAAGAAAAAATCCCAGTAAAGAAAAAAGTCATTCAGAAAGCATCTTAACCCTTAAAAGAGGTCTTAAGGTCAAAATTCTTAGGAGCACGAACAAGGACTTTTAAGAGGCTTAAGAGTTTCTTTAGCAGAGGAGAAAATGGCAGAAAGACAAAAAGGGAGAAGAAATGTGTTGCAGACAATGGATGAGAGTGAGTTTGATACATTAGTATTTATATACACATACATAATGTGTGTGTGTGTGTGTGTGTGAGAACAGTCAAATAGGAAAAATTATGCATGTCATTTCAAAGTGAAGGCTTAGAATAGACCCTATACTTAAAATCACTCTTTTTTTCCTTCTTGGACAACCAACCAATCACAGTCTTCAAAAGATTGTATCATACATAGCAACAGGGTCAACCCCGCCTCCTCACTAAGATGGAAGTTTTTGTCTTTTCCTTACTCAGAGTTGCTCTCAGATCGGTCCCGAATCGCTCTTAAGCTAAGACTCCTACGTAAAAGTTTTTAAGCTAAATTAAGAGTTTTCTGAGAGGATTCTTAGAATCTTTATGAATACGGGCCCTGGGCGTTAGATTGCTAACCAACACGTACATCATAAGGTAAACATGTGAAACAAATGTCAACTTATATACAAACCAACTGAAAAAAAAAGAAGAAAAAAAAACATAGAAAACTCCTGACATAAGAGCTTTGGAAGCAGCCATACTCCTAGTGGAGTGAGCTCGAATAGCCAAAGGTGAAGGCTGACCAGCCGACTCATAGGCAAGTGAGATGGCCTCGACCACCCACTTGCTCATCCTCTGTTTAGACACAGGGCACCCCTTTTTGGGTGGCCCAAAGCAGACGAACAACTGTTCTGATTTTCATGGCAGCTCTGTGGACATAGGCGTCTAAAGCCCTAACCGGGCAGAGGAGGTTAAGTTTCTCTTGGTTTGACGTCAGAAAAGGGGGAGGACAGAAGGCTTGCAGAACAATAGGCCAAACAACATTAGTTGGAACCTTAGGAACATAACCCGGTCTAGGATGGAGAAAAGCTTTTACCATGCCGGGCGAAAATTCCAAGCACGAGGGGGAAACCGAGAGAGCTTGAATATCCCCAATTCTCTTTAGGTAAGATATAGCAGGCAAAAATATAGTCTTGAGAGTAATGAACTTCTCAGAGACTTCCTCAATGGGCTCGAAAGGAGCAAGGGAGAGGCCCTCTAGAACGATGGCCAGGTTCCAGGTCGGCACCCTCGTGCGTACTGCTGGCCTCAGCCTCAAAGTGCCACGAAGGAAACGGGATATGAGTGGGTGTCTCCCCAGAGAAGCTCCACTTAAAGGGACATGGAAAGCAGATAAGGCCGCCACGTACACCTTCAGTGTGGAGTGGGATAACCCAGAGGAGAAACGCTTCTGCAGGAATTCCAGCACTGCACCCACCGGGCAGTTAACTGGGTCCAACAGATGTTCTCCACACCAAGAAGTGAAAAGTTTCCACTTCAGGGCATATAATTTCCTAGTGGCCGGAGCTCTGGAGTGAAGGATGGTCTCAACGACCTCAGTCGAGAGACCAGATTCTATGAGCTGGGCCCCCTCAGAGGCCAAGCCCACAATTTCCATAGCTCTGGGCGGGGGTGAAAGATCGACCCGCTCGCCTGAGAGAGAAGGTCCGTCCTGATAGGAATCTCCAGAGAGAGCCGACGAGGAGAGATATTAGGTCCGCAAACCATACTCGGGCCGGCCAGTACGGGGCTATCAACAGTAGACTGACCCCGTCCCGGCAAACCCTCTCCAGAACTCCTGGGAGCAGAGCAATCGGGGGAAATGCGAACAGACGTGACCTCAGCGACGGCTGCACCATAGCGTCCAACCCCAGCGGGGCTGGATGACTCAGAGAGAACCACAGTGGACAGTGTGATGTCTCCCTGAATGCAAACAGGTCTACCTCGGCAGAAACGAAATTACTCCAAAGGAGCTGCACCACCTCGGGGTGGAGTCTCCATTCCCAGGCCTCGGCCCCTGCCTCGACAGGATGTCTGCCCCCTGATTCAAATACCCCGGGATATAAATCGCCCTCAATGAAAGAAGCTTCCCCTGGGACCACAGGAGGATCTGGCGAGCCAGCTTGTATAACGGGCGCGAACGCAGCCCTCCCTGGTGATTTATGTAGGAGACCACCGATGTGTTGTCTGACCGGACAAGAACATTATGGCCTCTCAGGTCTGGGAGAAACTGTTTCAAAGCCTGGAACACTGCCAACATTTCTAGACAATTTATATGCCACGAGAGATGGTGGTCCTGCCACAGACCCTGAGCTGGGTGACCACTCATGATCGCCCCCCAGCCCGTGAGGGAGGCATCCGTCGTAAGCGTTACACGACGACAAGGAGCTCCCAGCACGAGACCCTGGGACAGGAACCAAGGTTCTTTCCACATGGCCAGGGCGCGAAGACCCCGTTGCGTGACCTTGATCATGCGGAGCGGGTTTCCCCTCGGGGAGAAACTGAGCCACCACTGCAACGGTCTCATGTACAACAGGCCGCAAGGAATAACGTTGGACGCTGCTGCCATCAGACCTAACAGTCTCTGGAACTTTTTCACAGCGAGTGACTGGCCTAGCTTGACCTGTTTGACGGCCGTAAGGATCGAAGCGATATGAGCAGGAGACAGGCGTGACTGCATCGTCGTTGAATCCCAAATTACACCCAGAAAGGTGGTACTCTGAAGTGAAGATAGCACACTTTTCTTGGCATTGAGCCTCAACCCCAGTGTCTGAATATGAGCGAGAACGTCATCTCAATGCCGAGCCGCCTGATGCTCCGATTGAGCTAGAATCAACCAATCGTCGATATAATTTAAAAAGCGGATGCCCTGGAGTCGTAGTGGAGCCAGAGCTGCATCCATTTCGTAAACGTTCTGGGAGAGAGAGCTATTGTAGAAACTTCCCTACTGTACGATTTAGCAGGCGCAGATCTAAAATTGGACGCGACCCCCCATCCTTTTTCGGAACTATGAAGTACCGGCTGTAAAAACCTGACTCCCTGCTGGGAGGAAGAACTCATTCTATAGCCTCCTTCAGCAGAAGAGTATTTACCTCCTGTTCCATTACCAGAGCCTGCTCGGGGCCCACCACTGTCGGTAGGACCCCCTTGAATCGAGGCAGACGAGACCTGAACTGTATAGTTCGACTGTTTGCAGGACCCACCTCGCTGGGACCGTCTACGCCCCACCACGAAGGCAGGGTTGGCAGAATGGGCCCCTGAGGGCACCGTGAAGGAATGGGCACCATATGATGTGGTGAACTCCTTTCCCTCACGGTGGGGACTACTCTCAGCATCCTGACGCCAGTGACGTCAGGATTTCTTTGACGAAGCCTTCTTCGCGATAATGACTGTCCTCAGATCAACCCTACCCCTAGAAGACTTTGCCTGAGAGCGCTGCGTCTCTCTGTTTCTGTTGCGCTCGGTGTGAGGAGCTACCCGACGGCCGAGGCTGCTCCCGCCAAGCAGCCCCGGAGACATGAACTCGAAGGGGAAGGCATTTTTGGAGCGCCGCCACCTGCTTTTTTTCTTCTTGAAACCTCTCGATGACCGAATTCACTGAGTCACCGAAAAGGCCAGCTGTAGAGAGCGGGGCGTCCAGGAGGAAGGATTTCTCTTTCTCCTTCATATTGGAAAGATTTAACCATAAGTGTCTCTCCGTGGCCACCAGGGCTGCCATCGAACGGCCCACAGAACTGGCCGTCGCCTTGGTGGCACGGAGAGATAAATACATTGGTTACCTATTAAGTTCCGTATCAATTACAAGGTATTGCTACTGACCTATAAAGCCCTAAATGGTTTAGCTCCAGTCTATTTAACGGACCTTCTATCGCCCTACAATCCGTCGCGCTCTTTAAGATCACTAAATTCGAGGCTTCTGGTCATTCCTAGGATATCCAGATCCACCAAAGGAGGGAGGGCGTTCTCACATTTAGCTCCTAAACTCTGGAATAGCCTTCCTGATATTGTTCGAGGCTCAGACTCGCTGTCCCAGTTTAAAACCAGATTAAAGACGCATCTCTTTAACCAAGCATTCACATAATGCTTACCTTTTATACTACTGCCGAATCAGATCGAATGCATTAATATTATGAACATCAGCTACGCTAATTATTTCTCATCTGCCTTTCTGCTGTTATCCCCATGTTATTCTGCTGTAAATAGCGTTCGTCAGCTCCAGTTTGTATCCAGCCTCTCACGGAGACTTCGGATGATCCAACACCTGTGATGAGACGACTAAACGCCTGTGGAGAGACGACTCGACGCCTGTGAAGAGACGACTCAACGCCGGCGATATGTTATGCCCTAAATTAATACATGATGAACTAACTGTATTTTCTATGTACATTTTTAATGCACTTTCTGTAAAGCTGCTTTGAAACAATGTGTATTGTGAAAAGCGCTATACAAATAAATTTGAATTGAATTGAATTGAATAAATCAGCTGCCTGACGAAGTTCACGTATAACATCAACACTGATCTCCTCCCCTTCACTCACATCTTTTAATAAGTTGGCCTGATAAGCTTGTAAAATAGACATTGTGTGCAAACAAGCTTTGCCCACCAAAGCCGAAGTATTTCTTAAAGGCTTGGTGGGCAACGCCGGTGTCTTAAAAGACGATGCCGAATAAGGAGAGAGATGATTAACAAGCGTCTCCTCAGCCTTAGGCATCGCCCCATATCCATATAATTTAGCCCCCGCTATATTAGAATAGGTGGATGAATGCTGGCTAAAAATACGGGAAGACACAGGTTTCTTCCATGATCTAGATACCTCAGTATGGAGATCGTGAAAAAATGGAAGAGACCGGCGTGGAGGCAAAGTGCGAGAAGGCAAAAATCGTTCGTCTAGCTTGCTTTTTGAACGAGATTCCTGCCTATCTGCTGGCCACTCAATACTTAATTTTTCAACAGCTTGAGTGAGCACCTCCATTAACTCTGACTGAAGTGACGAGTCCCCAGTCTCTGCTGTATCTACACTTTCAACATCCAGCTCCTCGGAACTGGATAGTTGAAGAACTGGTGCCTCACTCTGGACGGAAGAAACCGCAGCGCGTGCTTCCGAAACCAGATCTGAGGCACTGGATCTAACAGGTAAGGGTTGAGATAAGGCCGGGCTAGTCTCAAACCCCGCTGTTAGATCCATTTGCGATCCCCACGACAAGCGCTGCCACTCTGCCTCGACAGAAGCGGGACCCGAGCCGCGGGGAGCGCGAACCGAACCACTCTCCTCGAAGAGTGATCGGCGGGAGCGGAGTGTTCTTAGGGGAAAACGCTCGCAATGCACACAATCAGCCCCCTCGAGAGCTGACTGGGCATGCTGCACTCCCAAACAAACAACACATAAGTCGTGTGTATCCCCGCCAGTTAGATAGCGTGTGCACGGAGGAACACACTTCTTATATTGCTGCTCGCTCGCCATGATATATATATATACAGTATTGTTACATGTTATTGTTATAGTAGCATGTTAGCAGCAGCATGTTATTGTTGCATAAACTTTACATTGTAGCTACTAGTTAAACTGGTGCCAGACTAAAATGTACGTTATAAAATGTGATTGGAGTTAAAAACATTAAGTCTAATGCTAAATGTATATACATGTAGCCTATGACACAATGACATCGCATTCAGTAAATGTTTGCACGTGCTGAGTTAGAGTCAGGCACTGTGGGTTTGAAAAGACAAATCAAACATTATAGGCTTCATGTTTTTACTCCAACATTTGCTATGGCTATTGTTATTATTTCATGCAGCCCTACATATGCCTACATGGCACAACACACTTGGGAGTTCATATATATAGTGTATGTATGTATTTAGTAAATTTCATAATTTTAACCAGAAAAATCTAAAATAGTTTCTCCTGATATCAGCATGTTCACAGGTGTTTTTTTCCTAAATGTTTTCTTTTACAGGAACCAGAAGACACTGATGAGTCCTGCTGACATTCAAAAACTCAAACACTTTGGAGATGACAGGTATGTAGCCTACTATGTTTTAGGAATGACAGAAAGCTGTGGGACTGTCCTAGTCTCTGTCTTTAGATCAGTGTTTACTAATGTGCTTTTTTGTCATTTGTTGTGTATCTTTGGATAGTGTTGTGTTGTAAATAAATCCAAACCATTTAAAAGCCATTATTGTTTAAGTCTCTCCTCACTCTTTGTGCAAGGTTCCTGATAATGACAGCTGATAGCACCTTATAGGGCCATTAGGGGAGTGTCTTTGTCTTTCTCAGGTGTGAAACACTAAATATTCATGGTTTGATGGTTCATGGTTCACGCCTCCTCGCATAAAGCTTTCTAACACAAAACACGTCTTAGAAATTTTAAATCAATATATTGTCTTATCTAAATGAGTAGTCAGGATGATTTTCACATAGTTTTGAAGCAAATATTCTAGGCCACGTGATACAATTTTCAAAAGTCTTGTGAATAAATAATTAGTATGGGTTTTATTACCTTATTTCAGGGACAATGTTTTTTAGTTTTTTCACAAACCACGCATAAACGTCATTATCTCAAAACTAAAAATGTTTACATACATGCTGCTGACATATTACTGTAGCAGAGTTTGTGCTGGATACAGTGTAATCAGACTTTAGCCATGAAAATGTCACAAGTATCAGAAATAAGCACAAATGTCAGAGCATGTCAAAACACTTCCAGGACCCAGAAAACACCTCGGACCCCAGGGGGTTAATAACTAAGGATCGTCGCGACGGAAGTGAATCTATCAAAACTAACTTTAGCTGGAAAATAACTTTATTCAACAGCTGCTATAAAGCCAAAACATTCTCTGTTACTTTAATTTCCTTTTATCACTGTAAAGCTGCTTTGAAACAATCTATATTGTTAAAAGCGCTATATAAATGTGACAAGTCTTTAGACATGGTAGGTATCCACATTGGTTGGATCAGACAAAAGCGATACAGAGTAATTAACAGGGCCTAACAGTTTAACAAGCTTTTGCAGGGCCTTTCCATTTTGCTGAAAATTTGGCCATAAAGCCATCATCTGCTCTGGAAATGGGGTGAGTTCGTACCCAAACTACATCTCCGACCTGGAATTGAAACTACTGGTCATACCATTTCTGCTTGGCTTGGGCTTGTTCTACATTCTCTTTTGCTGCATTTTTCAGGCCGAAAGGGAGACAAACAAATTCATATAGCCCTGTGGAAGTTACAAAAGCGGTCTGCTGAATGCTGTCAGACTCCATCTCCACCTGCCAGAAGGCACTTTTGAGGTCAGAATACTAAAGACAGTGGTTCCCTTTAGTGATTCCAGGATATCCTGTATCTGGGGCATAGGGTAGGCATCAAGTCTGGATCCTCCATCCTTCTTTTGAACTACTACCACCGGAGAAGCCCAAGGAGAAGTAAACATTCGAATGATCCCTTTGGCCAATAATTCCTCTGTATTTGTGCTTCAATTAATTGTTGTTTTTCATCAGTGGTTATGATGCAGTGTTTAATAAAGTTTGTCAAACCAATTTATCGGATACAAACAGTAGGCCAGTTTAAGATCAGACTCTCCAGTTTTTTTTCTTGTCTGATGATCAATGTCTGAAGCCAGCGGGTGAGTGGAAATGTTACAATGTTACTATGAATTATATTAGGTTGTAGTACTACTACCGTCCCTGTTCAGCTGCCAATCTATAACCGTCCTCCTCTATTAAAAAGGCACAGCTAATGATCATTTTAAGGCTGTTACAGCGCTGTGCTGGAATTTATTTTCGAGAAAGTATTGTGTCTATTAATGGGTATAGCTACAGTAACTTCTTCAGATAATCAGCATGCGATCTAAACCGGTTATATCGCTTAAGTCTAGTATTGATTGTTTTATTAGCAGTAGTCATGCATCCGCGCAATCACACAGAGCCGAAGCACAACCAAAACAATGTTTTTCCACAAAACGAATGCTGTTTTTGTTTTGGGCCAAAAAGTTACTTTAAAATGTGAATTACTCATGTATGGCATCAAACAAAAGTGCATAAATGGTAAGTTTCCCAAAACATTTTAAACATGTAAATTGTGGGTTTTTTTTTTTTTTTTTTGGAGGTGGGATTTATTTTATGGATTGTATTTTTATACAATCTGTTTGTCAGTGTGTAATTTATTGTATTGCAAGCGATTTATATAATATTAAGCAATATTTGCAAGCAATATAAATCACATAATTTTCATTTAAAAATAACACTTTTAGGACAAAAGAAAAGAAAAAAGTGAGAGTAACAGTCAGCTCTGCACCTGTTCAGTTATGCTTGCTCTTTTTACAGCTCAATGAGTTCGACACCTTCAGTACTCTTTGATTTCTCCTGCCTGTGCTGTCAGCAGTCTCATTAGAGCCGCGCATATATGGCACGCTCTCCATCCTCGACAACAATAGAGCTCTTTCTGTGAGGGATTTTGTGTTTCTATAGCAGTAAATGTGTTGGTCTTCTGTTCCTCCGTACAGAGGGGTTTCTTCCCCTTTTTCAATCATCACTGTCCCTGCTCTGAGGATAAGACCATCATTAGGTTGAACGAGTCAAATAATTGTTCCAGTAAGGTGGCAAAGTGTCTCAATGGTGTCCTTACATGCTTGATCTGTTTGCTGGGGCCTCATGGATCTATAAGCCCTAGTTGGAGTCAACAGCCCTCTGAAGCCACATAAAAGCAATAGGATTTGGACCTTGGTGCTGCAGCAGGCAGGCAAAGTATGATTTTGATTTTTTCCAACGAGCCCCAAGTCCATTATAAAGCACAGCCTCTAGTGTTAATGGCCTTGATAAGCCTGGACTTTGGACTCACACCCTTTTAAAAGAGTCCATTTGGTCCTGCTTAGTTGACCCAGGTTCTCCTTAGGCCTTGAGTGAATTATAAATGTTGACCTCAGATCTTTTCTTGTTGTGCACAATCCCTAACCAGACATTTGTGAAGACCACAATCTGAATGCAATATTGCTGACATACATGAAAGCACAATTAAGTGGTGAAGAATTAAGTGTGAATACAGTTTATGAGCCTGAATTTTCATGTTAAGTTTCCTGCTTTCTGTTTACCGACTATTAAGACTAAACTGCCTGTCTTTCATTAACAGGCCTCGCACAGTCGTCGTCTTCTGGATTTGGTTTAACCCGATATGCTTAGTTGTTTAGACCACCACACAAAGCAACTTTCTTCACAATTCAGGCTGCTTGTGCCCAGTTGTGGTGGAACATGTTGAACGTGACGGAACTTTAAAGCAGACAAGTTCAGCAAACATGTGAGTTTTATATCCACAACCCTAAAAATAAAGCCAACAGTAAGTCATGTGGACAGGGGTCCACGCCATGAAAATACCAGAACATCAAATGACAAAATTCACTCTTAACATCCATCTTTCTCTTGATGATTGGGAGTTGTTCTTTTGAAGCTCATTTTTTAGCACTTGTTTCACTGAGACATTTTTCCTTGTGTTGCATGTCTTTCTAATGACCCAGCAGTAAATCTTGCTTTGGTTTCTGTGTTTGAATTGGCTCTTTGGGGGTCATATGTAAGCTAATGATTAATGGTGTTCAATAAAGTGGATGAAAGGAAAATGTCTGCGTTTCCTCGCCCTCTCTTTGGGGGCTTTAAGTCACAAGTGTTTTAAATGTTTTCCTATATTTCCATGATTCAGCCATTCCTTGGCATTAGAGAAAGCAGTTGTCTTTCCTGAACTACAAAAAGAAAGTAAGTGATAAGGACAGAAATATAAATAAAGTATTAAGAAGTCAAATATTTATCATATCAAACAGAATCCTTGAACAAACAGAATTCTTACAACAATGTTAATATATTATTGGTGTAGATTTTCTTGTGTAGATTTTTAATAAATATAAATAGAAAAATAAAATGGTGCATAGAAAATAAAATGTCTCATAATATATAGTTTGAGCTTCTAAGGTTTCTGAAGATTAAGTTCTTGTTTTCACCCACCTATTAATTTATCAACATAATTCATCATATTCTAGTTACTGGAGCTGAAATTTCTCAATGGTTTTATTTAATTGTGTGTGATTGAAGGCTGACATACATTAACATACTTTTGTACAGATTGTTGCCTTGAATTGCATTCTGAACAAATCAATGCTGGGTGCCGAGTCTGCTGATTTTGGGCATTCAGAGTTGACAATTTTCACAGAAAATAGCACAGTGTAAGCATATGAAAATCAAATTCTAATAGTATCACAATACTAAAATAACACCATATATATACGTATACACACACACACACAATAAGATATAAATATGAACCAGGTGTCTATGACAACCCTGTTAAGCCAGAGTAATATTTTAGATCAGCATACTACTTAGCTCTTACATGACAGTCTGGTAGAATACAATGACTTGCAGCATTCATCTCTCAGAAGCACAGAACTGGTGTGTTGTATTTCCTCTGCCCGTGGGTTTGTTCTGTGTCTCACGCTGTGTTGTGAATTAGCCTCTGGGCAGTCGCTGCACTCCTCTCTGAAGCACTGAGCAAGCTGGGTCAATACAGTGAGCAGGTAATGACTTTCCCAGTTGGACCCAAAGGTGTGAGTGGAGAGGATGGGTGGAAAGTAGCTGCAGACACTGAACCCACCACATAGTGAGTTATTGTTGATTTGTTGACTTTATAAATGTTACCATAGAAATGTAAATTGGAATGCAATAAACGACATCCAGTGTATGGGAAAAAATCTAATGAAATCCGTTTTGAGCTACATTCATACGTGGTTTGAAATCCTATTCAAAACGCATTTCTAAGAGTCTGTTTTAGTCTGACCGCTCTAATCGGAATTCACGTGGTTTATGTCATCGCATGGTTTATGGTTTGTTGTTTTTGGCGTTTGACTAACACAATGTCATTGCCATAAACTAATTCATATATTCGGGAAAACGAAAGAGCGCCACAGGATCCACAGATCACACAGTGTGGACCGTTAAGGCCCTTTAGAATAATTTACATCAGATTCCAATCGGATACACAAATAATTGGATTTGGACTGACAGTGTGAACACAGACTTATTGCTCATGCTCGTGTACATGCTCATGCACATGTACAACAGACGTTCCCTTTCGTAGTCACTTCGAGTTACGAATGACGACAAAATGGGGTTTCGCTTAGAAGCCTATCATCTTCAAGAAATATAAAATGAGCCAATGGCAAAGAAATGCCATGGGTCTGCGGAATTTGCATAGTGTAACTCCTCCCCACCTCGTGGGTATAAAAGGAAGGATGCTGGCAACATGCAGATATGTTTTTGCTTCTGAGCCAAGAGGTCCTCTTTACTCCTGCAGCCTATTCTCTTACTATCCTCAAGAATCTTCTAGACGAGCAGCTTCCGGTAGGTGTTGGTGTGATGGCGTGTTCCAGCGAGTTTCACATTCCTGCCTGCTGATCTGTGCATTGGTCTGCAACAGTGTGTGTGTTTCTCCCTGGACGCTTCAGCACTGCTGTGAGCTTTCTCTCACAAAAAGAGCTTTTCTCTGACAAAAAGAGCTTGTCTTTTTAAAGACTCTCTGCCCGTGTATTTCTGAGTGCGATAGTCTAATAGATTCAGCTGATGGGCAAGGACACTGTTTGCTGTGTTTGGGCTGCGCTCAGACAGCGTTCGTGGATGCGTCATGTTCCCGAACATGACCATTGCAGTGTTATGGTCAAGACTCAATGAGCTCAATAGAGCGAGAGTCCCCTCATCCACACCCCAATCTATTCTCTCCACAAGAGGGAATACTTTGGCTGGTGGCAATACTTTGGCAGAGGAAGCTGATGTGGAACAAACCAACGATTTATCCTCGGTCCACACCCCCCTCTTACACATTGCAACCCGTGTGGTTTCCGGATGAGTTTGCTGACCACTCGTGTTCAGAGGACAAGCAGCTCATCCGGCGCCCCGGCAGATGATATCATGTCTATAACCCCATCACAAGGTTAGCTGGAGTCCTCTGGAGATGAGGGTTCGGCTGTGCTGCCACCTCCGAGTGTGCCAGCCTGTCGAGTCTGATCTAAAGTTGACAGCTATACTTTCCCGGGCCGCCGCGAGCATCGGGCTTATGTGAAATCTACCGTGTCCCGAGTTCTCAAGGTTGTTGATTGGTTTTGGGGGGGGGCGACCCCAATTCCTTTGCATGAAGAGGTCATGAGATCGTAGGAGTCTCCTTGCGGCCTGCTCAGCGGCCTCTTCTCTGCCCTCATTGAGGCCGTGGCCAAGGGTACACTGGTGTTCTGTGTCACCACAGCGCCTCTAACTGGCTTGGCGACCCTAAGCACCCCTCCAATGCCTGTAGTTTTTTTTTGTCTTCTCCTGTGGCAAAGACCTATAGAGTTGCGGGGCTGGCTGCCGCCTCACTGCATGCTCATGCACAAGGGTAGGGCTGATTCAGGGTTCATACAAGAGCTGCGTGCCACCACCGACCTCGCTCTACGAGTGACGAAGGTGACCGCACACTCCCTGGGTCAGGTGATGTCCACATGCTCACACATCTCTGGCCATATGGTCACACATCTCTGGCTTAACCTGGTTGATATGCGCGAGGCTGAGTGAACCCGCTTTCTCAACTACCCCATATCCCAGGCTGGCCTTTTCTGCAGCGCTGTCGAGAACTCTGCCCAGCAGTTCTCGGCCGCCCAGAAGCAGACTGATGCTATCAAACGTTTTCTGACCCCGCGGCCAGCTGCTGCCACCCGGCCACTGGCTCAAACGCCTTAGTCCGCTCGCCGCCGAACGCGCCCTTCTGCAACTTCCGCCCCCTCCGTCCCGCTCGGCAGCTTTTACCCGGGCCGCGCCGTAGAGGTGGTCACAGGAAGGCGCACCAGCCTGTACCAGTCCCACAGCCGGCCGAACACCAAGCGATGCGGCGCTCCCGTTACGGGCAGCTCACAGATGGATGAGTTCTTCCAGGAAGTGGTTGCAGGGCCACTCCTTCCCTGGTGGAGGGCCAGGGGAGAATCTCTTCTCTAAATAACTGACATTCCCATCTCTGAGCCCACAGAAAGCGCGGATGGCAGTGTGCGCCACTTACGAGCGGTATATGACCGTGCCCCCACACTGGGATGCTCCGCCTCTCACGTCTGGGCCGGTCATTCTGCCTCACTGCCCCATCATGGGTACGTCTGTGGTTCACATGGCCCCGCTGATTCAGTCTTGGAGCTTTCCAGTCTGTCCCGCTGGCTCACGAGAACCATCAGGCTCGGCTATGCAATTCAGTTTGCATGGTCTCCTCCCCTCTTCCGGGGAATCCGCTATACCGTGGTGGGTGGCAATGCCCCTGTCATGCGTGTGGAGGTCTACTGGCGAAGGGTATGATCAAGACCAACCCCTCCAGCCAAAATGAAGTCCGGCTTCTACAACCCCTACTTCATTGTACCCAAGAAGAGCGGTGGGTTATGACAAATCCTGGACCTGCGCGTCTTGAGCAGTTCCCTTCACACTCATCCATTCAAGATGTGCATGGCCAAACGTATTTTCGAACGCATTTTCGGCCACAGGATTGTTTTTTCAGCGATCGACCTGAAGGACGCCTACTTTCATGTCTCCATTCTTCCTCGACACAGACCTTTTCTACGGTTTGCTTTCAAGGGGCGGGCATGCCAGTACACGGTTCTCCCATTCGGGTCAGCCCTGTCATCGAGGCAGCCCTTGTGCCGCTACGGCAACACAGGGTTCGCATCCTGAACTATTTCACCGACTGGCTGATCCTAGCTCACTCTCGAGACCAGGTTTGCGAACACAGGGACCTTCTGCTCCGGCACCTAGCCAGTTTTGGCTTTTGGGTCAACTGGGAGAAGAGCAAACTTTACCCTGTGCAGAGGATCTCTTTTCTCGGTATGGAAATCGACTCCATCGCCATGTGCGCACAGCTTACGAGCGAGTGCGTGCAGTTATTGCTGACTTGCCTGAGACAATTCGAGGGCAAGAATGTGGTTCCACTGAAATACTTTCAGAGGCTCCGGGGGCATGTGGCATCCGCAGCCGCAGCAACGCTGCTCGGTTTGCTTCATATGAGACCACTTCAGCTCTGGCTTCGCGATCGAGTCTCAAGGTAGGCATGGCAACAAGGCACGTTCCGAGTACCAGTTACTCCAACCTGCTGTCAGAATTTCACCCCGTGGTCAAACCTCACTTTTCTACAGGCCAGAATACCCTTAGATCGAGTTTCCAGGCATGTTGTTGTCTCAACAGCAGTGGTGGACGAAGTACTCATACCATGTACTTGAGTAAAAGTAGAGATACTCAGGGTAAAATAATACTCAAGTAAAAGTAGAAGTGCTGCCTTTAAACATTCACTTGAGTAAAAGTACAAAGGTATTTGCCTTCAAATGTACTTGAGTATCCAAGTACTTTGATTTTTTTATGGCCATAATGTCCTATTATAATTTGACACAAGATTCTTGCTTAACTCAGTCTACATGAAGACTAATGTCACTCTTGGCACACCAATCTATTAATAATATATATATATATATTTTAATTGAATACATTTTTGTGTGTGTTTAATTTAGGAGGGAAGGGGACTGTCCCCATAAGGTATATTTACAGTATTTACTGTATATATTTTTCTCGAGCGTCTATGGTCATAATTATTAACATCCTAATGTTATGATACATTCACATAAACCTGCACAACGCCATTTAATATATATATATATATAAATACACTACCGGTCAAAAGTTTTAGATCAGTAAGATTTTTTATGTTTTTAAATGAAGTCTCTTCTGCTCACCAAGGCTGCTTTATTTGATGAAAAAAAAAAAAAAAAGACAAACAGTAATATTGTGAAATATTATGACAATTTAAAATGACTGTTTTCTATTTTAATATATTTTTTAAATGTAATTTGAAAGCTGAATTTTCAACATCATTACTCCAGTCTTCAGTGTCACATGATCCTTCAGAAATCATTCTAATATGCTGATTTTATGCTCAAAAAACATAAATTATTATTTTCAATGTTGAAAACAGTCGTGTACCATTTTTTCCCCCAAAATTCTATGATGAATAGAAAGTTCAAAAGAACAGCATTTATTTAAAATATAATCTTTTCTAACATTATAAATGTCTTTACTGTATAACTTTTGATCAATTTAACTCATCCTTGATGAATAAAAGTATTTTCTAATTTCTTTCCCCCAAAAATAAAAAATAAATTCTTACTGACCCCAAACTTTTGAATGGTAGTGATTAATGTTACAAAAGCTTTCCATTTCAGATCAATTCTGTTCTTTTGAACTTTCTATTCATCAAAGAATCCTGAAATAAAAATGTAAAAAACTGTTTTCAACATGGATAATAATCATAAACGTTTCTTGAGCATCATATTATAATAATTTCTGTAGGATCATGTGACACTGAAGACTGGAGTAATGATGCTGTAAATTCAGCTTTGATCACAGGAATAAATTACACTTCACTACATATTCACTTAGAAAACCGCTGTTTTAAATTGATATAGTATTTCACAATATTACTGTTTTTTTTTTGTTGTATTTTTTATCAAATAATTGCAGCCTTGGTGAGCAGAAGAGACTTCATTTAAAAACATAAAAAATCTTACTGATCTAAAACTTTTGACCGGTAGTGTATAGGCTACACACACACACACACACACAGATCTATATATTCTATGTTATGGGAGCAGACAATTTCCCTCCAGAATTACACACTCAAACGTATTAACGCTGTTTCTGCTACTCCCCAGAAAAAAAAAAATATATAGGCCTACAATAATAGCTGCTGCTCTCTGCTCCGCTTAAAATCATTGGCAACGCGATTTGTTTGGAACTATTGAGAGCTACACGAATTACGTGACCGCGCGGCGGCGAGATCACTGTGTCGCAACCATAGGGTCGCAACCGTCCCTGGCCCATGTCCCCCAGCACTCGCGGTCAGTCCGCACTTTCGTGACGTAACGGCACTTTGACTGTCGGGAAGAAGTCTGCTGCGGAGCCCGCATCAGTGCGGACTCGGCAAAGGTGCGCATCGAGGGCGCAAATCGACAAATGGCAATGGCAAATGGCTAAAATGACAAATGGGACACGCTACTCTCACGGACTTAACGGAGACGCGCACGTAGCAGTCCACTAGACCGAAAGTGCACATGAAGTGTGCCATTTGGGACGGGGCCATTCGCAACTCTCATTATTTAACGGCTCTGGTTCGCGCAGGCAATTCAAAACAAAGCGCGCGCGCTGTACTGTGATTGATTGGTGACTCGTTTGACCAGTTACGTTTTTATCCACTCATAAATAAAAAGGAATGACTGATTTTGAAAATGTAGTAGAGTAAAAAGTAAGATATTTGACTTTGAAATGTAGTGGAGTTAAAGTAAAAGTCTCCACAAATTTAAATACTTGAGTGAAGTACAGATACGCAAAAAAGCTACTTAAGTACAGTAACGAATTACATTTACTTCGTTACTGTCCACCACTGCTCAACAGATGCCTCCACCAAGGGCTGGGGCGCCATGTGCAATGGATATGCTGCCGCGGGCTCCTGGAAAGGACCCCAGCACCTTTGGCATGTAAATTGCCTCGAGTTGCTGGCAGTACGTCTCGCTCTGCACCGCTTCAATGCGCTGCTCAAGAACAAGCATGTACTAGTCCGGTCAGACAATACCGCGACAGTAGCGTACATCAACCAACAAGGTGGTCTACGCTCCTCCCATATGTCGCAACTCGCCCGCCACCTCCTCTTATGGAGTCAAAAGCAGCTGAGGTCACTTCAAGCCATTTACATTCCGGCGGTCCTGAATTGTGCAGCCGTCGAGCTCTCACGGTTGGGGACTCCATCCCCAGTCGGTTCAGCTTATTTGGGATCAGTTTGCCTCCCACGACTCGTCCCATTGCGACCTGTTTTAATCCCTGACCGAGGGCAAGCTCGACACGGATTCACTGGCGCACAGCTCACCGCAGGGCCTACGCAAGTATGCGTTTCCCCCAGTGAGCCTTCTTGCACATACCCTGTGCAAGATCAGGCACAGACCCTGTGCAAGATCAGGGAGGACGAGGAGCAGGCCAATTTGATTGCACCTCATTGGGAAAGGACAACCTGATCATCAGGTTCCTGAGAGGCGCTAGGAGACTGAATCCTCCTCGCCCTCCTCTAGTTCCCTCTTGAGACCTCTCAGTGGTTTTAAATGCCCTGCAGAGTTCTCCCTTTGAGCCTCTGCAATCAGTGGAGCTTAAGTTCCTGTCAGTTAAGACAGCACTCCTGGTTGCATTGGCCTCCATTTAGAGGGTAGGGGACCTGAACGCATTTTCCGTTGACGAAGCGTGCCTGGAATTCGGGCCGGCATTTTCTCACGTGATCCTGAGACCCCGTCCTTTCGAGATCAGGTGGTGAACCTCAGACTTACGCAGGGCACTGGAAGACAGCCGAGTGGCGGGATTAGACTGGGAACCCCATTTCGTCATCATTCTGCGTAACTCGAAGTGACTACGAAAGTACGAGGTTACGAATGTAACCCTCGTTCCCTGAGTAGGGAAGAAACGAAGAAATATATCTGCATGTTGCCAGCGTCCTTCCTTTTATACCCACGGGGTGGGGCAGAGTTACGCTATGCAAATTTCCGCAGACCCATGGCATTTCTTTTCAATTGGCTCGTTTTATATTTCTCGAAGTTGATAGGCTTTCTAAGCGAAACCCCATTTCGTCGTCATTCGACGTAGCGTCTCCGTTCCCTACTCAGGGAACAAGGGTTACATTCGTAACCGAGACGTTCGTTATGATTCAATTTAACTTAAAGTTAAAAAGCAGTTGGAAATAACTTTGCGGAGAAATGCTGAACGAACATCCCACCGCCGTCCACACTGCTGAGAGCGAATTTTAGATTAATAGGAGGCTATGTAAATATATGCTGCAATAACATTCTTTCCCCTCAATAATAAAATAAACACCACAGCATCTGATCATAGTGATTTTAATATGCCTATGTTTGGACCAGCTCAACGGCATCATGTCAAAAGATGAGGTTAAAATTACGCTGTTATGATAGTTTGATTACAAAGTAGCCTATATTTTAGACTTTAGTTTGAATTAATCCATTTTCTTCGCATGACACATTGGCATTACAGTATATAGATGCTCTTTAGGCATTATATTGCATTTATTTTATGTATCATTGAATGGAACGGGATTTCTCGGCATAAATGTCCCAAGTTCTTCACATATAATTCAGTCTACAGGCTTTCATGGACAACCTAGGTTTCTAAGTTTTGTTACAAGCTGTTC
The DNA here is from genome assembly GCA_031834385.1 of Semotilus atromaculatus. NCBI lineage: Eukaryota > Metazoa > Chordata > Actinopteri > Cypriniformes > Leuciscidae > Semotilus > Semotilus atromaculatus. Next base: position 15,780,482 of record JAULUF010000025.1, on the reverse strand, counting down.
ACACATTGGCAATAAAAAAAAAGCAATTAATAGATGAAAATTCTTACATATAGCCCCTCTAAAAGCAGAAAATAAAATGCACAAGTCTAGAGAAGAATGCTCTCCATCCTGATGAATTGCACACACACACACACACTTCCATTTGAAACTGTATCGCTCCAAGAGTAGTTGAACATTCCACAACAGTCCTGGAAAAAAAGGCCACCTGGTTTCTTTCTTGTTTTTAAATAGGTATCCGTGATATTATGGCTGTGCAAGTAGGGACTTGAAATGGAGCAAAAGTGATGTGAATGAATACAGAATGCAAAACTGGCCCGAAACTTTGTCAAGCCCCAAGAGATGCTTCTGAGCATCTGAAGCAGCATGAAACAGCAGCAAAAACATGATTTTACATTTTTGTTAATTGCATTTTGGAACACTGTATTCTGTGCAGTGTGCTTTGTTGTAGACTGGACAATTTGGCTAATTTCAGTTCATTTCATCCTGAGGTGTACTAAACTCTCATATAGAGTCCTCTCTGAGAAAAAAACATAACCAAGCCAAAATCTCACTGATAGCATATCCTATAGTGAAGTGTAATGGTGAAGTCATTCTGATGAAAGCATAGCATTTCAAAAGATCAGCATCGTATTTTCTCCCTTTTCCCCATATAAGTTTGCTTATAAATGATCCAAAGATTACTTAAGCCCCAAAAATATCAAGGAAGTGTCTGCAGCCAGTAGAGGACAGTCACGTTTAGGATAAAATTCAATGGACATCATCCCTGCGGCCTACAGGCATGTTTAAGGAAGGAATTGATATAGCATTGTTTATTATTTTGCACACATTGTCAGCATTGTTTTTGCTAACTCATTTATGGAATTATGCAAGTTTAGTAATGACACAAACTAGGGCTGGTCGAAATTAAATTTGCTCAGGGTATTTCCCCAGCTTGCAGTTCTGAGTGCTTGGTAGTGGAAGATGCTGGGGAGTAACTGATTTATGACTGATGCCAGTTTCACAGACAAGGCTTAAGCTTAGTCCCAAGTATTTCAGTGCCATTGTTGTGTCTCAATATGCACACCGGTAATGTTTTTTTTTTTTTCTCTAATGCATGTTTCTAAAAGCTACTTAAATGTCCTAATTGAACAAAGCCTAATCATGGCTTAATCTAAGCCCTGTCTTTGAAACCAGGGGCCAGTTGCATAAAGTTAGCCACTATGTTAAAGGTGCCCTAGAATGTGAAATTGAATTTATTTTGGCATAGTTAAATAACAAGAGTTCAGTACATGGACATGACATACAGTGAGTCTCAAGCACCATTGTTGTATCCTTCTTACTTAAATCTCGTTTTGGAAAAACACCCCTGAAAAATAGGCGAATCTCCACATAACACCGACTGTGACGCAACAGTCGGGATCATTAATATGTACGACTCCAAAAATTTGCATATGCCAGCCCATGTTCAATGACAGGCGGAACTGTGCAGCCGAAGCATGGCAGTTGCTCAGTGTTTGGATGTACAAATGAACACAAAAGTATTTAGTTCCTTCCTCCGAGCCTCAGAAGAAACAATGGGTTAATTGTATTTTCTCTGGAAATTTCCAAACATTTCACCAACGAGACTGTTACCTCAACTTGGGCCAATACAGAGCTGGCCTCAATGAACGTCTGAAAATAAATCGATCGAGCTACCAAGCAACACTTTCTGATGTGTAATTGTTCAAGTTCAGACAGGTAATCTTTCTCTCAAAATCGTTCAATACTGTATTTACATCATCGTGTTTGCATTGGTGAAAGCATTAGAGTGAGTGCAGAAACTGCGTTGCAATGATACGATCTTTATTCTCGCGATCAACACACTGTCATCTACTCAATGCTCATCACGGCAACATTTTATGTGATATAGATGTGAATAGATCTAAATACTTTAAAACATCTCACGATTCGTTAATCTCGATAGCTGTAATAGTAAAAACGTATAATATCTGTAGTAAAAGTATTCGAGAGAGTTACACTTGTAATACGTAGCTATTTCATATGCAAGCATGTCAGCCAATCACAGCAGAGGCCGGTTACACACAGCAGACACGCCCCTTGAAACAGAGCGTTCACATCAGAGGCTAAAATCAGGCTAGGACAAATGCCTTTTATTTCTAAATTATGACTATTTTTGATCTAAAAAACATACTAACATTATAAGGGCAACCAAGAAAACATTATACAATAAAAATAAAAACCATTCTAGGGCACCTTTAAGACTGTGTCTTAATAACTACTTTGACCAACTAGAAATTAGTCATCAGTGTTACTTTCTGATTCAAATTAGACCAAGCTACCTTTTTATGTAACTGACTTTAAAAAGTTAGCTCCAGTCTGGAAGAAAAAAAGAAAAAAAGAAAAAATTAAGACTAGTCTAAGCAGTTTATGAAACCGGCCCCTGGGCCTTATTGTATAGTGTATATACACACTACACTTGGGGTCAGTACTTTTTTTGTGAAATAGCCTAATACTTTTATTTAGAAATTATGCAATAAATTAATCAAAAGTGACAGTAAAGAATTTAGCAGTCCACAAAAATATTAAGCAGCACAACTGTTTCCGATATTGATAATAATTATAATGTTTCTTGAGCACCAAATCCACATTTGCACGAATGTTTTCTGAAAGATCATGTGACACTGATGACTAGAGTGATGATGATGTAAATTCAGCTTTGCCATAGCAGGAATAAATTAGGGATGCACAGAAATGAAAATTCTTGGCTGAAGCGGAAACTGAAAATAATGAAACACTTGGCCGAGGGTCGAATACCGAACGCGTATTTTTGCATTTTTTCCCATTTATTTTTTTTAACATTTTTCACCATTGCATAAATTAAATAGTCAAAATGTGTTTGTTTTTTTCTTGCTTTTCAAAGAAAAAAATAATTATAAAACTACAATTTAAAAATATTTATTAAATATTGAACATTTAAAAATGTGACCACAAATCCAGTCACAAGTAGCACGGGTATATTTGTGGCAATAGCCAAGAATACTGTCACGGATACACAAGCGTCAGCACCAGACCTCTTCACTCCGCCAACTCGTTCATCATCCCCGGAATACTAATCACCGTCACCTGTATTCCTCACCTGAAGCCACTTAGTGTTCACTCACCTTCTCCTTTATAAACTGCACCAGTTCCCTCAGTCCAGTGTCTGGTCTCGTCGACTAACCCTGACTCCCTGACTCCCTGACTCCCGCTACTACACTCAAGATACTTACCTGCCTGATACTCACCTGTTCCGTCAAGATTCCCGCAAGCCTTCTGATCCTTCTGCCTTCTTCTGATCATCTGTCATTGACCTAGTTCACCACCAGCCCGTTTGTAACAGATAAGAGACTCTATCAACCTTTATCAAGACGAACTCTTCAGACTGCTATCATTTAATGCTTACCTGCTGATTTGTTCATTATGTTAATAAATACTTTACTTGCACACGACCTGTCTGTTTCCTCTTGATCTGTGACAAATACATTGTATGGGTCAAAATTATTGATATTTATTTTATGCCAAAAATCATTTTCTCAATGTTTCGTTTTTTTTATTTTTTTTTTATTGATTGCACCCTCAAATTCCAGATTTTCAAATAGGTGTAACTTGTCCTATTCTAAAAAAAAAACATACATCAATGGAAAGCTCATTTATCCAGCTTTCGAATGAAGTTTGATGACATTTACCCATGTGACTGGTTTTGTGGTCCAGGGTCACAAATATTTAACACTGAATAATTTTTTTTTAACATTCCAGCAGGCATTATATAATTATTAAAGCACAATATAATTATAAAAAAATTATTAGACTAAAAATATATTTTTATTTGCCCCTCTTTGAGTTATCTATTAGGCCTATAACTGACTGCTGAAATAACATAATGTACTTTATATGCCTACAACAAAAAAAGTGCATTGAAAAGAGAGCAAAATTCTGATATATAATTTATTTTTGTTAGGCCTATATAAAAAAAAGAATGAAGCAAATTACAGACAAATACAAAAAATACTAATTAAAGAAACTAATTTTTTCAGGTACAGTAGGTTTATTTAACATAAACATAAACATTAAGATCTTTTGTTGCTTGATCAACATTAATGACACCGAAAGGTATTTAAGTTAGCTGTCACTTTAAAGGTGACATATTATGGCCCTTTTCACAAGATGTAATATAAATCTATGGGGTCCCCAGAGTGTGTCTATGAAATTTCAGATCAAAATGTCGCCCAGATAATTTATGACATATTGTCAAATTCGCCCCTTTTTGGGTGTGAGCAAAAACATGGCGTTTTTATGTCTATCCCTTTAAATGCAAATGAGCTGCTGCTGACTTGGCTTTGCTTGATTTTTTTCCCCAAACCAGCAGAAATCCCGCCAGGCAGCCGATTCTAAAGATATCATTGATCATGTCAATCACTGTACTGATTGCCTACAACAAACACTGATCCCTAAACCTACCCATCACTGAATAACCTTAACCAATGAAATTAGCTGGAGTGCTGAACTGGCGCTGAAGTTTTTGCAGATGCACAGCTAGACAATTCAGCAAAACAGCATTTTTGCGTCTTCCTCAGATACTTTAAAACACTTCCACACTGACGACATGTTTGCTGGATTCATAAAGCGCGTGCACCTCTCACTCTACGCTGATTGCCATTTTATCAAGTCATCAAAAACGTAATTGTTTGGTAAAATGTATTCAGTCTTTTCACTTATTCGGCCGAACACCGAAAGTGTCTTTTTTGCTATTTTTGTTTTTTAAATTTTAAAATATATTAAAATAAAAATAAAAAAACGTTGTTTTTTATTTTAATAACACTTTACAATATTAATGTTTTACTGGGTTGTTGAACAAATAAAAATGTTATATTTATTTGCAAATTAAAATTCAATGTTTTCTTTTGCCATATATATGTAAACTATATGCAATTCATCTTCTCATGTCTTCCCAGTTTGGTTAGAATCATGTGACACTTCCTCAGTTGACCTCCAGTCTTCTGGCTCCCTCGTCACCCATGCATTGCCAAAGGGATTTACACCCTCAGAACTGGAAGCGGTCAATCAACACATTGTTTGAAAGTCTCTAATATCTCTCCAGACCCTGAGGTGTGCTGTTACCCACCTCCTTCATGTCAGTATACTGTAATCTGGTGAAGGCAGATAACTGGAGGTCTCTAGCGACCAGCGTTATGAATGCCATTCCATGTCAGAATGTTCGTGACCTGGGATGCTCTGTTTTTAATAGTCTATAATATGTAGCTATATAATAATGTTCTAACTTTAAAACATATAATTGAATGAATTTACTGTGCTCAACTCCTCATCAGTTGCAGTGGGAGATATGACAAAGCCATGGAATTTCAACGACATGGAAAAAACGTGCTTGCCTTCAGCTCCCAACCACATTCCAGGAAACGCTGAGGTTAAGAATACAGTCCTCTGTGGCCTTTGAACAATCATCAGCACTGTGTATCCGCTAACTGTCTGGGATTTTAACTTTGGTTTCCCAACAACTCAGTGGCAGCGCCACACGCAGGTGTCCGTCCAATAACCTTGTGTGAGTGGGAAATGCAGACTCATTGAGAACGTTGGCATGGTCTCATCAACACTGCCTTTGTTCTTTGACTTCACAAATTAGTCTAGATTATTTTGCCAATACTTTCTGAAGGCAGCCAGAAACACTTACAGGAATGGAGGCTATTTAATTTCAATTGATTTGACACTCAGTTTATCCATGCATTGCAATAGCGGAACATTTTCAGATATCCGAACCATTAAAGTAACTTTTTGGATTTCCTTAACAAGATGAATTAGCAAATAAATGCTCAGAGGTCTTTGCTTCTGTGGAGGTCCACCAAACATACATTTCCCCCCTCAGCTTAAAAGTATGATTTTCATCCACAGCTAGCTCAAAAAATGAATTTTCCTCCTCCTGTGTAGACGTGGCCCTTTCAGAGATTATTTCTCATCGGGCCTAATATTGAAAAGATTAATCATAGCTGAGAGAGGCACAAAGAGGATTAAAATTCCTGTTTCTCTTGCACCAGGCCTCACAGAGTCCTTGTTAAAGGCTAAAATGGCATAGAGGCATCATAACTTAAAGTGCCCCTATTATCCTTTTTCGAATATTACCCTTCATGCAGTGTGTAGTATAGCTGTTTGTGAATGTTTCAAAGATTAAAGTGCACAACAAATAAACGTATTGTCTCCTAAACGAAAGAATATGAGCTGCTGAAATGTCTCACTTCTGCTTAATAGTGTAACAAATTTGCATAATGCCAGCCTATGGTCTTCATTGGCTGTCCGCAAATGCCATCTACATTGACCCGCCCTCAAACTCTGTAGTTGTAGCTGAGGCCTGAAAGAGTTTGGCTGGTGTTGTAGACTTGTCGCAAAGACACTGTCTTCTTCACTGCGAATCCACTTTGCATAATCTTCAAAAAGATGAGGACAAGTGCTGGAATTGATACATAAAAACCGACGCCATCATTTGTATCACTGTGCATGAAGCGCTGAGGAAGCCTCCGGAGCTGAAATTCAGATATGACAATAGGAGTTTTGTTTCTGACACAAGCTGTAAGTGGTAGACATATATCAACTGACTGGGCCTTCTGACCAATCAGAGCAGAGGAGGCTCACGGAAAGGAGAGGTTTAGAGAGACTGAGTGACACAAGTGTTTTTTGCTAGTTTCAAAAAATGTCCTGCGCCACCGTTGTTTAAATAGCAAATGCATTTTGCGCCCATGGGTGTGCTGGTCTGAAAATGAGGTGTGTTCAGGAGCATTGTTGGCGCATTGCTATTTTGAGGCAACTGAAATAGACTGCGCCATTGACCAACCTGGTAAATTTAACCAATTAACCAACCTATTTTTTTGTTTTGTTATTTAAAGGGTAACTAAACCCTCGGGTCAGAGCCTGACTTCACCCACTGGCAATATTTGAAAAATGCTGGAAAAGTGGGCAGACCCCACTCGTTTTCAATACTCGCAATTCCAATTCCTGACTCGCTACAGTGGTTTTGACGAAACAAGATGGTTTTTATACTGCCACGGGCGTGGTAGCTCGTACCAAGGGCGTGGTGAGCTGGAACCTGCTTACGTCACCATCAACCGCTTGCATCACGAACCACCGCAAACATCCAATAGGAAAATTCAACTGCAATAGCCACCGTTCAACCTGAAGAAGGCAGCACTCAAACGTTTTTACACCATATATTGTAGAATTAAAACACTTTATACCCAAATGTCAAAAAAGTTACTCGAATCAATGAACAGCATTAATAAAGCCCCATTCTTACAGATCATTAACTAAAAAAAGTTGGTTTAGGGTTTAGTTACCCTTTAAAGAGCACGTTAGTAATGTGCACAAATAGGCGGGTCCACAATAAGTGTACACTTTGTCCTGTAGATGTATACGTTTTCTTGTTAAAGAAGCGTTCAGTTTTTACGCTTACAAATTTCGCCATGTAAATAGCGAATGAGCCATGGCGCGAGCGCAACTGATTTTTAAAGGGAATGGGAGATGAGACTCTGATTGGTTAATTGCATGTTACGCCCAAAACACACCCATTACTCATTAAGAGAATAGGGACAACCCTTTTAGACCATGCGCCGGGTTTGCCAATCATTTTTCCCGTAGTTAAAATAGTTCAAGTGGATTCGGACACGCCCTAAGTGCACTTGCGCCGTGCGCTTTAGACCATGTGCTTAAATCATTAAAATAGGGCCCAATCTCTTCAAACAAAACCGTTTCAGACTCTTTGAGAAATGAGATAATGTGCAAAGTATATTATGAGAAAATGTAAGTGTTTTTTGACCTTGGATGCATGCAAACCTATTGTAGGAGACCTCAAAAACAAAGTTAGGCCCCTTTAAAATAGCATAATAGGGGACCATTTAAAGGAGTCATATCATGAGAAATCAGTTTTCTTGATTTTCTTGATCTTTTTTTAAAGGGGTGGCAATGCCCTTTTCAGAAGATGTAAAATATGTCTTTGATGTCCCCAGAGTGTGTATGTGAAGTTTTAGCTCAAAATACCCCACAGATATGTGTATATAGCATGTTAAAGTTGTCACTTTAAGGGTTAGCAAAAACGCACCGTTTTGCGCCTGTTCCATTAAATGCAAATGAGCTGCTGCTCGTGGCACAGAGGGTGGAGCTTCAACAGCTTGTGTCATTTTATAAGGGATAGTTCACCCCAAAATTAAAATTCTGTCAGTAATTACATATTGTTCCAACCCCGTAAGACTTTCGTTCATCTTCGGAACACGAATTAAGATATTTTTTATTAAATCTGAGAGCTGGATCAGTCCTCCATAGGCTTCTAAGGGACTGAAACTTGTTCCCCCGAAAAGTTATTAAAGACATCGTTAAAATAGTCCAAGTGACTACAGTGGCTCAATCTTAAGTTTATCAAGCGACGAGAATACTTTTTGTGCACAAAAACATTCAAAAATAACGACTTTATTTCAACTATTCATTTCCTTCTCTGTGGGCCTCTAGTCAGTTAACGTAGTGTGATAGCGTAGTGCTACGTCACACGTAGGGTCACTATTGGCCGACGATGGTCATGTGTGTGATGCGTGTGACGTCCACCACAGAAGCGATACGCAGTTTTACTACGTGAACACACTCGAGGCCCACCGAGAAGGAAATGAATAGTTGAATAAAGTTGATATTTTAGGTTTTTTTGCACACAAAAAGTATTCTCGTCGCTTGATAAACTTAAGATTGAGACACTGTAGTCACTTGGACTATTTTAACGATGTCTTTAATAACTTTTTGGGGGAACAAGTTTCAGTCCCTTAGAAGCCTATGGAGGACTGATCCAGCTCTCAGATTTGATCAAAAATATCTTAATTCGTGTTCCGAAGATGAACGAAAGTCTTACGGGGTTGGAACAACATGAGGGTGAGTAATTACTAACAGAATTTTCATTTTGGGGTGAACTAACCCTTTAACTCAATGACAAGCACTGACATTTTCAAAAATGTTAGCTTTTTTTGTTCAAACTGGAGTCAGATGATGTCAAAAGAGTCAATGATGAGAGACTCAAGAAGAAGTGACAACACATAGAATGGTAGCAACAGGACATTTCTGAATGGTTAGTTGATGAATTTATGTAGCTGATGTGTAGTTTCTTCATCTATCTTTGTCTATCTTCTAGTCATTAATTAGCATATTCTGTCTTGATAATCTATAAATCGTGTTCAGGGGGCGGGGTTTATTTAAATTCTAGGGTTGGTGATGTCACTAACCTGGGAAGAATGTTGTGTAGTCCCTATACCAGCCGTTTGTTGTAGTCCTTAAAAAGCTATTTCTTTAAAAGAAAATATGTCCCTTTGCTTTGAACTTTGAGCATTGTAACTTTGCAGATGTTGTTTATGTACAAACAGCAACATTACACACTAACTAAAGTTATAAAGTGAAATCATAATCAACCAAGATTACAATACCATGAAAATATACTGTAGCTTAAAACTTCCTTCCCAATCCAAAAAGAAACTAAGCTGCAAAAATGCTTATTTGGCATATTCTTTGTTAGATGAAGGCTTTAATGGTGAAGTGCTTTTAATTGTGATTTTTTGCTTTAAAAGCATGGAATATAGTGACTCTTTTTATGCTTAATTTTACACATTTGATCAGACACATGGCTGCTATTTCCCTCGTAAAGATCAATAAGCTTCATGGTCTCTATACAGCCTGCATTCTATATGAGGTGCATACTGGTGCATGGAGTTAATGAGTTTGCACAGAGATTAGTGTGGTTATCACAATCTCAGCAGTGTGCTTGCTCCAGTGCTGCTTTAAATCTCCATGTAATCGTACTGCGATATCAGCCTTGCAGATTTTAAAGACCAGCAATACTTGAGCCCTATTACCTGAGATAAGCTAAAAGGTTTTATCATGCAAATCACATAAAATTGCATAGAGCAGACTGCATACAATTTTATTTTGGGGTGAACTATTTCTTTAAGGTTTCCAGTTAAATATATCTATTGGTGCTCCATTTTTAACACATAACCATATCGATATTCGCTTGAAAATCCCTTCAGACCATCAAGTGGTCAACTTGTCAATGTGAGCCATTCACTGTAGGTCTCTTAAAGGTCCCCTGACATGGGGTTATTTTATTATTTTATAATGTTTCCTGGGTTGCCCTTATAATGTTAGTATGTTTTTTAGATCAAAAATAGTCATAATTTAGAAATAAAAGGCATTTTTCCTAGCCTGATTTTAGCCTCTGATTTGAACACTCTGTTGAAGGGGCGTGTCTGCTGTGGGATTCAGTGTAACCGGACACTGCTGTGATTGGCTGATATGCTTGCATATGAAATAGCTACGTATTACATGGGAAACTCTCTCGAATACTTTTACTACAGTTATTATACGTTTTTACTAATACAGCTATCGAGATTAACGAATCGTGAGAAGTTTTTAAAGTATTTAGATCTATTCCCATCACATAAAATGTTGCCGTTATGAGCATTGAGCAAGCAGATGACAGTGTGTTGATCGCCAGACTGAAGATCTTATCATTGAAACGCAGTTTCTGCACTCTCTCTAATGCTTTCACCAATGCAAACACGATGTACATACAGTAAGAGCTTCGTTGTGCAGTGTAACGTCATTGATTTCATTACGAGTTGTCCATAAACTCGTGCTGTGTGGAAAGATTGTTCTTTGATCGCTTTCTGTATATAATTTGTTCACAATTTAAATAAGATTATTTTCATCCTACTAAAAGAAACGATGTGAAGTTGATATTTTACTCACTGGCTTGACTTACTGATGCATAAACAATATTGAACGATTTTGAGAGAAAGATTACCTGTCTGAACTTGAACTTGAATTGTTGCTTGGTAGCTCGATCGATTTTTCAGACGTTCATCGAGGCCAGCTCTGTATTGGCCCAAGTTGAGGAAACAGTCGTCGGTGAAATGTTTGGACCATACGTGTCGGTGCATTTCCAGAGAAAATAAAATTAATCCATTGTTTCTTCAGAGTCTCGGATGAAGGAATTAAAAAATACTTTTGTGTTCATTTGTACATCCAACACTGATCAACTGCCATGCTTCGCTCGTTTGCAAGCCATTATATCTCTCGAGGAAAAACTCAAATCGCGCTCGCGCGTTCGTACTTCCTAGCTCGTTTTCTCATGGGCGAGCCAAGTTCTCTGGGCGGGCAAAGCAGAGAAAGGGGAGGTAACCTTTCCTCGTTATGACGTAATAACGAGGAGATTCAAGATCAGCGCGTCTGAGCTGCAGAGAAGAGAAAGATAGCCAAAGCTCGGTTTACATTGATTGAAAATTCTAGACACGAGGGTACCAAATACAGGCTAGGGGAACTAATATTAATGTTAAAAAACCTCAGAAAGTGAAAATTTCATGTCAGGGGACCTTTAAGCTCAAAGTTCTTTCTGATCAATTCCTGCCGTTGATTAACCTCAGAACAATGTTGTCACTAACAAAGTGTAATTAAAGGATCTGAATGTCTCATAACACAAAAACATACTGACATGTGTACACATCACTAGTCATGTAGATATGGTGCTTTTGCTGATATATTATCTACTGGTTACTTCAGAAATAAATAAATCCAGCTCAAAGGCTCTGACCCTTGACAGGAAAACAATAAAGCCATCATTTTGTTTTAGTGAATAAGTCAATGATTACTGCAAACTTGGCTATCCTTGAGGCCCCTTCATCCAGAGAGCTGTTGGGAAGTATGTTGGCTTTCACAGGGCCTGGTCGTTACTCAATGGTACCAGGAGTGGTAAAGGAGTCAATGACTCCCTCTTCCTTAACTTGAACAGTAAAACAACTGGGAAACTGTCTAATGTGTTTGTCATTGATACGTCCACTAAACCCCTTAGACCTGTGGGATGTGTGTGCACGTGTTTATGGATACAGGTGGTCCATCGTTGTTTCTCTCTGAGCCTGTTCATCATCTCCATCCATAATATGAGGTACAGACTTGAAACTCTCACAGGACTGAAGTGAGTGAAAGTGAAGCAGGAAAGACAGAAGAAGAGAAAGTTAGTGCAAATATTTGTACATTTATTTAGACTCGTTTGGCATGTTGTAAATTGAAAAATAAAATAAATATGAAATAAACAACAACCCACCAAAAATTCTTTCCAAGTAATATTTTTGAAGGAATAACCAAGCATGCAGAACTTATACATATTGATGAGTCTGTGATGCATATTAAATAAAGCGTTCAGTCGTATAGTTGAAATGGCAAATGTTGCAACAGATAACAACTGTTTTGTTTCCCTGTGGTCCACTTATAATGATAAAGTTTGCTTTTTGCACCAGGAAAGTCATAATTTAGACCATTTTCCACTCTGTCTATGACCTTTAGTTATGAAACAGCATGTTTTTGCCGCTGTAGACTTTTATGTAAACACCCTCTTTGCATGTGAAATAAGATACAGTGCTGCACTAATTCATGAGGTGTTTGCTGTTAAATATAGTTTTAACATTGAACTGTTTTGAAAGATGGTGAAGTTAAAAACTGTTTTGGATCTCATTTTGCAAAGCTGCATTGCATAATTAGTAATAGAAATAGTAAGTCAAATATTTTGGTGGTTATTTGTTGAAATGTTTTAAAGTTCAGTTCTGAAGTAACACAATGTTAGTTTTAACATAGTACTATTATTTTAGCCTACTAATATATTTTTTTTCTCAAAATCAATGAAAATGTAATTCCTCTAGACATGCCATTTAGTATTAATTTTGTAGACATACTATGTTATTTATTTTTTTAGTTATGAGATGCATTCATTATTTAGTCATCAAGACAAAATGGCAAAAATGTTGTTGCACATAAGGTTGTGTAACTTCATATGTTTAATCCATTGAAAAATTTGCAGGAATGTAAATGCAGATCAAAATAACTGGATCAAACATTGGGTCATTATTTCATAAGAGCAGTTCATAAAGATTAGCCATGCATTCGATGTTGCACACTTCAGAGAAACACCTCATTTATTTTTAAGAGGGGCCATATTATGGTGACAGACGACGGCACAAAAGGAGAGATACCAAAGACAGACAGTCAATAATCAGCCGGAGAAAACAAACCCCTTGAGGCAGAACAAAAACCATCACTGAAATTACTATCTTGACTGAACGGTGCTAGAAAACCAGGAAATTTTTTTGAACACATACTGTCCAGCCCGTTCTCATCCCAAGGCGTCATATACTGACGCTCGTGACATTTCGTCTACATTCAACGCGCATGGCACCCTTTAAGGCCTCATTATGCTTCTGCGTCAACTCCATGGCGTAGCTACGCCTTAACCCCTACGGCGTCGTGGCCGTTTTATGGTTCTGCGTCAGGTTGCGTTGCATCGCGTTGAATCTGACCAATCACAGCCCTTGCGGTCTGCGTCGCCTTGACGCGTAGTTAAAATTTTTTGGAGGTGCACGTCGAGCTACGGCGTAGGGGTCGGAGAGGGGTTCACGGCGACGCAGAGGGCTCTGCGGGGGTACGCCGTCTATTCGACGCAGAAGCATAAAACAGGCTTTAGCGTCAATATGAGACGCAGATATATATGGGTCAGAAGGCACCTCCTAGCGGTCTAACCCTAACCCTAACCCAGACCTAAACCTACCCATATCTGTGTGTGTTATATTGACGCTAAAGGCTACCATGCACGTTGGATTTAGACGAAATGTCAAAAGTGTCAGAAATGACGCCCTAGGATGAGAATGCATTGTACTGTCTGGACTACAAGCGAGATGTTAAAGACAGTCTACTGATGTTATAAAAACAGTACATGGTAATGTATATGGCAGAATAGGCCTGCTACACTACTTCTGCTGCTGATATTGTATAGGGACTTGCTTATGCCAATACAAACACCATTTACACTGCTGTGGCATGCAAGACATGCTACTGCACAAATAGCATATATAACATTACCCGTAGCAGATCTATACAGGTGGAGCTGGGGAAGGTGGAGGGTTTCAGAGAAACTCTGAAGTACGATGCAAACTGCTAGAGAAAATTCTAACCAGCTATTTAAATGTGGATCAGCAAGGAAATAATCCCCTTTTGCCATGTATAAACAATGTAAATGTCACCAGGTTGGTTAAGGACCCACTCAATCTACAGCTGATGCAGACCAGAACGTTGAGGAAGCTCTTTTCCTCCAAGATTGGTACGGAATCAACATCCTACCCGAAGGGTAGGTTATGTGGAGAATACATAACATACCTGGGTAGTACCACACATGGAAAAAAAAATTCCCTGCGGTAGGCCCTACTACTACAAATGCAGGGCTCTGCCTAGAGGAAGACACAGGTTTACCCTCAGGGAAACCATATCATGGACATCAATTCATCTTACAGTATGTGATTACCATCAGGGAATTACTACATATGGGCACCCTACTCCAGTATACGGGCTGACCAAAAGTGCATGCATCAAGAGTACTGGGCCTGGCATCGAATTCTTAGTTTTTTTTTTACCTGCTTGTACCTGAAAACACACTCATGTTTCGTGTTGTACCTGAAATTGGCTCAAACTGGATATTGTAAAATCTTGCCAAGGTATTAGGTGTCGCCCAGCCCACCGCTCTGCAGATGTCTGTTAGAGAGACACCATTGGCTAGCACCAAGTAGGATGCAACACTCCGCATGGATGTTTCCCTATGCCTGATATGCAAACCCAATAGCATCCATGATACAGTGGCCCAACCTCTCTTTGGAGACAGCCTTCCCCTTCTGCTGTCCCCAAAACAGACAAAATGCTTATCATAGTCTCTATGCAAGCATAAAGCTGAGCATAGAGCACAGAGCTGTTCTGCAAGCAGTCCAAGTAAATATGCAGGGCACTTACTGCACTTAGTACTGGTTCTGCCTTGTCCGTTCAGTCTGAGTCTCAGGGTTACATGAAAGTATGCCGGACCAATCTCAAGGCTCTAAAATTAAACAGAGCGCCATCTTCAATAAGAGGGTAGTTACCTCGACTGACTCCAGCTGCTCAAAATAAGCTCTATGTAGTTCCAGCAAGACAACAGCGAGATCTCATGTGGGAATAAGTCATGGCCTAGGAGGATTAAAACATCTGTCGCCTCGAGGAAACCTGGTTATCAGGGTGTGCTTCCCTAAAGACTTACCATCCACTGCATCTAGATGTACTTTCACTTATACTTTCAGGGTAGAGAGGAGGATAGACGACCCTCCAACCTCACCTGCAGGACAGAATGGACTGACCCAACTGTGCCTCTCAAATCTCACACATGCCGCCAGGGTCCAGACGTGAAGGTTCCAGAGGTATGAGCAGGGGAAATTGTGCCCATCCGTGAGAAAGGAGGTCCTTCCTCAGAGGGATCCGTCAGGGAGGGACTGTCGTCAGGAGCATGAGATCAGAGTGCTAAGTCCGGGTGGGTGAATACGGCGCTGCACGTTTGAGCTTGCCTGGGATGTGAGTGGACTGCAGTGACTCTAGAGGACGAGATGCAAGAGATGCATATAAACCAGCCTGGTAGTTTATGTTCGCAACCATCGCTGTGTTGTCCATCTGGATCAACACGTGCTTGCCTTGGATCATCGGCCGAAACCTCCAGCGACATCAGCAACTCGAGGCAATTGATACCAGCATATATATATTAGTGCAGTAGAAATTTATGTTTCAAAGCACGCAATTACTTTTTTCAATTTTACGCATTGAAATATTTAACGCAATTAACACAGTATTCATTTTTTCCCCTCATCCTTTGGCAAGAGTTATAATTAGTGCTGTCAGCTTTAACATGTTGGATGCGATTCATTTTTTACACGTTGAAAATATTTTACGCAATGCGCACAGAATCGAGTTTTCTTTTGCACTTGAATGAACAATAAAACACACAATTATGAGTATCCTCATAAGAGCAGTCTTAAATGAGTTAAAATCTTAAATGAATGTAAAGAGTTGTGAGAGAATGAGATGCGTGTGATATTCGTGTCTCTGTCAGCAGCGTTAGGTCGTAAAGTGACAACATCCACTAATCCACAATTCTGCATGTCAGTAAAGTTAATGAAAGAACAAAGGCAACAGAGAAACTGATCTTACTTACTGATCTTGACTAAATAACTTTTGTAGCTTTAATAAGGATTAGTCTATATTTAATTTAAATGTAACGTAACAATTTAATATGTAATTGTCACGGATACACCCCAACCAGCATCAACTCAGTACACCTGGTCACGCTCATCATCCCCAGATTACTGATTGCTCACCACCTGCACCGCATCGCATCGCGAGGTCGCCACGCTGCACACAGGATTTAAGCTTCAGTCTCTCCATGATTCTGGATCCGGTCTCGTCTATCGATGAGAGTGACTCTCCCGCTTCCTCATACTTTTCTGATTCCAGAATTCGCGGGTTCTCGCAGCAAGTATACTCAAGTTTATCACTAACTACTCTCCTGTGTGTATTTCCAAGCAGACATTGTGTGCGGCAGTGCTTCAGGATTCTCCTGTCTGATTCCCTGAGTTCTTCTGGGCATCTACGGACCTCGTATCTCTTCTCTACATTCATTCATGTTGGAAGTTTATTCAAGCCCGCTCTCAGTTCCAGTGTCTTCGGATCGGAATTTCTATTCAAGAGTCGACGTATCAGCATTCTAGTTCTAAGTGCTTTCGGGTCTGCCTTCGAGCCCTGAGATGTCACCGGGTCTACTTCTGAGTTCAAGTTATTTAAGAGACTGTTTCTGTTCCAGTTATTCCATTTCCTGTTTTCTATTCTGTGTGGATCTCGAAGCCTTTTACGAGTTCGGATATTGCACAAGTGTATAAATAAAGTCTGTTAACCGTATTCCTAGTGTCCTAATCCCTTCTAGTATTGTGACAGTAATGTTATCTATTTAATATAAATGTAATTTAAATTGGGGGGGGGGGACATCAGTAGCTGTATTAGTATCAATGATACTTCATTCATAAAAAGATGCCCTGAAATATATTTTCTTTGTTGTCTCTACATTAATTTGGAGATCAACTATGAAATTATTACATTGCAAAATAAGTTAACTAAAGTGTTTCAATTGCGATTAATCTCAGATTAATTTCACAGAAAAAAATCTAGTTATTTTTTTTAATCAATTGATCGCACTAGTTACAATATATGATCCTGCTCTTATTCAAGCAAATGCTTTAAACCATTCACGTGTGATACGACACAAAAGAATAGAAATATAATTGTACCAAATTAATGTTAGTTTGCCCTGATGTTAAGCTCATTCAATACCATTAAATAAACGTTTCAGATGAGTGCAACACCAGCAGAAGTTCAGCATCAGGAGAAAGTCTCCAGTCATCTGTGCTGTCTATGTGCCTTTCACAACTCCTTGTTTTTATGTTTTCATATTTGGCTTGGCTGAAGAGTTTCTGAAAACATATTTTTAGCTTGCTTAGAATTGAAACTGTTCTGTCTGTGTGTGTGTGTTCTGTCTCTATGTGTGTGAGAGTTTGAGTGTGTGAGGAAGGATGAAAGCATGCTGGCTTGGACACATATTTTTGGCGGTGTAGTCAGCGTTCACAGGAAACAGCGGATTTGTTTACATGTACCTCTCCATCAACAGATCTGTTGAGTTTTCACTCTGAGATGATGAACTAGACTACACGATTAAATCGCTGTCAACTACACGTTTAGTCCAGCCAGCAGTCAGCAGGCACAAGAGGGCCATACACTGATGGAGGTCTAGCTCTCGACTAATGGATTCAAAAGCATCAGTGTGAATCACATGCACAAAAAAGAAAGAAATGTAGTCATCAGTCTTTGCATACATATACATTTGGTACTTTCCATGAATACTTGTACAGTAAAATATTGTTAAAATTGCTTTTTATTATATAAATTAAAAAGTCCGTAAGGAAACATCATTTTAATATATTGTTTAAATGTTTTTTTCTATTTATTCTATTTACTTATTTATTTTTGTAATCACTACTTTTTACAACACTGCAAGATTTAATAACCTAAAACTCAATAGGAAATATTTTTTGTTTTTTCAAACATCATTGTTATTTTGGACTTTTTTTTTTTTAAAGGCGCAGCCCCTGGATATTTCAGTTTTAAACTAAATATGGAGTGAAAACTTACAGCTGTGAATGCATCAAACTGGAAGTTCAAGAAATGTAACCACATAAACACATCTTTGTATAAATACAAATTTGGTATACTTTCCATGAATACTGAGTGCAGTAAAATGTTGTTCAAACTGTTGTTTATTAATAGAAATGAATAGTCAAAATATATCTCTCCAATGTCTCTGGAGGCCTTGGACATTTCAGTTTTACACTAAATATGAATTGAAAATGTGTAGCTGCATAAGCAGGAAGTTCTTTTTAATTTAGTCCTGACGGTGTTCCTGTATGATTTAGTCAATCCCAGTTCCTGATGGTGTCATCACCTTTGAATCTTAGATTCCCTTTGCCGTCTAACCCAACAGGCACACCTCATTCCTCTTCCTGTTATATCTCTCCAGCATATTTCACTTTAATGATGAATGTATTAGCCTGTCAGCCAGAGAGTTACACATGGGCAGCAGAAGTCTGTAATCTCTCTCTCTCTCAGTCCAATTTGCCCCTGCCGCTCTCTAGTCTCTGTGAAGCCTGTGAGTCCAGGTCATCAGAGAGATAGGCAACAGAGACATGGAGCAGAAGATTTAAAGCCCTGGGGTGAGAGCAGGTGAGACAAAAGAGAGCATTTTTTCAGTTGCTGCTGTGCCAGTCATCAGCGGGTCAGATCTCATTAGCCGTCTGATTTATGGAGACTGAGGAGGGGTCAACGAGCTGAGGGACTGGTGATTTAATGGTGATAGTGGAAGCGTCATGGAATGCAGCGGAACCTTCCTCAGTCTCCAGAAATCGTCTGTTTATAGGCAAGAGACTGCAGTTTTAATTTTAATTATTAATATTATTAATATTGCTCATTAACATTTTAACATTGCTCATATATATATATATGAACGGTGCGGTCCACATAAACTGTGAATGCTCTGTATACCCAAGCCATTCAAGGACTCGGTGATTAGTATTAATGCTATAATTTATCAATTACTATAAATTCACTTGTTTGAGGTGTAACATAAAGCTTACAAATCTGTCACTCACTGAGTTCCTGGTGAGCAGATCCAAGCTTTGCCGCGTACACTCTGTTCAGAGGCGTTGAAAAATATTACCAGTCCTGTGTCTCATTATCTTGTTTACTCACCCTATAAAAGCTATATAATTGATGTAGATGAAAAATGAGAATGTCTTAGAAATGAATTAAAGTCAGTAAAGGTGATTTTTGTGCATTCCCAAACATTCCACAACAGAGAGCCAGGCCTGACCGTAGATAACACAGTGAATCAGTTACACCCTGCCTGGACATTTTGTCTCCGGATCTGGACATGTCTCTACTCACCCCTGCGCTTTGACTCAGGGCTCATGTGTTTCAAACTGAGGCTGGGATGTGGGAATGTGGTTATTGTGATGGAATTTATCATGTTCCATGTTTCCTGGAAATGACGGCTCTTCTGCCGCCCACCAGTTCCCCCAGGTGTGATCCAGAAACAAACTTCCAAAAGAGACACTGCTGTCACATTCAGCAATGAGTTGATTTCTCTAAGGAATTACATCACCTGGTGAACTTGCTTGTCTATAAACTCCTTCTGGGATGAGCTCAATACAAATGCATGTTTGACTTTGTCCTTGGCTCTGAGTCCACATCTGATCCCCTACATGTGGACTCACAAATGACTCATGGTTGACTTTACCTGTGACGTCCACGTGCAGACAGGAGTTTAGCCGGGGGACTGATGAACTGCTTTGAGCAAATAAAGAGGCCATCAGCTCACCGGCTTCTGCCTGCCAGCACAATATCGCTCTCACTTTATATGAAGGTGTTGAGTGCTGGAGACAAAGCGAAGAGCCGGTGATTTAAGATCCAGGGAACAGAGACAGCGCTATCTATGCAGCAGACCTACAAACAGGGTTTCGGCACAAGAAAAAGAAGAAAAAAAATAACTCGTTCATGACATATGCTTCAGTATTAATTAAGATGAATCACCTCTGGTTCCAGTGCAGTGGTGAATTTCAGATAACCCCTTTAAAAGGCTTAGGGTGTTCCTTGATCAGAGAAAATTCCAAATGGTTCAGATCCATTTTTTTAGGGTGAAGTGTGTAATTTTTCATTGTTAAAAATCTATATTCAACTCTTTCAATTTCACATTATGTACGTTTGGGCCGGGACTATCTGATTTGTGTAGCCATTGAAAGACAGGAGGAGTGAACAGGAAACCTGTTTGGAAATTACCATTATTTTTTGCAAATGAAAAATTCTTATTTTTTCGCATGACATCACAGCAATAGCAAACCACAACCATCCAACCATCCAATAAATTCCAGATTAACAAACTCAAGTGGCGCCCTACATTTCTTCTCATTCGAGAAGCAGCTTCACTTGGATATACATCACAATAAGGAAGAAAAGACTATCACAACTTAGAATAATTCATTAAAAAATTTAAACTCACCTTCATGTTGTTCCAAAACTGCACACATTTGACACCACAATTGACAACATCTATCTTGTTGATCAATTTAAAGTTGTCGTGTTTATAGCTCTACTTTAATAATAACAAATCACTACCTTGAGGTTTGCTATATGTCACATCAACACAGGACTGCATGTTAATTTATGGCCAACATTAATGTTCAGAACCTCAATAAAGCCTTTCCCTCTCTGCCTTCAGAAGGCATTTGAAAACGAATCTGTTGTATCCCAAAAGCATCAGATTAATGATTCCTCTCCCATCTGTTTTGAGATATTCTGATTCTTCCATTTTTATTTTCCTGTTTTTCTTGACAGATTGCATTTATCTGCATCAAGTTTCCCTCTGAGTCATATTGTTCCCTTTCTGTATCCAATTTCTTTATTTTGATTTGTCCTGTTTTCTGTTATTAATAGCTCTTCATGCTGTTTCCTTTATTATTACGTATTATTATTTATTATATTATGTTTTGTTTTTTTATTACGATCTGTGAAGTAGCCTTGGCTTCCTTCTAGGTTAGATTTCTAAAAAGGGATTGATGTGATCTGTAGGCCAGTGATAGGATTATGTTCAATCATATTGAGGTACAGTAAAACAGCAGAAATATTAAATAAAAGAATATGTAAAATGAATATATGATATTAAAAGGGTCATGACATGAGAAACCAAATTTGCCTTGATCTTTTGGTATATAAGAGATCTACAGTATGTACTATTAAAACTTCCTGCAAGTTTCATAGGTTAAGACGTCCTCCCCATTATAAACGAAGCATTTATTTAATCAAGCTCTAAATACAGCTCGTTCTGGATCCATGGTTAGAAGTGACGTCACGGTGCGAAGTGACGTACCAGTCGTTTGCATATGACCGCCTCCAGCGCAAGACAACTACGCCTCATTTCGCATCGTTGTCGTGTGGCTCGCGCCCACATGTGTTCAGTCGACGACTCGACGACGTGCAGCGAGTGGGTCTGTTTACAAGAAGATTGCTATGCCACGCAAATGTGCTGTTCCTGTTTGAGTGTTTGAATACGCTGCCGAACGATCCAGACGTCAGGGAAAGCAGTCGGATGCAGTTTATTTGTAGCATATGCAGCGCGCCAAAGCCTTATTTGAACGGTGAGTGAGATGAGTGTGACAGGGAATGTTACTGAAAGAACGAACAGAGAGCGAGCGAGCCCCCTCTCTCTCCCTCCCTCGCGCATATGAATCAAAATCAAGTGAGAATTGACACGATGGTAAAAGATTGGAAGACCGAAGTTTCACGTGGTGGAGCATTGTGTAGTCTACATGTGATACAAAATGATTAACGTTAACAATTTATGCATAAGCAGCACTGACGTTAGCCAATCATAACAGTGGGTGTTTACACTGAAGTCTTAAAGGGGAAACGCCCCAAAAACAGACTGTTTGAATCAGAGGGGGAGAAACAGGGAAAAGGTCATAAATCACTACATTTTTAAAGTTTTTTTGTAAAAAAAACTATAGTAATACTATAATTGCACATAAAGGGAACATAATAAAACAAAACAAAAAACCATGTCATGACCCCTTTAATTAATAATTTACATATGGCATATTAAGCCACTTTTTGTATGACAAGGACTTTTCTCAGTAATTATTTATGTATGCAATCAATTTCAATTAATTTGATTGATCAGTGCATCATTTAATTCATTTGATTAGAAAATGTAATTATTTGGCAGCCCCAATGTTTATATGAACAGTCATGTATAGGCCTATTACACATGGAAGTGTTACAATCTAAATGAAGATTATGTATTCGCTAGACAGGGGCCACTGTAAGTTATGTTCAGAACGTTACTTTTTCTAAATGTTTGTAGTATGACATTACAGTCACATGATGTAATACTGCTACACACAGAGAGCTTTTCAGACCACACAGTACATGGGACTTCATTATGAATTCAAATTCTGTGCGGTTTTCCATTTTCATTTGTTGTTTATTTTGTTAATATGTTACTTATATAGTTATGTTGTCAGTCACACACACACACACACACACACACACACACACACATATATATTAATATGGATACAGTATGATGTATGAGATGGATATATTTATTTAAATAATTATATCATCCTGGTTGGACGTATTCCTGTATACAGGCCTGAAACTGTTTTTTTTTTTTTTTGAGTGCTATTTGTTAATCAAAGTGAATGGATCAAATGTGCTTTGTTGTCTTTGCATTTTTTACTTGATCTATTAGACAATATCCAGTGCTGAGACAGCATGCAGACTAATTAAACCATTGAACAAGTAAACATTGGACTCCCGAGTTAATTAAACGTAAGAGTCCATTGTTGCACTTTTTTTTTTACCAAGAAAGTACTGAATAATAAGGTAACTACATAGGTTAAGATTAGGTTTAGAGGTAGGTTCAGGACTAGTACCTAGTTATTACCCATTTATTGTAATTACTACATTAAGTATACAGTATGTACATGCGAAACAGGACTGTAAAATAAAGTGCTACCGAGTTCATTAGTCTTCTAGACTTCATAAAACTTTGAAACGTTTGTTTATGTTTCTGAATCTATTTGATCATCATTAGCAGAAGCTCACCATTACTCATGAAAATACCTTTGTTTACCCTGTTCCTGAAAATCCAGAGAGCTAATTTGTTATGAACATGTGAGATTTCAGTAAGTATCTTATTAATACAAGGTAAGTAAAAAAAATTATAATAATTTATATAGAAAATATGTTTATCAGCCATATTATGAGGTCCTCTTAAAAGAATTTTCTGAGTTCAACACAAGTTTAACTGCAGCATTTGAGACAAGTTGTTGATTACCACAGAAAGTAGTTATCTTAATGCACTGCGAAGGAATGAGAAGGAAGTATATTTATATATTCATGATCGACTTTTTTATTGATTTTCGTATCATGGGCTGCTAGGGGAAAAAGGAGCAAGAAAACCAGGATGCATCAGTTAGAGTATTGAGATTTACTCAAAGAGATTTAATGAAATAGAATTGTGTGATTATATATATTTTGAAAAATTTTTGCACTGAAATAATGTGAACAAAAGTAAAGAAATTTCAGCCCATTTATACTTTGGGACATAGGCCAAATCACATAATCTAAAACTGATTTTATATCTTTTTGTAATGTAGGGTGGGCCAAAATGTTATGTTGAGTACAGGATTCACTCATCAGCATTTGGAAACCATGATTTTTCTGTGACTGATGAGAGCATAAATGATAAGAATAGGAATAAAATATGTATTATTTTTCATTGTACACACATGATTGAATGTCCACCACACTGCCAGCCCATTTTCTGCACTCCAATGCATAAGTCAAACATATGTGTTGAGAAAGAAAGGCTCTCTGGCTTATTTTTTGCCAACTGCTCATTAGATCGAGCACCAAGAACTTTAGGGCTGATATGTATCACAGTGCTGTTTTGCCAGGGATACCAGCAAAACCTCAGATCTCTCAGATCTGGCTTGGGTTGCTGCTGTGAACAGCTCTCTTGGCACTTAAAATGTGTTGCATGATTTCTCGCCTGCCTCATAAACAGAGGGCCACACTGAAGTTGTGATAAGCCCTTCTGATTCCTTTGAAGTGCATGACCGCTCGTCTTGGAAAGAGATCATGGCATGTATGAACTGAGATCTCATATTCACAACTTGCATAGACATAGAGAGAGTTGAGTGTATGTTGTCACAGAAAGTGGTTGGGGTACTGGACTTCCAAACCTCTGAAAGTTGATCAGGAAAAAAAAAAGAAAAGAGAACAACATAGTCAATCATAAATAATTTCAGTCTCTTTCAGTCTCTCAATTCCTTTCTCTTTCAAAATTATGTTCTTGTGTAGCCTACAATCCATCTTTCTCTCCTACGGTTCTAAAGCAAAGCATTGGAAGGGACAATAGTGTAACGGTCTGGTGGTAGTTGAAGGCACAAGACGAAGATCTGGGTTAAACATAAACTTTACTTGATGAGTTCAGGCAGGACATACACAACCACATCTAACATTAACGAGAACCGACAAGGGACTGAACAGAACAGGGAGCATAAATACACAGGGTGAAATCAGGAAAATGGAAGCTTTAGCGTTAAGTTCTGCCAGGAAGACTCAATTGCTACGTCACTTATTACCTTCTCATCTATCCAATCATGTCTAATACTTGCGGTATAAAAGACCAGTACTTACACATGTTTGAGTTCGCAGATGCTGACGCTTTCATTCACCTCCATCCTCCCCACCACCACCAGGATGGTCCCTTCCTATACCTCACAGGGGGTCGGCTGCGCCCCTGCCTTCGTCTTCAGGCAGGAAATGCAGAGTCCGGACCCTCGGATTGCGAGCTATGGACGGGGCCTACGCCAAAGAACTTTATTGCTTGCTGGGCTATCAATAAATGTATTTATTGTTACAGTATTTATTCTCCCGAGTCTTTCTGGTAGAACTAACTAGACACAGGTGGAGGAAGATTAACTGATCAGGGATTAACAGACATAACATAATTGTGACAAGTACCCAGTACTTAGCTACACTACAAGCTATTCATATTAAATCATAGACTATTTAATATGATTGAAATTATAATCATTAAAATTCATCACAACTGTCATAGATCACACTTCTGTGGCTCTCTCCGTTCATCGAAGGACACCGTCACCAGAGTATTGAACTTCATTTCCCATCAGCCCCATACCTAGGTCTAATCACCTGAGATTTCTATATAATCTATATAAGCTGATTATATAATCAGCTTATATAATCTTCCTTTCTATATAAGCTGTCTTTGAACTTCTACTCATTGCGAAGTCTTGTTTTGTCCTTGCTGACATTTCCAAGCGTTTATTCTGATTGCATCCCTGTTTACCGATCCTTGCCTGTTACTGTTTCTCGTGCTTTTGTCTGCTGTCTGCCCCGACCTCTGCCTGGTATTGTTTATGATTCTGGATTTCCTCGGACATTCCTGTTGTTCTTCTCTGTATTTTTGTCTGCCTGACTATTCTCTATTAAACATACTGCAAATGGATCCGAACGACTCTGGCTCATCACAGAAGACTTCGCCTGAACAGGATCCACCAGCTATGTATCGTCTTACCTCTGAAGGTTCATTTCAAGCCTCTATGCTGGCTGTCCACCAGCAACAGCTTGTCAAATTGACATCACTGACCGAGGAGCTAGTGAGATCCATGCAGGCTCTCTCTACTCAGGCCACCGGCCCAGCTCCTGCCGCTGCATCTCCAGATCAGCCGATTCAGAGTGTGAGTACTAATCCAAGCAATCTTCGTTTGTCCCTCTCAGACAAATACGATTGCTCATCTGCAAAATGTAAGGGATTCCTTTTGCAATGCTCTATATTCATCAATCAACAACCTAACTTCTATTCAACCGACGACAGCCGAGTGTCATTCATTTGTTCACTGTTGACCAGAAGGGCTCTGGAGTGGGCGACGGTGCTTTGGGAGGGAGGAAGCCTGTCATTCCCCT
Organism: Semotilus atromaculatus; assembly: GCA_031834385.1. Lineage (NCBI taxonomy): Eukaryota > Metazoa > Chordata > Actinopteri > Cypriniformes > Leuciscidae > Semotilus > Semotilus atromaculatus. Next base: position 15,754,451 of record JAULUF010000025.1, on the reverse strand, counting down.
CATATGACAGTTTTCTCCGCCAGTTCAGAGAGGTGTTCGACCATCCAGCCGGTGGAAAGGAGCCTGGTGAGCTGCTACTTTCCCTACGCCAAGGAGGATCTTCTGCTGCAGATTATACCCTTTCCTTTCGCACTCTTGCTGCACAAACTGGTTGGAAGGAGGACCCGTTGAGACTACTCTACTGCAAGGGTCTCAATACAGATCTTCAGGGGGAGCTGGCGTGTCGGGATGAGGGGAAGTCACTCAGCCAATTAACGGACCTGACCATTCGCCTCGATAACTTGATGCGAGCGCGGCGAGTGCCTCAGATCAGAGTCCTGCAACGGGTCGGGTACCCGCATAAAAGTGTCTAAAACGGGTGGATTGTGACGTTCCTAAAATTCACGGGCGGGGATGCGGGCGGATAATTAACTCCTTGCGGGCGGGTAGTAGCGGATAAAAAATATGTGCGATATTTGTGTCTAAATTAACATTGCACATACGCAACAACGATATGACCTTTGGACCCATCACGTCACCATTGCGACAGTGCGACTTTCGTTGATGCTTCTCGTAGCCTAGTTGTAGCGTTGAGGAGTAGCTATGGATGATGTAAAATTAAAGTTGGCGAGTGGAGTATATAAAATTGTTGACAACAAGTCTTTAAAGGCAAAATCGGATGTGTGGAGAAAGTGTGGTGTAATACGTGATCAGGAAAATAACATCATAAGCGGCTTTGCGGCTTGCAAAACATGCCATAAAGTTTTGGCGTTTGATAGCCGGAAGCTGGGCACGTCTTCTCTGAGGAAGCACGTCGAGACTTGCAAGAGCACAGCAGGGGTTTCCAGTGCGACAATTGACAGGTACTTTGCCAAAGGCTACAAACCTCCTAGAGGGGAAGACAAGGAGGCGATAACACAATTGGCTGTGCAATTTGTGTGCCGAGACATTGGATAATTTGAGGCTGTGTGCGGCGATGGATTTTTGGAACTGGCACAGGGCTTAATAGACACTGGGGCACGAGCTGGCCTTGTGGACGCGCGTCAGCTTCTGCCCGATCCAACTACTGTCTCCCGTAGGATCACTAAATATGCCGAGGATAAAAGACAAGGCATAATTCCGGAGCTGAGGGAACAATTGACCGAGGATATCTCTGTGTGACAATACACTACATTAAAAGCAATTGGGAACTGCAGGAGCGAGTGCTCTGCACAGCTGAATGGGACAGCAATTTACGTAAAACAGCTGACAACCTCAGGCCAGCCATCGTCCAAGCACTCCGCAAATTTGGACTGGATGAGTTTTTTCCCAAACTAGTGTACGTAACTGACAGAGGTGCAAACATTGTTGCGGCCCTCCGCACAGCCACGAGATTGAGTTGCGCAGCACATATCCTGAACACCGTATTGTATACCACACTTGGGAAAACTGCTGGGGACGATTTGTTTGGAGAAGAGGTATCTGGTGTCATTGAGTCTGCTAAGTCGCTTGTGACTTACTTTAAGCAGTCACATCTCCAGAATCGGCTGCAAAAAACACTGAAAGCATCCGTGGAGACGCGATGGAACTCGCTTCACACGATGCTGGACTCGATTAGCAGCCAGTACGAGGCCATCCATGCTCTTCTGGAGGAACGTGACAAAGAACACCGTTTAAACTGCATGAGCAAGGAGACTTTGCATGACATTGTGAATTTTTTGGCACGATTCAAAGAAGCCACAAAAGCCCTGGAAGCATCCAAAACTCCGACCATTCACTTGACAGCTGTGTGGTTGGAGCGCCTCAGACGTCACCTTCAGCCGTCTTCTACAGACAGTCTGACGTTGTCATCGCTTAACCCTCTGATGGTCTTCAAAAAAAAGTCACACTCGTGGTCTTCGGGGTCCATTGGACCCCAGACAATAATATTTAATTTTTTAACAGAAAAATATAATTTTTTTTAACAAATATAATTTTACTCTGTTCATTAATGTTTTTACTCAACATTTGTGCAGTTTTTGGAGGATTTATGTTTTTTTTTAAATTTCTATAAATAAATAAATAAATATTTATTTAAATAGGATTTTGAAAAAAAACAGCATTTTATGTTAAATAAACTTTATAAAAGACCCAGATTTCTAACTTTCATTCCTGGGGATACCGTGGATAATTTTACAAGGTTTGATGTAAGATTTTTGCCCATTTTTTGGAAAATACAGGTTATAATTTGTAATAAATCATTTTAACCACTAGATGGCTATGGAGCTCCATAGAGCTCCACTAGGCCTATATATTTGAATTACTGAAAGATATAGTTTCTAAAGTTGGATTCAGTTGGATTCATACTATCTAAATATTATAAAATCACAATTATAACAAAAATAAAATACTTTTTGTCAAAGTTTAGCATTTTTTTGTACTGAAAAAACAACAGTTTTTCAATAATGTTACAGTATGATTAGAATCAAACCTGAACAACATGTTACAAAGAGAAATGATTTGATCATTTTTTTCAACTGGGTGCGTGGAAAGTGCTGACGTTTTTTCATAAGGGGAGCCACCAGAGCTTTTTTATAGATTTATTTTTGCGGTGGTTCTTCATTTTAGATAATTTTATTTTACAAATGATAAGAGAACAGTTTTTATAGTCTGTATGTATTCCTGTATATTGTATTCCTCTATATGTGTGTGTGTTTGTGTGTGTGCGCGCGTGTGTGAGCATGATAATTTTGGATTGTGGATGTTTTTTGCATTGTTGGAAGTGTGCCACTTTATTTCTGTCATTTCTGTCTGTATTCTGCGTTATTTCTGAATGATTTCTTCATTTTGATGATGAATTTTGTCTATTTAGAGTCCAATGATAAATAAATATGTCTTTATTTATTTATAGATATTTAAAAAATATCATAAATACTCCAAAACCTGCACAAATGTTGAGTAAAAACATTAATAAAAATATTAAAATTATATTTGTAAAAAAAAAAAACTATTTTTCTGTTACAAAATTCAATTTTATTTTGTGGGGTCCAGTGGACCCCGAAGACCACGAGTGTGACTATTTTTTTCACGCCTACATAAAAATAGATAACATTCCATTTTAATTTTTTTTTTGTAGATCTAGAAAGTGTTGAGAGCCGTAGGAAGTTTCATACCATTTGGAAAAAGAGAACATTTTTTTTAATTCAAGCAAAAGTCATTTGGGGTCCAGTGGACCCCAAAGACCATTAGAGAAAAATGCCTCAAGATTTTAAATGAGAAATTTGAGCTGCATCTCTTGCACAAGCTGGCAATGTTCTTGCATCCAAAGTTGAAAAGCCTGAAGCTGCTGGCAGACCATGGTGAAATTATGGGAGTTCATAGCGAAGCACGGCGTCTTGTGAAAGGTAAGCTTCAGTCACAAACTTATATGCTACTTGTATTTAATAATTAACAATTATTGTTAATGGGCATATGAATAATTTAGTGAAATATATACATCCATGTGTCTATTTCTTTTAAATAGAACTCGAGGAAAAACGCGAAGATCCGCTACCTGGCCGCAGCATCTCGGCGGGTCCAGCTGCGAAGAGAGTTCGTTTGGTTTCAACAGCTGATTGTTTGTCAGACGTAGAGGACTCCAGCGATGACACTGTGCTGCCCGAGGACGAGGTCTCTGCATACATCGAGTTCAAGCCACCCAAGGGGGATCCTTTCGATGTTTTGTTGTGGTGGAAGGAGCATGCGAAAACATTTCCCAACCTGGCAATGATTGCGCGGAATGTTCTCTCCATCCCAGCATCGAGCGCTGCGAGTGAGAGAGACTTTTCCACAGCTGGATTTGTAATTCAAGAACGGAGAACGCAACTTAAACCTGGGACTGTGGACGATATCCTTTTCCTGCACAGTAACTTTAAGGGAAAGTAAATGCATATAAGCTATTGTTTGTGAGCGCGACAGGCTCAGATAGATTGTATTTTTTCTTGTTCTTTTTTTTTTTATTAATAGGTCTATTTGCGCGTTATCAGGTTCCATAGCCTATTTAGGTGCCGAACGATGTCTACTTTCATTAACCCATTCATGAGGCTATTGTGATGTTGAGAGAGGTGCGAGATAAAAAATAAAGCACTTTAATTGGAATGATTTTAGCGTGTGTGATTTATCGCGGGCACGGGTCGCATAACGGGCCAAATATTAACGGGTCTGGGCGGGTGCGGATTTAATTTTGATATTATCACGGGTGACGGGTCGGATCTGGTGCTGAACTTTGCGTGCATGGGCGGGCGCGGGTCTCCAAAAATGGACCCGTGCAGGACTCTGCCTCAGATGCATCGAGCCTTCGAATCTCCCTCCGTAAGTCAAGAATCCGAGCCAATGCAGATCGGCTACACTCGGCTCACACCCGAGGAGAAGGAGAGAAGATTTTGTAACCGCTTATGCTTGTACTGCGAACAATTTGGCCACATGAGGGCGACATGTCCTAACAGACCAGCATCCTGAGACTCTGCTGCAGTGAGTTCTAATCCCTGTTCTTCAAAATTCTATAAACTAACCGTCACCCTGCGCTTTGGCAAGGAGATAGTAAATACCTGTGCTTTGATAGATTCAGGAGCTGCAGGAAATTTTATTGATCTATCATTAGCTAAAGATCACCATCTTTCTCTCTTTCTATGTACATCTCGGGTGACAGTGGCAGCATTAGACGGACGCCCTTTGTGTACCGGCAAGATTCCACACATCACCCAAGAAATCTCTTTAAGCACTATAGCACCCTGCACACTGAGATCATTCAACTATACACCATCGAATCCCCACGACACCAAATCATTCTAGGTCTGCCCTGGCTGGAGAAACATAACCCTACAATCTCATGGACTGATAAACAGACAACCCAGTGGTCCAATACCTGTCCAAAGGAATGCCTACACTCTCTCACTAAAATCACTCCAATCTCAACCCATTTTAAGAATCCAGATCTCCAAGAGATTCCTGCAGAATACCACGATCTCGACGAAAACCTACGAGTGACGTGGCCTGTGGAAAAAAAAAACTCCACGAGGGGTGAAAAATAAACAGATGCAAGAGAACTGCTTTAAATAACTCAAACAAAAAAAACCTAAGAAACTCAGGGCGCCAGGCAGACATCTCATACAGAGACCAAGTAACAAGGGAGAACCAAGACAGAGCTAAAATACACAGGGGGAAAGAGGTGCAGGTGAAGATGATTACACAAACGAGAAACCACAGGTGAGTGACATGACATCTAGTGGAAGAACTAAGGAAACAGCAGTCCCAAATGCTGACAGGACCCCCTCGCATAGGGAAGGCTCCTGACGTTCCTTCCTGAGGAAACGAGGAAGGTACAAATGGTAAGACACAGGGTTTACTTTCCTGGCAATACGGAAAGGGCAAATTAACTTCACACGATAAAGGTGGACCATGAGGTGGGGTTGGGTCTCAAGGTCCTGGTTGAACCGTTCTGTCTGGCCATTAGACTCAGGATGGAACCCAGATGACAAGCTGGCAGACGACCTGACCAATTTACAAAATTCCCCCAAGAATAGAGATGAAAACTGGGGGCCTCGATCGGAGACGACATCCTGAGGAATTCAAAAGATTCTGAAGATGTGATTCATCAGGAGCAGAAACCTTGACAGTTTGGGTAAAGAAATTAATCGGGCTGCCTTCGAGAACCGGTCCACAAAAACCAGGATGACAGAGTTGTCCTGGGATGGAGGGAGGCCTGTGATGAAATCCAGAGATACAGTATATGCGACCACGGTCTATGGGGAACAGGCAAGGGGTTCCTCCTACCGTGCTCCCCTCTCTGAGAAAGAATGGCCCCAACTCCCACGTCCGATGCATTCACCACTTCCACAAAAGCTTGGACATTGCTCGGTGGTGGTGCGACTGAGTTGACATTGTTTTGCGTAGACGCCGCCGTGACATTTTTTTGTTTTCTCAGAGTTGGAATGTTACAGTATGACCGAGATGCACTTTTCCGCATTACGCACGACTACGCACGAGAACAGGCTACGGTCTCAGGCCCATCAGCTACCATTGCCCAGTATCCTGCTTGCAAACGTCAAATCTCTAAAAAATAAGTTGGACGACTTCAGAGCCAGGATAATGTTTCAGCGGGACATAAGGGACTGTAACATCCTTTGTCTGTCGGAAACTTGGCTGACTTCCCTCGTACCGGACACAGGTGTGTGAACTCGCAAGTATGATGTCGGGCACTGTAATTTGCTCTGGCCCCCTTCCTGTTCGCCGGAGTGATGAGATAGTTAGTAGATTGTGTTCACTCAATGTCTGGCTGTCGAAGTGGTGTCCGCATAATAATGTAGAATTCATAGACAATTGGAAAAGTTTTTGGGGCAAGCCTGACCTGTTGAAAAGAGATGGTATTCATCCCTCCTGGGCTGGTGCTGCTCTTCTCTCTAGTAATTTGGCTCATAGTCTTAGAGATAAAACATGACAATCTGTGGCTCAGGTCAGGAAGCAGACAGACTGGCTAAACGACTGTCTGCTAGCGGCCTTCCGTCACCAAGGTCAGATAAATCCCATCACATACACAAACTTACGAGTGATCATTACTTATTCTTTTATGTTTAGTAAAAACCTGCTATCTTTACTAAACAACATTAGTTGTTTGTACTATTTAGCTGAAAAATGTATTGCACTAATCAGGTTTATCAGAGATTACTTGGAATGTTTAGTTTCATAAGGAAGGGGAGGGGACTAATTCAAAAACCTGCCTGGTCACATCACGAGAAAAGACCCGCGTCTAACGTGTGTCCAAGGGGCTCTACACCTGCGGGACGAGCACAGGCCTTGGCAGCAGACGGTATTGAGAATTAACAGAGGTTTAGATGTTGATGAATTATTGTTTCATTTCATTTTAAAAAAGTCACCATAATGGTGATAAGTGTTGGCTTTAGTTGGGCTCTTGCCCTTGACATTTGAACATTAGTTTTTCTCTGGCTGCTTTACCTGTGTGATTAAAAAGCACAACTGTTATAGCAAAAAAGCCAAGAGTAAAGTAATCCAGTGATGACTGCATATTGATGTTGTCATCAATAAAGATTATAAGTAGTGAAAAATTAAAAGCTTCATGTTGCAATGTATGCTGGGTATCTAATAGTACACCTATACTCAAAAAAACATTTTTAGATTGTGAACTAATGATTTTCAGTAAAGACTACATGTAAACTTGATTTGTCTACTGCACCCACTTAAGATTATGTTAATCTTATGTTAATACAACTCAACATGTTTAGTTTCAGCTTGTGTAAAAAGTTAGGTTTCCATGTTAATACAACTCAACATGTTTAGTTTCAGCTTGTGTAAAAAGTTAGGGTTCCATGTTAATACAACTCAACATGTTTACCGTAAAACTTCAAATAATAGCCCGGGCTTTTATTTTCCCAAATCGCTGAACTCCACCGGCTTGTATTTGAGACAGGAGTCTATATGAGACAGGCCTTTATTTTAGTGTTGAGATGTTGTTCATTAGCCGCCTTTCCACTGCCGGGCCAGGGCCGAGCCGTGCTAGTGCGTGCCAGGGCCAGTTGCGTTTCCACTGCCACTTCCGGGGCTTGATCGGGGCTCACTCGGGGCCAACGGCCAGGATTTCTGGCCCGTCGAATACCTTGGGCCAAAGCGGGCCAGCTCGGGCTAGAGGAGTGGTTACGAACAGAGGCGGGGTTTACCTGCCTCTTTATGGTGGCTCTTCCGGTTGAGTTGGGTACGCTGGCGCGTTCTGGCTGCCGCTCCACTCTCCGAACAGACTTTGTGATGCGTCCGTGCGTTTTACCTATGTATGCCGGGAATTTGCTTCTCTTGGTGTTAGCCTGGTGGCCTTCTTTTGACTTTGTGGACTCACAGGCAGGCTTATCTGGAGCTGGTGTTAAAGAGGCTTCAACGAACATGGCCTTACAGTACACCATCCGCCAGCTGTTATCCCTGAAGCGGAATTATAATCTGTCTAGCGTCAACTATGCCCACTGTGACAGGGCTGGATTGCTGCGGCCCAAGCGGTATATTCATCGGAGCTCAGGACGAAGCTACATCTCTTCCTCGTCCTCTTCAATCCCAATTTTGAGCTGCTGCCGAAGGACTAGAAGACTGTCTTACTCTGGTGTTGATTTTACTAACTTATCACGTCTTCCGTCTGAGTGTCATCCCTGCGATACGGTGACTGCAAGCCCTTTAAAAGCCGCGCTACTTAACGTGCGCTCTGTGAATAATAAAGCTTTGCTGCTGTCGGATTTTATCATGGACAAAAAACTAGACTTGTTTCTTCTCACGGAAACATGGCATAAACAGGACGATGGTCTTCTTTTTAAACAGCTGACTCCAGCGGGCTTTGGACTCATTGACGTCTCGCGGACTACAGGTAGAGGTGGTGGTATTATAGTTCTCTATAAGCTACAATACAAGATACACCCTATGTCCGTACCTCCTTTTAAAACTTTTGAATGTCTTGTCTTAAATATATCTGCCTCTCATGCTGCTCCCCATGCTGCTGTGGTTACTATCTACAGACCTCCTAAATCCAATAAGGATTTTCTGTCTGAATTTGCTGATCTACTGTCTATATTGTGTGTAAAATTTAAGAGAATTCTGATTCTGGGCGACTTTAATATACATGTAGATCAGAAAGCCTGTACCCTGGCCAAGGATTTCCTATCACTCCTGGACTGTTTTAATCTTTCTCAGTTTGTAAACGTCCCTACTCATTGTAAAGGTCATACATTGGATTTAGTTATTGCAAATGATCATTTTCTCTCTAATCTCTCTGTTACGGATGTTGGACTCTCTGACCATCTAGCTATCTTCTTTAATATTAAGATACTCCATTCTAGTAGAGAGACTGCACGAACCATTTCATTCCGCAAATGGCAATCAATTGATCACACTAATTTTGTAAATTCGATTGTCAGTTCTTTAGAGGTTTTGTCCTCTGCACCTCTTGAGGATAAAATCTTAGTTTTTAATAATGTTCTTACAGCCAACTTGGACATCTTCGCTCCCATAAAAACACGTAACGTCTCATTTGTTCAGTCAGCCCCCTGGTATAATGATGATTTGCGATTACAGAAGGCTGCATGTCGGAAATTAGAGCGTAAATGGCGTTGCTCTGGTTTAATTGTGTTTCACCAAGCATGGAAAAACTGCTTGACACATTACAGAGTAGCTATTGAAACTGCTCGATCTGCACATTTTTCAAATATTATTGAAAGTAATCAAAACAATCCTAGACAGCTCTTTCCAGCCCGTTCTCATCCCAAGGCGTAATATAATGACGCTTTTGCCAAAGCGTCTATATCGAACGCGGATGGCACCCTTTAGCGTCAATATGAGACGCCGATATATATGGGTCAGAAGGCGCCTCCTAGCGGTCTAACCCTAACCCTACACCATACCTAAACCTACCCATCTCTCTGCGTGTTATATTGACGCTAAAGGGTTCCATGGGCGTTGGATTTAGACGCTTTGTCAAAGTGTCAGAATATGACGCCTTGGGATGAGGATGCGTTGCTCTTTCATACAATTAATAGTCTTCTTAATGCAGATGGTGTCAGTTCTCTGACTCCATCTGATTCGATGTGTAACGAGTTTCTCAAATTTTTCAGTGAAAAAATTAACAATGTTCGCACAAATATTTGCACTTCTTTTGGGTCTGCTGATCGGACAGCTGATACTCTAAGCTTCTCTGGCACTCCTTTCTCCAAATTTACCATTTTACAATCTGAGATGCTCTGCAAGCAGGTTTCTCGTATGAAAACTTCCACTTGCATACTTGATTCCCTGCCGTGTAGCCTGTTTAAATCTTGCATTGGTCCTCTGTGTCCCTCAGTTCTTGCCATAATCAATGACTCTTTGTCATCTGGGGTGGTACCAGCAGCACTTAAAACTGCTGCTGTCACTCCTGTTTTAAAAAAGCAAAATTCTGATCAAAAAATTCTCACAAATTATCGTCCGATTTCAAATCTTCCATTCCTGGCTAAAATCTTGGAGGGTGTGGTTGCGGCTCAATTAAACATACACTTAATTGAAAACAACCTATTTGAGCCTCATCAATCTGGATTTCGGAAATTACACAGCACTGAGACTGCATTAGTTAAAGTCACTAATGACTTACTTATAGCTTCCGACTCTGGCTCCTTGTCCCTTCTCATTCTCTTGGATCTTAGTTCAGCATTTGATACAATTGACCATGCATTGTTACTTTATCGTCTCGAAAAAGTATTTGGTTTATCAGAGACAGTTCTTGGCTGGTTCAAGTCATATTTTACTGACCGCAGTCAATTTGTTTTTATGGGTGGCTATAGGTCCAAAGTTGGTGCTGTTCATACTGGCGTCCCACAGGGGTCAGTATTGGGTCCCTTACTTTTTAGTATGTATATCTATCCACTTGGCCAACTATTAAGATCTCTTGACCTTAACTATCACTTTTATGCTGATGATACGCAGATTTATATCCATTCAAGACCAGGTCAGCAAGTGGATGTTGCGCATCTTTCCAATTGTATTGCTGAGATCAAGAGTTGGATGTCTAGTAGTTTCCTGTCTTTAAATGGCTCTAAAACCGAAATTATGCTCCTTGGCTCTCCTCACCAACTGCGAAAGGCTGGGTCTCTCACTCTGTCGGTTGATGGTGTTGCCCTGGAGTTTAAAAACAAACTAAAAAATCTTGGTGTCATATTTGATGCCACACTGTCATTTGAGCCATTTGTGCAGAATACTGTTAAGACATCCTTTTATCACCTCAGAAATATAGCACGTTTACGTCCTATGCTGTCCTTCACAGTCGCTGAGAGGTTGATAAACTCTTTTATCTTTTCACGTGTTGACTATTGTAATGGTCTCCTAGCTGGTGTATCTAAATCTTCTATCGACAAATTGCAATATTTGCAAAATTCGGCTGCCAGAGTATTGACTGGGGTCAGGGCTAGGGATCATATTACCCCTGTCTTGGAGTCGTTGCACTGGCTCCCTGTCAGGTACCGCATTGATTTTAAAATCCTTATGCTGGCATATAAGGCTTTGCACAATCTGGCTCCTCAATACTTGACTGATCTCCTATTGCCTTACACACCGTGTCGTAATCTGCGTTCCTCTCAGAGTGGTCTGTTGGTCGTTCCCAAGACGCGGCTTCGTTCTAGGGGTGATAGAGCATTTTCCTTCGCTGCTCCTAAGCTTTGGAATTCTCTCCCGGCTGACATTAGGGAAGCAAATACATTAGTGACTTTTAAATCCCTTCTTAAAACATTTTATTTTAGGATTGCTTTTACCTGACTATTTTACCTGATTATCTTTGTGTTTAAAGAGTGTAGTGTTTCTTTCTGTTGTTATGCTTGTCTGTAAAGCGCTTTGAGAAAGCAACTTTTAAAGGCGCTATACAAAATAAATGTATTATTATTATTATTACCTGAGTCTGGAGACGACAGCGCCAGATGATTCTGTCAGCATTAAAGACTTTTAAAATAATTTAAAACACTTTCATGTTTGAATGCCTTCTGTTAGTGATCCGATGTGGATTCTACCGTATAAGGTAGAAATATTTACGCGATGCAAAAGACTATGCGCGCTAATCATTACCATGGTAAACATGGTAAACGCTTGAAGTAACGCATAGTAAAAAAAAAAAAAACATGTTGAACGTTTGAAGAAATCAGACCAACCATAAAGGCTATCACAAAGATTTATTTTTATTTTATCTGTCATATATAGCCTACGTCTAGTCTCTTTATACCGGACTATCATAAAATAAAGCAACTTTTTTTTCGGGAGCTTAATTATTTTTCTCTGACTGAAAATAGCCTATCTGTAGCCTACTGGGAGTCAAGAGAGTGCTAAAGCTCCTCAGGTCGTATTTTTGGTGGCATATATTTGTAGAAATTATCATTCTTTCACATTATAGCCTAAATATGTCCTGTAGCCTATACCAAATAAACAGAAACAGACGCGACTGAAGAAGTGTATCCTCTTTCTTTTGTGAAACCTAACACTCATTTATTTCTGTGTGTGACTAATGTGCAATTTTGACATAGGCCTACATTAATTCATGATCAATGTATCACTTTTTATTGTAAACTTTTTATGTGGTAAAACATCGATGCTTGGGTTTTAAATATTCAAGTTAAAAAATGCCAGCAAACGGTCGCTTTTATGTTTGTTTTGCAATGCGCGCTGTTTCCAGTGATTTCTTTCTGATTAGTTTTCTGATAAAACTTCCATTTGTTTGTGAAATGATGGGTTAGTGTGACGTTGTTCCCGAGAGGCGTGTTACGGGCGTGTTTTAGTGAAGCACTGTGGAGCTTCTGGCCCGACAGTGGAAACGCAGTCCAGGTGCTACTGGCCCGAGGCTATTAGCCCGGCACGGCCCGTTTAAAGCCCTGGCTCGGCCCTGGCCCGGCAGTGGAAACGCGGCTATTGAGTGTAACGTTAAGTCTAGAGATAACAATCCAAATAGCATACTGATAGACGGAAAGCATTACAGTAGGAGGTTACCACATTATATTACGTTTTATTTATAAAAATTTGAATGTGTTTAACAAAATTTATGCAAGAATTAAGGGGGTCGCACACCGGACGAGACGCGCGTTTAGGACAGCTCGAGGTATCGCACACCGGACGCCCACTTTCTCAGTTTATGGCCAGCCCAGCAATATTGTTATGTTACATTATGAAATGAAAATAATGTCTATACTATGTTATGATTGTACTTTGCAATTAAAAACAATCGTTGCTAAGTCTGCAGTCTGAACACTTTACCTCAGACCGTCAGTTAACTGAATGAATTGAGAATATCATTATACCTCGAGTTGTCAAAGACGCGCGACGCTTCTCGTCCGGTGTGAATGAAGGCTATAAACAACTGCAATAATGTGATACTGACCCTATTCATCACTATCATCATCACCGCCATCCTCAACTACAAGTTCATTGGTGAATTCCTCCTCCACTTCTCCCTCTCCGCTAACTCTCCCTACATTGCTTGCGCTGACAGCTCCCGCCCAGATGCGCAGGGCTCTCTTGCGTGCACAATCTGCACCATAGAACTGGCTTAAACAGACGATCTGACGGGTTTTAGAAGATTAAATACAACCCGAAACTAAAAAACAGACCAGGCCTCTATTTGAGACCGGCCTTTATTTATCCAAACCTGTCGCCACACCAGGCGTGTAAAAGAGACAGGCGTCTATTTTGAAGTTTTACGGTAGTTTCAGCTTGTGTAAAAAGTTAGGGTTCCATGTTAATACAACTCAACATGTTTAGTTTCAGCTTGTGTTCAACTAAAGTGGTATAGGGCAATGGGTTTCCACGCGATTTGCGAGTAAAGTCAACTAATTCGGGTTAAGAGTGTAGAGCCTCTTTCACCTAGATATCATCATATAGAGACGTTGTCTGTTCCCCGAATTTGGAAATCCAAAAAACGTCAGGTTAAAAATGTAATGGATGTTCAACAAATAAAAAACAGATATAATACAGAGGAGCAAATGATGAAGCTTAGGTTGCTGAATATTCGATCACTTACTTCAAAATCGCTCATAGTTAATGATATGATTTCAGAATATAATCTGTATGTGCTGTGTATAATAATATAGATATATAATATAGATATATAATAATATAGATATATAATAATATAGAAGTGCTGTGTTTGACAGAAACCTGGCTAAAACCAAACGATTACATTACTTTAAATGAGTCAACCCCACAAGATTACTGTTATAAACATGAACCTCGTCTGAAAGGCAAAGGGGGAGGTTTTGCTGTAATTTATAGTAATATTTTCAAAACCACTAAGAAATCTAGTTTTAAATATATTCCTTTTGAAGTGTTGGTGCTTAATGTAAAAATACATAGTGTAAACGATAAATCACGTTTGAAAATTCTGCTGGCTACTGTATACAGGCCACCAGGGCACCATAAAGATTTTATCAAAGAATTTGCAGACTTTCTTTCAGAATTAGTATTGGCTGCAGATAAAGTACTAATAGTTGGTGATTTTAATATACATGTAGATAATGAAAATGATGCATTGGGATTGGCATTTAAAGACATTGTGAACTCAATTGGAGTTAGACAACACGTGTCAGGACCTACTCATTGTCGTAATCAGACTCTAGATCTAATACTATCACATGGAATAGATGTTGATGCTGTTGAAATTCTGCAGCAGAGAGATGACATCTCAGATCATTATCTAGTCTCATGTAAATTACATTTAGCCAAGGCTGCAAAGCCAACTCCGTGTTATAAATATGTTAGACCTATAACTTCTGCCACTAAAGATTGCTTTATCAATAATATTCCTTATCAGTTTCATCGTCTCCGCTTCCTGGATAGCTTAGAAGAACTTGATATTGCAACAGAAACTTTTAACTCTCTCTTTTCCAGCACTTTAGACGCAGTTGCTCCGTTGCGCTTAAAGAAGATTAAAGAAAATAGCCCAACGCCGTGGTACAACGAGCACACTCAGGCCCTTAAGAGAGCAGCCAAAAAAATGGAGCACAAATGGAAGAAAACAAAACTAGAGGTATTTCGGGTTTCATGGAAAGAGAGCTCGATTGCTTACAGAGAGGCCTTAAAAGCTGCTAGATCTGCTTATTTTTCAATCCTATTAGAAGAAAATAAACATAATCCTAGGTATTTATTTGAAACAGTGGCTAAACTAACGAAAAAGAAAGCTTCAAGCCCAGAAGTGTCCAAGCAACACAGCAGTAATGACTTTATGAACTTCTTCACTTATAAGATTGATAATATCAGGGACAACATTTTAACTACGCAACCGTCTACTACAGTATCGGATCAGGGAATGCATTGTAGGCTCCATGAGGAAACATTTTATTCATTTGTTGCTATAGGAGAGGAAGAATTTTGCACACTCGTTAATTCATCTAAATCGACAACTTGTATGTTAGACCCTATACCGACTAAGCTACTGAAGGAGATTCTTCCAGATATCATAGATCCTCTTCTTAATATCATTAATTTGTCTTTGTCTCTAGGATACGTACCAAAAACCTTTAAGCTGGCTATGATAAAACCGCTTGTTAAAAAAACGCAACTTGATCATACAAAATTAGTCAATTACAGGCCGATCTCGAATTGACCTTTTCTGTCAAAGATATTAGAAAAAACAGTATCCTCACAACTGTGTTCCTTTCTCGAAAGAAATGATATCTGCGAGGATTTTCAGTCCAGATTTAGGACCGTACTAGTACCGAGACAGCTCTCGTTAGAATCACAAATGATTTGCTTTTATCATCCGATTGTGGTTGTATATCTCTGTTAGTGTTACTTGATCTTAGTGCTGCATTTGACACAATTGACCACAACATTCTTTTAAAGGTGCCCTAGAATGGTTTTTATTTTTATTGTATAATGTTTTCTGGGTTGCCCTTATAATGTTAGTATGTTTTTTAGATCAAAAATAGTCATAATTTAGAAATAAAAGGCATTTTTCCTAGCCTGATTTTAGCCCTGAGCCCAAACCCTCTGTTTGGAGGGGCGTGTCTGCTGTGTGTAACCGGCCTCTGCTGTGATTGGCTGACATGATTGCATATGAAATAGCTAGTATTACATGTGAAACTCTCTCGAATACTTTTACTACAGATATTATACGTTTTTACTATTACAGCTATCGAGATTAACGAATCGTGAGATGTTTTTAAAGTATTTAGATCTATTCCCATCACATAAAATGAGCATTGAGCAAACAGATGACAGTGTGTTGATCGCGAGAATAAAGATCTTATCATTGCAACGCAGTTTCTGCACTCTCTCTAATGCTTTCACCAATGCAAACACGATGATGTAAATACAGTATTGAACGATTTTGAGAGAAAGATTACCTGTCTGAACTTGAACAATTACACATTCAGAAAGTGTTGCTTGGTAGCTCGATCGATCGAGGCCAGCTCTGTATTGGCCCAAGTTGAGGAAACAGTCTCGTCGCGTCTTCTGTGAAATGTTTGGAAATTTCCAGAGAAAATAAAATTAACCCATTGTTTCTTCAGAGGCTCGGATGAAAGGAACTAAATACCTTTGTGTTCATTTGTACATCCAAACACTGAATAACTGCCATGCTTCGGCTACGCATTTCCGCCTGTCATTGAACATGGGCTGGCATATGCAAATATTTGGAGTCGTACATATTAATGATCCCGACTATTGCGTCATAGTCGGTATTATGTTGAGATTACCGTTTTTCAGGGGTGTTTTTCAAAAACGAGATTTAAGTAAGGAGAAAACAATGGTGTTTGAGACTCACTGTATGTCATGTCCATGTACTGAACTCTTGTTATTTAAAGGTATAGCGGAGGATCTTTCCGAATTTTAGAGAAGACCCGCCCTCTCCAATTTTTTTAAAAATGGACATGCGCAACACTCTATTTGCTCCCGAGAGGGAACGCCTATTAAACGTGTGCACGAGAGAGACATGATATGCAATGGAGAAGTAGCTTGTTGCATTTGTGTAATAAATACTATGGTGAACACATTGGAATTATCGAAAATGAACACACAAGGTTTTAGAATATTTCAGCGTGATACCATTTACCATTTGGTCATAAGGCTACTTAAGACAAATTGAGATGTTTACCGTGTCTACGCGGTGCATGACTTGTGCCAGGGCTAGCATCACTAATCATAGCTTACATTAACTTTTACTAGCAGTGATTTTAAAAGGATTTCTCCAAATAGCATGACAAACTTTACCTGTCTAGTAGAATCTTCGCGACTGCGGCATCCTGGGCATCCAAGCCCAACCTGTGCTTTTAGTGCACGCCAGCGTGTGAAATATTCACCCAAAATCTCTCTGGTCTTGTTTCTATATTCTGCGGCCTTTCTCTTCTTATCATACACTTCGTATACATTTTTTATCTTTTGACCCTCAGCCATTTTCAAAGGAATGGCTGAAACCGTAACTCATCACACACTATACACCTGAAAGTGCGCATTCGCAGAAAGCGAAAACTACATAGGGCCGAGCACGTACGACGGCCTTACGTAAACATATCACCAGAATGATTGACACTTGGTCAATTGACAGGTGGACCAATAGTATAGACTACCCACCCGGAAAAATTCTCATTCTAGGGCACCTTTAAATAGACTAGAAAACTATGTTGCCAATAGTGGAATTGCACTAGCATGGTTTAAATCATACTTATTTGACCGTTATCAGTTTGTAACAGTAAATGAGGAGATGTCTTATCGATCACAAGTTCAGTATGGCGTACCGCAAGGCTCAGTACTACGACCGTTGCTGTTTACTCTGAACATGCTGCCATTAGGAGATATCATTAGGAAACATGGAATTAGCTTTCACTGTTATGCCGATGATACTCAGCTCTATATTATATAACGAAACTTACCAATTCACAAAATTAACGGAATGCATAGCTGACATGAAAAATTGGATGACTAGTAATTTCCTACTACTAAATTCTGAAAAAACAGAGATTCTGATTATTGGACAAAAAACGTCCACACGTAATAACCTAGAATACTGTCTAAATATTGATGGCTGCTCTGTTAAGTCAGTTAGGAACCTGGGTGTGCTCTTTGATGCCAATCTTTCATTTGAAAGTCACGTATCTAGTATCTGTAAAACCGCATTTTTCCATCTTAAAAATATATCAAAATTACGTCATATGCTCTCACTGACAAATGCGGAACAATTAGTTAATGCGTTCATGACATCAAGACTAGATTATTGTAATGCTCTACTGGGTGGTTGCCCTGCACGCTATAAACAATTAACAAATAAACAAACTACAGCTAGTACAAAACGCAGCAGCTCGAGTTCTTACCAGAACCAGGAAATATGACCATATTAGCCCGGTTCTGTCAACACTGCATTTGGCTGCCTATTAAACATTGTATAAATTTTAAAATATTGTTGATTACTTACAAAGCACTAAATGTTTTAGCTCCGCAGTACTTGAGCGAGCTCTTAACGCATTATAGTCCTTCACGTCTATTGCGATCTCAAAATTCCGGCCAGTTGGTAATACCTAGAATATCAAAATCGACTGCTGGCGGTAGATCCTTTTCCTATTTAGCACCAAAACTTTGGAATAGTCTTCCTACCATTTTCCGGGAAGCAGACACACTCTGTCAGTTCAAAGCTCGATTAAAGACACATCTCTTTGCCCTAGCATACACATAATACATTATAGACTTCTATAATTCAATGTTAGGCTGCATAGATTAGGTCAGCCGGAACTGGGAACACTTCCCTTAAATCCTGATGTACTCGTTACATCATAAGAAGAATGGCATCTACGCTAATTTGAGTGTCTTTGTTTATCCCGAAGTTTTCCCGCAGCCTGCCGGATCCAGGCCGTATCCAGATCTGACGAGGAGATTTGCCTGGACCCGATGACAATGCAGTGCTGATGTGCCACCTAGCCTCTCGCTATGGAGGATCCCTTTCCCACTCTACAGATAAAGCGTTGTGAATTTCGTTTCGCGTACCTACCCGAACCTGCGCACATATATTCAAACGCACATAACAATAGAATCAATTCTTAATGTGCATGTGAACGCCATCAGCGTGTATCACAGGTTCACGTTTAAAGTCTGTTTAGTGACATTCATATACATTTTTATCTTACATTTACTGTAAATCCGGCCTCTAGTTCATAAACGCCAGAGGAGAACTGGCCCCCGACTGAGCCTGGGTTCTCCCAAGGTTTTTTTTTTCTCCATTGGGTCACCTGATGGAGTTTTAGGACACCATTAGGTCACTTGATGGAGTTTTTCGGTTCCTTCCCACTGATGCCTTTGGCTTGCTCAGTTGGGGATATTCAAATTAATTAACCAATCATTAAAGGGTACCTATTATGGCATTTAAAATGTTCCTAATATTGTTCTGGGAGTCCCCAACAACAGTTTTACAAGTATGAAATGACAAAAAACACTTTTGTTGTCTTATAATATGCATTTATTTTTACCTGATTTGCTCACCGACTCCCATATGAATCGTTTAGCGAGTCATTTTTCCAAACCCCGCCTTTGCGTGACGCTAATCTGCGGTGATATGTTAGCTACCATAGCCCAAAGGAGTGATACCGAGCCGACGGGGTGTCATTGGTTGTTGCGATAAATCTTACCCAGATACAATAGTGCTATTTACTGATTGGCTAACAACACCAGACGAACAACACCAGAGGAGACGCGCTTGATTCCTGCCGGTTCCACAGTTAGAGCGGCGCGGCCAGAGTTTTGGGCGCTGCGGCATATTAAATATATTACAAATAGTTTTTCAGCATGAGAAATACAATGTGTGGCGGGAGAGCGTGACAAAAGACCGAAATGAGTGACTGTCACGCTCAATGCGTGACACTTGAGAGCCCTGCACATATTTCAATACAATTGACATTGAAGACCTAGAAGCTGCGCTGTGCGTACACAACACACAAAATAATTATTGAGCATGCTACATAAAACATAAAAGCAACAATTTATAATATTAATAATACTTACAGGTTGTGATTCGGAGGAGGAAGCTGATCCAAATAAACTCGGTACTGAGCCTTCCTTCAATATCTGCCGGCTCGCGAATCCATATTTGAAAGCATTTATGTTTGTGAAGCAATCATCTTCAAAATGACGCGAACACAGCAATAACGTCGGGCTAAATAATCTGTGGTATACCGGTAGTTGTATATATGAACTGTAGCCACTGATTCTTCAAATGCTCGTCTCTGGACAGATGAAAAAATGTCGCTTTTGCGTCGCACTTCAAAACACAGCGTCTCGTCGCCATTATGTTTTCACGTCTCCCTGGCTTCTACGAGTACGAGCGCAATGAGTGGGCGTATCTTATTCAAATAACTTGTACAAGTGACGTACGAAAGTTAGAGAAAATGCATCGTTCGTCTATCGATTCATATCAACGACTCAGAGTCGACTCTTACTTTTGAAAGACAATAACTTTGTATATGGTGAACTTTCATATTTAAAACTATGCAGGATGTTTTAGTTCACTTAGATCTATGTTACACACTACATGAAAGGTAATTTTCAAAATTCCATGATAGGTACCCTTTAATACCACTGATCAGCTCTACCAAACGTGGATGTTTTTCCACTAAGAAACGAACATTGTTATGTTGTTTTGATTGATACTGTGAAGCTGCTTTGATGCAATCTATATTGTGAAAAGCGCTATATAAATATACTTGACTTGACTTGACAGCGGTTACTCCAGCCGAGCACTTCTCTGTCTTCCGCATGGACAGAACAGAAGAGTCCGGTAAAACAAGAGATGGAGGAGTCTGTTTCATGATGAACAACAACTGGTGTAGCCCAAAGGAGAACAAATTCCTCTTGAGTTCCTGCTCGCCCCACTTGAAACATCTGACGATTATGTATCACATGTATACTTCACCTCAGTTATTTGTACTGCTGTATACATCCCACCACAAGCAGACACCGACAACAGAACAGCGGCGCTACAGGGACAAGATGGAAGCAAAATTCCAGAAAAAGGACACACAAAGCATATGGCAGGGATTACATGAGATCACAGACTATAAAGGGGTTCGCCCCTGCATGGTGAGTGCGGACGCGACTCTAGCGAACGAACTGAACTCCTTCTATGCACATTTCGAAGCTAGCAATGCAACCACTGGCCATGCTAACGCGGGCCTGGTTAACGCAGATAGAAGGAGTTCTACCAGTGAGGCAGCACTCAGCCCCGTTTTCTCTGAGCATGACGTGTGAAGGGAGCTGAAAAGGGTGAACACCAGAAAGGCGACAGGCCCGGATAGGATCTCAGGTCATCAGGACCTGCACTGACCTTCTGGCTCCAGTGTTCACCTCAATATTAAATCTCTCTCTTGCACAATCCACAGTCCCCACATGCTTCAAGATGTCCACTATCATCCCTGTGCCCAAAAACGCCTCCCCAGCCGGTATGAACGACTACCGTCCCGTAGCACTGACCTTGGTGGTTATGAAGTACTTTGAGAGGTTGATAAAGGATCACATCTGCTCCTCTCTTTAAAGCACCTTAGATCCACTGCAGTTCGCCGACCACTCCAACAGATCCACAGACGACGCAATCTCCCAGGTCGTGCACGCCACCCTCTCCCACCTTGACATCGTGGGAGGGGGCTATGTCAGACTACTTCATGGACTACAGTTCAGCTTTCAACACTGTAGTCCCCCGTAGGCTGGCCAGTAAGCTGTATGACCTGGGCCTGAACCCATCAATGTGTGCCTGGATCCTGGACTTCCTGACTTCCAGGCCTCAGGTTGTCAGAGCGGTAGGGCACACATCACACCCCCTCATCCTCAACACTGGTGTCCCTCAGCGCTGTGTGCTGAGTCCTTTGCTGTACTCCCTGTACACCCACGACTGTGCCGCCAGACACAATTCCGACACGGTTGTAGTGGGCCCGATCACTAACAACGATGAACGGGCCTACCTACAGGAGGTGTCAGACCTAACAATGTGGTGCAAGGACAACAGCCTACTGCTTAATGGGTAGAAGACTAAGGAGATGGTTGTGGATTTCTGCCCACAACGTTGCAGGACCTACAAACCTCTCCTGATAGACGGGATACCAGTGGAGAGGGTGAGCAGTTTTAAATACCTCGGAGTGCACATTTCCGAGGATTTAGCATGTACTGTACACACGGACACTGTGGTGAGAAAGGCAAGACAGCCTCAGACAGCTCAGGAGATTCAAGGTCTCCCAACGGATCCTGATTTCATTCTACTATGATGCTGTACAGAGCATACTGAAATTACCAAAAATGACAGATGCTTTGTCAACAACGTCCGATTTTGTGAGGCATCTGAAAATCCACAGACAGTGGTAAGTTGACATTGTTACCTGTTACACGTCGTAGATGGTTCAGTATTTAACTAATCATGTTAGCTAGCTAGCTACAGTTACACAGACTCCGTAGACAATGAACATCAACTACAGCTTTGTTAATAATTTTGCATGCCTTATTGATGAATCCAGCTAAATTGACCAGTGTGGAACCAGTGCCAAACATGTTTGATTTACTTTTTGTTGCGGCCACGGCTCGCATTTTATAACTCGAACCATTGGATGATCAGAAATGGCCTGGTATTATTAAATTATTAACATTTTATTTTGAATTAGGAACGACAGTGCGGCATTGAGACACATCGTTTCGTGATAGCATTTGAATGAAGTTTGAATGAAGTTTTGAGGACCACTGAGCGGACCATGGGTACCACACTTCCCCCTCTGCATGACTTATACATCACACGCTGTACAAACAGGGCCAGAAGGATTATCAAGGACCCCATCACCCTTGCAATAAACTGTTTGTAATCCTCAGGTCAGGCAGACGCCTGCGCTGTCATAAAACACG
Organism: Semotilus atromaculatus; assembly: GCA_031834385.1. Taxonomy (NCBI): domain Eukaryota; kingdom Metazoa; phylum Chordata; class Actinopteri; order Cypriniformes; family Leuciscidae; genus Semotilus; species Semotilus atromaculatus. Next base: position 15,732,134 of record JAULUF010000025.1, on the reverse strand, counting down.
CACAGAAAGGATGAGGAACAGTTTTTTTTTTCCTGCGGCAATCAGAGTCCTGAACTCTGCACTGTGAACCCTTTTAATACACTTTCAAAACTTTTAACCCAGCCATTGAACTTTAACATTTACATCTGCCTGTGATCTAGTTTTAATATAAATATATATATATTCTTTATTCATAACTATTGCACATTGATTTCATTACTGTTGCACATGTAAATTAGCCATAACTTAATTATAACTTATAATAACTTAATTATAACTTCTGCTAAAACCTTTATTGTATTTATTGTATTTGATTGTAATTTTTATATATTTTTTATTTCAATTAAGCACAGAAGAAAAGTACATTTCACTGCGCATCTTGTATGAGTATGTGACAAATAAAAACCTTTGAATCTTGAAAAGGTCTTTCAGGATCGGGAACTGAGAGTATAGGTGCCAATGTGAAGCGACAATTGAGGTCACGGAAGGCTCCTTCTGCCTCTGAGGACCAGAAGATCTTGGTGACACCTCCCTTAGTCAGTTCAGTTAAGGGTGCAGCCATTGAGCTGAACGGCATCACCAGGTACTCATAGTGACCCGTGGGAGTGTTGAAGGCTGTCTTCCATATATCCCCTTGCTGAATCCGCACAAGATGGTAGGCGTTGCGTAGATCCAGTTTGGAGAAAATGGAAGCCCCTTGAAGCAGCCCAAAGGCGGAGGCCATCAGAGGAATGGGGTAGCGATTTCGAACCGAGATTTTAAGTGCCCGGTAATCGATACACGGCCTGAGTACTCCATCCTTCTTCCCCACAAAGAAGAAGCCCGCTCCTGCCGGGGAAGTGGAAGCATGGATGATGCCAGTCACTAGGGACTCCTTGATGTACGTGTCCATAGCGATGCGCTCGGGAGGAGACATGGAAAAGATCCGACCTCTAGTGAGACAGGTGCCAGGGAGAAGGTCGATGGTGCAATCATAGGAGTGGTGTGGTGGCAGGTTGATGGGTTCTTGAGATCCGGGACTCGGGGCTGGGAGACTCGAGAGGGGACAGGTAACCTGGCATGCAGTACCCCAACTCAGGATGGTTCCAGCTAGCCAGTCAATGCAAGGGTTGTGTTGGCGCAGCCAGGGATAACCCAAGATCACAGGAAACTTGGTGGAGTCAATCAGATAAAACTCTTCTATATGTTGATGTTGGAGAACAGTGAGACGAAGAGGGCAAATGATCTCCATAACGCAGCCTGATTCCAAGGAACTGCCGCCTGGGACACACGGTTTGGGGCTGATGAAGTAATTGGGTAGGTACTCCAAGCCTCCTGACCAGAGACCGGTCCAGGAAGTTGCCAGCAGCCCCGGAGTCGATCATGACTCGGACCTGATGTTGATGGCCCTCACAGGAAAGAGTTACAGGAACAAAAAGCACTGCATTGGGAGGAGGAGCACTAATCTACCCTATCACAGCCCACCTGTAACTGGGCTGGGAAGGTCGTTTCCCAGAAACTCGGGACGGAGAAGATGGAAATGCCCAGATGCACCGCAATATAGGCAGCAATTCTCCCTCATGCGGCGATCCCTCTCGGCAGAACACCCGCTTGAACTAATCCACAAAGAGAGCGTATGTGCCACAACAGACATCCTGAGATTCCCACACCGCAGAGGCCCAGGTTAGTGCCTTATGAGCAAGGAGAGTGATGTACGGAATCTTAGAGTAGGTCAGTAGGGAAGCTTGAAGGTTGGAGTTCAAATGCCAGGGAACACTGAGTCAGGAATCCTCCACATGTATTAACATTCCCTGAAAAGGGCTTAGGAGGTGGAAGCCGAGGTTCAGCGACTACTTGGGATCCATCGGACGTGGTGCTGGAGGAAGTGTACTCTCTGGAATCTGTTGAAAAAGCTAGCCAATGGATTTCATCAGCGAGAAGGTCATAGTGCTTGGCCATCAGTTCCTCCTGATGGGTGAGAAATGCTTTATGGTATTGATACGCTACCTTATGCTGAGCCATCACTGCCACCAGGTCCTTATAGGTGAGTGTTTCTGGATCCATGTCGGTCTTGGTCTTTTTGACACAACCCGGCCTAGAACTCGGGTCTCTGGTGTAAGAGCTAGGCAGTAATACCACTGAGCCACCAGAAAGCAGGGGTAGGATCCAATCGAAACACAGGATACGAGGTCTCAGGTAAGATAGTTTAATAAACAAAAGATGATGTCAAAAACTACAACAAAGGGTCTCCTCAAAATGGAGGTATAAAACAAAAGGAAGAAAAAAAAAACACACACACAAAAAAAAAACTCCGCGAGGGGAGAAAAATAAACAGATGCAAGAGAACTTCTTTAAATAACTTAAACAAAAAAAAGCCTTACTATTTAAGAGGGTCTCAAAAAATCCTAAGAAACTCAGGGCACCATACAAAGACCAAGTAACAAGGGAGAACCAAGGCTAAAATACACGGGGAAACGAGGTGCAGGTGAAGATGATTACACAAACAAGAGACCACAGGTGAGTGACATGACATCGAGTGGCAGAACTAAGGAAACAGCAGTCCCAAATGCTGACAACTTCCAGAAGAAAATGCAATCGACCGGATTGCTGAGCTCTCTTTGTTTTTCTGTTGTCTCTGGGCACATTAATATTTAAATTGCGCAAGCTTATTTTGTCAATTAAATCAAAAGAAAATAAATCAAAAGAAAAAATAAATTTAGCCACCCATAAACCCTTCCCTCGAAGAAATCCGAAAATTGACAAAAGAGACGGCTTAAAACACCAGGTGTAAACGGGTATGAGTCTACTTGAGATCCGATCGACCAAAACTCATATTAAGGTGTAGACAGGGCCCAAGTTATTAACACTAGAACTACCAAGGCAGTCATTTTGACCGTTTTTAAATTTTACAGTGTAATAACTTTGTTAAAATAAAATCAATGTGGCTGTAGGACTGTGACTTTTCCTAAATATGTGTATATGTTATTCTGACACTGTTATTTTATTAAAATCACAAAACACAAAACAGTTCTGACTATTTCTACCTAGAATGGCCACGGTGGTCATTTTGACCGCACGCATTATAGATATCATAAGTCCGCTACATTTCCCGCCATCAACGTGCACATATTGTTCAATAAGTGCACAAATGAGCAAGTTTCTCAGAGGGACTTCATCATGCGACGGCAAGCGAACTTCACACCGACCACATGAAATCAAAAGCCAAACAACTGGTGGTGCGAGAGCCAGGACCCGGGCAGGAGCAGCAGCTGATGGAGAGAAGGAGGCAGCGCCAAGTAAGGAGGAACTGCGAAAAAAATAAAACCAAGGAAACGTGCCAAATGTCACAAAGTAGCCTAGTGTGTGGGAGCTGCACACAAAATGCGGTGTTTGTGTGGACTGCGTACGCTTTAGTGAATGATGCGGGGGGGTTTTTTGCGCTATTCAAATGAGCCCTTTATTATTACCTATCGTAACGTATCCATTTATTTTTAGAGTTTGTATTGATTATTGAACTTATTTACAAACAGGACTGTACTAAATGGTATGAAGCTTTGACGTTTCCTGACTTTTTTGCATGTCTATTCACGTGGGGAGTGTGGTGAAAAATATATTTTTGAGCAAAATTTTCCTTACATTTCCCTAGACCTGTCGGGGCAATCTTTCTTTTGTGCTTGTTTTAAGGGCGATGATGTTATAACATGACGACAGGAATTAAAAGCATCATTGGAAAACTTAAAGAGAAAGTTTCAAATGTAGATATGACATGACGAAAATTATGTTCAGTGCGGCCATTTGACCATCAAAGTATGAAGGTCAGAATGACCGTTATGGTCGTTCTAGTAGTTATGGAATTCCGGTAGTTCTAGTGTTAAAGGGGCAGGTGCGGGTCGCAATAGTTCTGTCTTATTTTCAATTGAAAGTATTTGGATTTATTTCATTTCCCTGTGCTTTCTTGCTCCACAGAAAGAAAGACATGTCCCTGATGCACGTTAAAATACATAATTAACAACTAGTTGAACAGGAAGCACTAAAGGTAAACTGACAAACGAATTTAGCTGCGGTGTTTACATGGCCATAGTGTAGTTTGCCTCAATGAAAAGTTCTTTAAAGCACCATTCTTGTTTGTCAACCTGTTTTCTGTGAGCATGAGCAACCTGAGCTCTGTGCTACAGATGGAGTCCAGGGAAACACCCACAGTATGTGAAGTGTGGAATGACAGCATTATGGCTGTTCTGTTAGTTATGTTCAGCTCTGCACTTGAATGCAGGCATTGAGGAGTGTTTTTGGGTGAGAGCCAGGTGGATTTGCTTTCCTCTCTCTGGGGTGAGTGGACAGATCCATGCTGGTCCCACAGAACCAGGTGTTCACAGAGAATCTCATGGAAATCCTTTAATCCTTTAATACATTAGACAATTGTTGGCATATGGTAAGAGTATAGAGCTATAAAATTAAAGTCACGCTGTTCGCAAGTGATTTTACTTAAGTAATCGGATGTATTTTTGTGTGAAAGAGGATATTCAATAAGAAAAAAAAAGTAGGCTGGGACTTTTCATCCATTGGCAATTGATTGGACTGTTAAACGTGGTCGTTATATGCTGGAAAAGAGGTAGGCGGTTTGAGGAAATTGGTTGAAAAAGTAAGAGACATTCATACAATTATGTCTATAATACACAAAGAAATATAAACATTAGTGAGTGGTTGACAGATGTGTTTTTCAATGGCCAATTCTTTTTTATATTTTTATTTTAAAAAAAAAAATTAATTGGGAGACTTTATTTCGGTAACACTTTATTTTGATGGTTCCTTTTGAACATTCTGTTGACATTAAGTAACTTTGCAACTAAATGTCAACTAACTGAAATGTTCATAGCACTGAAACTACGCTTGTTAGAATCACAAATGATTTACTTTTAGCTTTGGATCAAGGCTGTATCTCAATACTAGTTTTACTTGATCTTAGTGCTGCGTTCGATACTATAGATCACACAATACTCGACTACAAAAGATCGACTAAATTAGATCGACTACAAAATTATACTGGTGTTCAAGGACAAGCATTAAGCTGGTTCAGGTCATACTTATCTGACCGCTCCCATTTCGTCTATTTAAATGGAGAAAAATCTATCATAACTCTGGCAAACTATGGAGTGCCACAGGGATCTGTGTTAGGCCCTCTATTATTCTCAATATATATGCTGCCACTTGGTAATATTATAAGGAAACATGGAATTAGTTTCCATTGTTATGCTGATGACACTCAAATATATATTTCATCACGGTCAGATGAATACGCTAAATTATCCAAATTGACAGATTGTGTAAAAGATATAAAAGATTGGATGACGCATAATTTTCTTTTATTAAATCCAGACAAGACAGAGGTAATACTTATCGGTTCTAAAAACCGTCCACAAAACCTCTCACAACCCAACTTTAACATAGTAGGATGCCCTGTTACTTTATCCGCTACAGTAAAAGACCTGGGTGTTATATTAGACTGCAACCTGTCTTTTGAAAAGCATATTTCATATGTTGCAAAAACAGCCTTTTTCCACCTTAGAAACATTGCTAAGCTACGTAATATGCTATCAGTCTCTGATGCAGAAAAGTTAGTTCATGCATTCATGACCTCGAGACTAGATTACTGTAATGCTTTATTAGCTGGTTGTCCTGCATCTTCAATAAATAAGCTACAGTTTGTCCAAAATGCAGCCACAAGAGTTCTTACTAGATCAAGAAAATATGATCATATAACACCGATTTTATCATCACTTCATTGGTTACCTATAAAGTTCCGTATTAATTACAAGGTATTGCTTCTGACTTATAAAGCTCTAAATGGTTTAGCTCCAGTCTATTTAACGGATCTTCTATCGCCCTATAATCCATCGCGCTCTTTAAGATCACTAAATTCGAGGCTTCTGGTCACACCTAGGATATCCAGATCCACCAAAGGAGGGAGAGCATTTTCATATTTAGCTCCGAAGCTCTGGAATAGACTTCCTGATATTGTTCGTTGCTCAGACTCGCTCTCCCAGTTTAAAACTAGACTAAAGACGCATCTATTTAGCCAGGCATTCATATACATTTTTTATCTTACAGTTACTGTAAATCCGGCCTCTAGTTCATAAACGCCAGAGGAGAACTGGCCCCCGACTGAGCCTGGGTTCTCCCAAGGTTTTTTTTTTCTCCATTGGGTCACCTGATGGAGTTTTAGGACACCATTGGGTCACTTGATGGAGTTTTTCGGTTCCTTGCCACTGTTTCCTTTGGCTTGCTCAGTTGGGGATATTCAAATTAAATAACCAATCATTAATACCATTGCTCAGCCCTACCAAACGTGGATGTCTTTTTTTTTTTTTTAGTAATAAACAAACATTGTTATGTTGTTTTGATTGATATGGTGAAGCTGCTTTGATACAATCTGTATTGTGAAAAGCGCTATATAAATATATTTGACTTGACTTGACTTGACTAACTCTCAATAGATTATTAGTAGACTCTCTGCTTAATATCTGTTAACTCTTTATTGTGATAATTCCACATTCTTTCAGATTTTGCAACTACTTGTCAACTTATTCAAACCCTAACCCTACCAGTCTATTAATACTAACACTCGAATGCGAGTTAGAAGACATGTAGGTGCAACGTTACTTATAGTCAACAGAATGTGTTAAATCATCTAAATAAAGTACACTTTTTTCAGTCTTTTGTATCTCTTGGACATACAAGTGGAGACTCATGAACTGATTATGGTCATTATATTGTTCTCAGGGGAAAAGTACTTATATGCAATTTAGAAAAAAAAAATCCCAATAATCTCATTACTGTCTAAGTTATATTTTAACAGATCTCATTTGTGATTTGTCTTTTCTGGAAGACAGTAATAATACAAAATCATACAACTTATAATTTGTATTTCCAGTTATGTAGATGGTGTCACTCACATGTTCATCGTATTTTGTGTTACAGGTTTGTGTCTGGCTAAAACTAGACCATCTGTTTGAATCATTGCCATCCTCAGTATGTTGCTTTAGATTTTCTTTGACATTGGATTCATCGTTCAGACAGTAGGCAAAGATTACAGTGCCAGCCAGTGTTGGGCAAGCTACTCAAAAAGTGTAGCTAACTATGCTAACAAATATATTACAGGAAGAAAAAAAAGCTAGAAAGTATTGGTAAACTGGTAAGCAACTTCATATTTGTGTAGAGAATCTTTACCTGAAGCGCTCAATCACAAGTTGTACATGCAGATGGTCATTTTCATAAAAATCTTTGTCGTTGGCTTTAAATAAGATATCCAAGGTTTTTTTTCAATTGTAGGTACAGATCCATGCACCAACTTTTTATTTAAATTAATTTTTTTTTAAATGTTGTTGTTTTTCCTTGCAGGGATCAACCTCATTAAGAAGTTTTAAATAAAATAATAGGTAACACTTTATTTTGATGGTCCCTTTTGAACATTTCGTTTAACTATAAGTAACTTTGCAACTACATGTCAACTAACTCTCATTAGAGTAGTAGACTCACTGCTTACTATTTGCTAACTCTTTATTGTGATGCTCCTCCAACAGTCATTCAACTCAATATAAGTAACTTTGCAAGTACATGTAAACTTATTCTGATCCTAACCCTACCAGTCTACTAATACTCTACTAACACTCTAATGAGAGTTAGTAGAAAATTACTTATAGTAACTTATAGTAACTTATAGTTTTGTTATAGTCAACAAAATGTCTTAAAGGGACCATCCAAAGTGAAACCAATTAAGACTTTTATTCAGCAATGACGCATTAAATTGAACAAAAGTAACATCAAAGACTTTTACAATACAAAACAAATTGTATTATCTGTTTTAAATAAACAGTTCTTTTGAACTCACTATTTATCAAATAATCCTGAAAAAAAGAAAAAGGTTTCCACAAAAATATTCAGTTGCACAACTGTTTTCAACATTGATAACAATAAGAAATGTTTTAAAGCACCAAATCAGCAAATTAGAATGATATTTGAAGGATCATGTGACACTGAAGACTGAAGTAATGATGTTGAAAATTCAGCTTTGCCAGCTAAATTTTATTTTAAATTTGTGCAAACATAGAAACAGTTATTTTAAATGTTAATAACACTTCAAATATTACTGTTTTACCTTGGTTTTGATCAAATAAATGCAGCCCTAGTGAGACCCAAAACTTTTGTGTATGTATTAAACAATTTGAAGGGAAATTAGAAAGGAAGTTCTTTTCAAAATGACTAATATATTTTTACTCCTACATCCTTAGGGTCTTTGGGATCCCAAACATAATCAACTTCCGAAGAGCATGAGGGTTAAAAAATAGTGATGATAGCACTTTGACACTAAGAAACACAGTTAGTCTAATCGCGTTGGTGTTTGTAGTGATGCTACTGCCCAACATTGGTTCCAGCATAGTGATTTAGTCCAATAGCCCATCATATACATGCTGTTCGACAGTTGTGAGTGACAGATTGATTGGCAGGTCATCAGTGGCTGAGCTCCACAGCAGCTTTTCACAAGACACTTATGCATATGAATGAGAGACCTCTGGAGGAAAGAGGGTGGGCTCGACTACAGCAATGAGGGAGGTAAAGGTTAGTGAGGGGGTGGCACAACCCTAATGACCCCAATTCTACCACCCTGATAGAAACGCGTATTTCTCCTGCTAAAGGGGCTTTGTGCTTTCCCTCCACTTTCCTCATGGGAACTTACTTTGAGTGTGTGCTGTAAGGAGTGGGTCGCAAGAGCCAGACATGGCAGTTGGCCATTCCCAATGAACAATGCCAGAGAATAGCTTTATTTGTCAAGGTTTCTTCAAGCCGTATATAGAAGAGCTTTTGGAAGGGCTGAATAGCTTCAGACCGCTGGCCCACTTTCACCCTCCACTGTCTCAGCTCTATTGATTAACCCACCCGCTCGACTGAGAAACGGGGGCAGATACTGGAGTTTACAGATTATGTCAATTAGCAAGAGATGGAGGACCTCGTTTAACTCTTGCCTGTGCGGCCCTCCCAGGCTAGGGCTCTCAGGGCCCAGAGGTCAAAGTTTGTGACCCCTCTGCCAAAACACTAAGGTTTGTCGCTCCATATGACCTTTCCAACAACATTGACCCCTCAGGGGCCCCCGCGTTGGTTCCTCTCACAAAGCGGTGACAGAGGAGTCAATTCGCAGGGGAAATGGATTTATTTATCAGATTCTGTTGTTTTTTCCATAGTGGCATAAATCTCTCCGGTGGACGTGTTTGTTCTGCGAGACAGTTGGTGGGACTGCAGCGGCATGATGGACTTTACAGATGCTGTGCTCTTAAATTATGAGCTTCCGTGCTCGCAATTAATTATTCGCTGCTGATGAGAGTCGACCGATGGTCTGCCTCAAATGATTTTTCAAGTCAGAAGTCATGAGCGCTTACACTGTGGAGGGTCTCGCTGTATCCTGAGGAACAGAGCTCCCACTAACACCCATCTCTCAAAGCAGAGCTGCCTCACCGCACATCCCGTTTGTCCAGGAATGTAGACATGCTCATGTCTCTATAGTGTAGTAATGAAAGGTACTGCCTTCTGTATCAAGTATTCATAAATATATATATAAAGTTTTTCATGTGATTTTTATTTTCCCATTAAGTTTCCTAAAACAGGTGTCATTATACTAAATCAGATTCCAAAGTGTAAAAGTTGACAAATGTGATTAATTTACGTGAATTAGTTCAAACTGTCAATTTAAGTGAATCAGTTCAGAAATCTTGAGTGAATTATTTGTTTGTAAAATCAAAAATTTTCACTGAAGTCTCCATGTGGCATTTTTCATATTTGTTTTTTGTATCTGCATGCATTTATCAGAATGCTGAGAAACATAAGACATTTTTTATCACCCACACTGTGTAATACTTTTTATTAATTATATATATATGAAGAGTTCAGATGCAAAAGCCTCTAAGTGCCATCTGAAATTTTCTTCTAGAATGATCATTTTTATCAAGCTTGTTTATTTAAGTTCAGTAATTTCACTTAAATGACAATTAATATGTAATTTTCATAGCCATTTAAGTGAAATTACTGAACTTAAATATACAAGCTTGATAAAAATGATCATTCTAGAAGAAAATTTCAGATGGCACTTAGAGGCTTTTGCATCTGAACTCTTCATATATATATATATATATATATATATATAAACAGAAATTGAAAACGCCATATTTAATTTTTAATATTTCAAATATTTTGATCAGGTGACCTCCAGTTATCTTCTTAGAAATTAAAACGTATTTTTTATTCAATTTTGTATAAATCTTAACGTGTAAGTCTTATAAGTCTTAACGTGATGTGTAATAATGTAATATGCAATACTGAAATAAAATTCAAAAAGTTGTTGGCTGATATTAATTCTGGTTCATTCATCACACTGTTACGTCAAGTGCATTGCATCCCATACAGTGTGAAAACCGGTACATTGCATTCATGCTTGCTGGAAAAAGTTAATAGTATTGCTTTTTTTTTTTTTTTTGTTTGTTAATCCCCAATACTTACCAAAAATTGCTTTGAGGGATGCTTCTAGCTTTATGCAATAGATTAACTTTCTTTGAACCTCCTATGAAGACATTTTAGCTTAGCCAGATGGTACATTATGACTTTTTTTAAACATGCTGTGTTGAAACGTTTGATGGAAAGAACAGTCTGATCTCAGTGTTTCTTGAGCTTTTTTCAGCTTAAATCAGCTGCCAGAATTCAAAAGCATCCTGTCTGTAATTCCTTGTCTTACATGTAATCAACAGGCCTCATTCATGAAACACGAGCAGAACGAATTTCTCTGCAAATCATCTAAAAACATTATTACATAACTTGTTGCATTCAATTCAATACAATCATTTATGTAAGAATGGATTTATGAACAATTTGCAAGGAAATTAGTTCTGCTTGTGTTTCATGAATGAGGCTCAATGTGTGTGTGCTGCGTATTTAAGCATATTTAATTAATTACTAAAAGCTGTCATTGCTTCAGAACCTGATGCTGACCTGTTTTTGTTTGTTTAGTCATGTTTTTTTTTTTTTTTCAGAAGCAAGTCAGATGAATGGATGAATCTCATGGAACAACCGTCTTTATTGAGGGTCGAGATACTTTATTTTGTCATCTGGCTCCTAAATGTTTTATTCTTGTCTTTTTTTTGTGTGTGTGTCATTTTCTTAATAAGAGCATGAGCTAAACAGGGGTGTGTTTCCCAAAGCCAACTATGATCACAAGTTCCGTCGTTACCAATAGAGTTCAATGGAAATTGCGATCATAGTTGGCCAGCGATGCGTTTGCGCATTATGTCAACATGACATACTGGTAGCAGTGTGCAGCACAATTGAAACCCTCCACCTTACCCAGCTCCACCTGTATAGATCTGCTACAGGGGTTAAGTCATGTACTGTATGATACATGTGCAGCAGCAACACAATGTAAAGCACTAAGTACGAGTCCTGTGAAACACGAGTCACGATAAAAGAGCTCAATGGCATGGTTACTTCAGCAAATGCATTTATATCTCATGTTTGCTTTTGTTCACACAATCATTTAGGTTTAGGTTAGGGTTTGGTTATTTTCAAACATTTCCAAACTGTCACAATGTATCATATAAAGCTGAACATGCTTTTAGCACCACTTACTGTACATTTCACTTTAAAAGTGTTGCAAAATTTTCAAGAAGCAATGTAATATATGTTTTCAGAAATGTTGCCTCAGGAAAGTGTTCCCAGTGAGCCTGGGTTGCATTTAGTGCCTTCTTTCAAACTGGTTGTGGAGGGTTAGTGATTAAAACGTAGGTTTTTGCACTCTGAAGTACCCAAAAAGTGGCACAACAGGTCCGGTGAATTCGTCCCTCCGTGTCTACATAGACACTCGAGGGTCTGCTGGTCTCTCAGCCAGTTTTTAATCAACCTACTACAACGCGCCTGCAAGCACAGTAGCAGCAATTGAACAACACAAAGGAGCCATTCTCCATCCCTGCTGATGGATCCGAGGTTACTGGGGTGAGATAAAACCAGAGAGAGTGAGGGGTTGGGGGCCGCTCTTGGCTGGACCTTGCATTCCCCGTGATATTAACCTTTCAGGGAAATCAGTATGACACAGAAGCTGACAGAGGGTCTAAATTATCTTTTGATTGCTGGTGTGGTGGGCTGTTTATATCACCAGTCTTCTGGCACAAAGCGGAGCCCTGTTCCCCCTGTCTGCGGCCGTCAGGCCTTTTTTAATCACGGTAAGTGACCTTTGCGGTGATGCTGACAGAACGATGAGAAGGAGGGGCCAGGACTGTCCGTCTGATAAGCTTCTATGAGAAGACTCTTTCTCTTCTGGTGTCCTCTCTCTTTCTCCAGCACTGTTATCTCATGTTCATGTCTCACTGAATCTTTCCTCTCCTCCTCTCCAGAGTAATTGAGCATGTGTCCGTTACTTTCAAATTTGTACATAGTTTGTATAATCTGATTCAATGTTGTATGCAGCTGTTTTTGAATTTGTTTGTCAAAAACAAAACAAAACAAAAACATGTTAGTCCGGAACAAATTTTAAATTCTGTCATTTAAACAGTGGCTCTCCAGGACCGACGTTGTCTACCCCTTGACTAGATCAAGCTTCAAAATGACAAGAAAACAACTTGTGTTCTATATTCCAAGTCTTATAAAGGCATCCTATAACTTTATGTGAGCGACTAAATTTAAGGTCTTTCACTAGAAGATCTTGATATTCATCTAGCTGGGATTTTGGGCATCGCAATCAAAATGGAGACAAATGAACATGAGCTTACGCGGTTGGGGTTTAAGCGGATTAAATCATTCGAGAAGTTCTGCATACGTCACCAGAGAGAGATCTATCTTTTTCACTGGAAGCTCCAGTTATGACATTATATTAAATAATACGAGGTCAAAACAATGAGAACATTTTTTTAATTGAATCTTCATGCTAATTTTAATTATTTTAAAATGTTTTAGAAGATGCATAGCAGATGTAGCCAAACCATATAAAATCATGTTGTGCAAATGTACATATTTCTATAATGTATAAATGGGAACCTAATTAAAGACGGTAAGAGTCTGCAAAGAGCAGTGTGTGAGTTGTGTGTCGTAATCATCCTGTAATTGGACAGCAGACATCTGTCTGTAACACCCGGTGATCAGCTGATGTTTGAGATGGGACTGTGACACTGTAGAACCTGTGAGAGAGCCCAGATCAGACTGTGATGTTTGGATTTGTCTGATGAAAGCTGTGTGGAGAGTGTTTGTGAGAGTGGGGGTGGCATGAGCTGGCAGATCCCTGTAGACAATAGGCCAGTAATGAGGGGTTGCTTATCCATGATCCACAATGCCAGCATCTACAGGAAGAGAGGCATTTGCTCCTTGATCTCAGATAAATTCCACTGTTTTTTTTTTTTTTTTTCATATTCACATTTACAGAGATTGGCACTGAATTGTTCATTTGCTCTTTTGGTCTTTTCTTTTCTTGTTTAAACAGGTTGGTACATAGATTTGTTCTTAAGAGTAACTGTTGGCAAGTGGAAACACATGTACAGTAGAGTCAGTCTTGATAGGATTTTGGTGATTTAGATATCTGATAAATATTTCCTGTTTTAGACTTAGCTCATAGCATCTCCATTTGTGGTTTTGGTATGTTGTGCGGTGTCATTATTTTAAATGAATAGTGCCTTGCCTTATAGGGTAAGTTCAGCCAAAAATAAAAATTGTCAACATTTACTCACTATTATGTCATTCCAAACTTGTATATGTTTCTTTCTTCTGTGGAATGCAAAAGGGATTTTTTTGGGGAATGCTCTGTTTCATTCAATCAAAGTGAATGCTGTAACTATGCTGTCAAACTCCAAACATGACCATAAGGCACCAAAAACAATCATTAAAGGGGTTTGTACAAATGTTATGCTATATTCAAAGTCTTCTAAAGCCAGACAGGACCAGTGGTGGCTGGTGGGTTTTAAAATAAAGGAGGCACACTAAATTGTAGCAGTCTGGGGATGATCTCCCAAGGATTTTTTACAGCAATAAAATATAGATATAATTTCTCTCACCTAGCCCATCATTTAAAGCAAAAATCCATCCTTCTTTCCCTTTAAATGTCCGTGTTAAAAAAGCACGTGCCACCATTTAGTGAAGCTGATTGGCATGGGGGCTTCTTTTGTTTTTAATCTGCAGTTCGAATTGTGTCGGTAAATGTGTTGGCGATCAAATGTTTTCTGATCAATATACTCTATAATTAAGGTAGTTGGTACATTATCAGCATTGGCAGTTCAAACTAATATCACAAAATTTATGTCTATATGATGTTTGGTTGATATACCAAGGGAAGCTAGCCTTCTCTGCAATGTATATATATTTATTTTTTTATCAACACTCTAACAATTGGAAGTTTAATTAGTGATTTTGATAGTGATTGACTTTCTTTTCTTTTTTTTTTTTACCAATGGAGGCAAAAGTCTTCGGCTATGGATTTTGTCTCTCCCTGACCTGCTGTATCCCCTCAAGTTAGAACAGTTTTCTGAACAGTTGTAACATCAGCAGATTTGGAAAAGAGGTTCTGACCTCAGTAATATTACAAAAACTGGGGATATTATTACCATTAAACCGTCCTTCTCCCATTTTTACCTAAACATTTGGGATAGGCTGTGCCTCCCCTGACGAGCTGCCACAGGACAGAACCAAAAGTTTTCTGAGAAAATTATCCTATTGCGTTCCACAGAAGAAAGAAATTCATAGAGGTTTAAAATGACAAGAAGGCTTTTTTCGCTGTACTATTGTTAATTCCTGAAGATAAAAACAAATCTGACGAAATCCTTGTGATGTGATCAACAATATATCATTAAAAGGTGATGGCTGATTAAACAGAACTAGCACAGTTAGATTTGAACTTTTATTACTGTGAGATGTAAAGTCAGAAGGCTCTTTTCATTCCATGTCTGCATATTTGTAGCAATATATAATAATTTTAGTAAAAAATAATGTTGCATACTGTATAGAAAGCATGAAAAACACCTCACCAACCAAAATTGAATGAGTCTGTCATAAGCTTAGCTGAAATGATGTGCTCTCTTAGAGCAGAGAAATGGTCCGGGCTTCGATTGACGTATCTGGGCCACCATCCTGACCAGCACTTTTCAATCCATCAGTTTCCTTACCTCTCAAGTTTCAAGCCCTAACTGGAATTGTGTCGCATTCTTGTGCTAATGATCACGATTGTATCTTCGTAGTACATAATAAAAACTTTTTATTCCTTATCTACAAAATGAAAGATACAAATAAAAACCAGTTGGCACTATGCTTGTTCTGTTTCATTTGCTTGTGGAATCTCGCCATTGAAATCAAATATGAGTGCACATTTTAAAGCTTTTCACAATTCTCTTTTTCTCACATTGATTGAAAGGGTTGTCAGTGTCTTTCCGAAAAGTCTCATAGCTTGTGCTCTGAATGAGGGAACCAGGAAAATTTCACTAAAATATGCATGAGCATCGTAAGAGTGCTGATTGCTTCATAAACAATATATTTTATGTAGATACAGTTGCCAACAAAATGTAGCTGTACTTGATGATGAATTAAGTCCTAAGCTGTGTCCAAAAGCCATTTCTTGAGTAATAAAATACATCTGTACTAATGGTTGGAATTAGGCATGGATACGGTCTCTGAAAGAGTTATTGGAAGACGCAGACAGAAGAGTCATTGATCACTGGAAGACAGTGTGATAGGTGGGACACTGATGAGATTTCATGTATTTAATGGCAAACTTCAGTTCCTTGCTCTTTTTGTCCCACTTGTGGATGGACATGAGCAGTAACTGTTGGTCCACTTTGCGGCCCATGATGAGGAAGTTGCTCCCGAGATTGTCCAGTTGTGAGCAGGGACAGTTTGCTCCATTCTTGATGTATAGCGTGAGCTTCTTTAGGTCTTTCTTCCTCAGTATTCCCATCTTCAGAACCTTCTTCTTCTTTTGTGCCGCGATAAGCTTGCGGTCGCCTTTTTCCTTTTTCACCTCTTTAATCTTCATCTTGATTGCTGTAGATATAATATAAAAAGAAAGAAACTTAGAGCAGGAATTCCCAAAATATATTTTTTCAGCCACAATTTGACGTAAAATACTTACTTGAAATACCCCCTGAGATTTTAGGTTCATGTTTCAATAGTTCATACAACTCAACACATCCACTTGTTTATTTTTAATACATATATATTTTTATTATTTCAATGTTCAATTTGTATCATTTTTTATTCATTATTACTCACAAACCTCCTTCAATACCTTCGTGAACTCCCAGAGGTTTGCGAAACCCGAAATGTTCACCCACAATGTCATTAATATTTATTAGTGTCAGATAATTAAAAACAATTTTGCAGAACAACTAACTATGGGTTTGGAAAGACATGAGGGTGAGTAAATAGTGACATAATTTTCATTTACGGGCAAACTATTTCTTTCAAAACACCAAGGAAAGACCAGAAAGACCCTTTGGAAAAAAGGTCTGGGTACTACGTGTTGTCATTTAACTTTATCCATTGGAAAACATGGGAAATCTTCTTATGGGACCCTTGGTCACACTCCGGTTCTCCCATATATTTCTGCTGTCTCAAGCAACAAGACCTTTCACAACGAGCACACAGGAAGAACCAAGGCTATTCAGAGCGCTGGAATAGTTTACACCTCCCCGGAGGAGCATCATTTAAACATGGACGGCACTAATTGCTCTCACCCGGGAGAGGATGGAGAGTGGAACGGAAAGTTTTAAAGACAGATGTGAAAAGTGAACACACCTTCGGTAGCCTGTCCACATAAGCCACTAAACCATCCTCTTTTGAATGTTTTTTTAAATTGTCACATTATATATATTTTTTAAAGAATTCTCACCCAAAACATTATTTTACAGGTCTGTTGTTTTTGGAGTTTTTTTTTTTTATTTTTTATTTTTTATCAAGTTTATCCTGATACCTCATTTCAGGTGAATGCATGAACCAAAAAATTGCACGAAAACATAAAAAGGGTCAAAATGACCCATACTGGAATTAACATTTTTCTTTAAAAAAAGGGTCCTATTAATGAAATAATTAAAATAATTGCAAATGTTTTAATGTATCAAACCTATTGTCCACTTTTTTAAAATGCAGTTGTATGTTTTTATAAAAATACTCTAAACTGATTTAGAGTTACTGTAAAGATGGTTGCAGACAGAGATGGGACATTTCTCATAAGATGTTCTACTTCTAAGCATAACTTTTGGGCAGAGATTGCACTTCTTCATTTGTTTAGGCCTCCCGCTGTCATTTTCTGTGGCCTTTCTCTACTGTTTCTGAATTTGCATTGTGTTAGGTTCTACATTTGAAAATTTCATGACTCTTAAAAAAGTATGCATATGTATAGAATAAAGTATTATCAAGCATGTAGGTGTGTACTTGCTACAGTATCTGTACTGTACTACATCTCCCATCATTTTAATATTGTCATGTGAGCTATAGGGTGAGTTGTGTCATTTCCCTGTTATTCACGACTCCTCTCCTATGGTCTATCTATAGTAAAGTGTCCATTAGATGTGAACTTCAGAATCATCCAGTAAGTCATTTGCCTATTGTGTTATGAATAATGTGGATTCAGACATGCTACTCATGTCAAATACTGTTTTTCACCTACTATACCAGAGATATGTCTATTCAGGTTGGTGTCTAAAGCAAATACTTGGCTCACAATATTTTTAAGTAATCCACAAAGTTTCAAGAAAATAAATTATTTTTATTCTCTAAATTCCCCTTTATGCACTCTTGGGGGTATAGTGATACAAAACTTATTATTATTATTTTGTTTTTTGTTTTTCATCCTATGACCACAAAATATGAAATTGATGAGAAAAACAGTTTTTTTTTAGTTTTTTTTTTTTTTAGAATTCATCGAATATCAAATAAATAAATGTTTTTATTGATAAAATATATATTTTTTAAATAACAGAATGCCCGTTCAATTTGACCCCCGGATACTCTTCGCCACTTTTTTATGGTTGTGGATCAGTTTTTTTTTATTTTATTTTTTTTATATAATTTTATATTTATACAAATTATTAAATTTAAAATAAAATTAGTGTCATTTTTTTTGTTACTTACTGTATTAAGGCTGTCAAATGATTAAAACAGTAATCAAATTATTTGATAAAAAGGATACTCAAATGAATTAAATTATTCATAATGTTTATATCTACTGTATGAGAATGATTATGAACAATTTAATTAATTTCTTCCTGAATCACTGCTCTTGTCCAGAAATTTCAGCTTCCATCTCCACAATTTATGTTTGGATTAGGTCTGGTTTTTCCTTTAGAAACCATAAAGAAGCAAGCCTGCTTAAAAAAAAAAAAAAAAAAAAAAAAAAAAAACTTGACTGTCAAAGTTATCCACATTCCCAGGTTCTCTTGTTTCTAAGTTACATTTGAAAGTAGCGAGTAAAATCTGTAATTGATGCTATGAAACAGAACTTATCCAAACGTGCCGAGGGCACATTAATCAAACCATTTGTCCTGCATCTTCAGTGTGAGCTAGCTAGGCTCCTTGTCTACTATCATAAACATTCATGCATCTCTGGAAGGGCAGGAATGTATGTTTAAATGGTTTCACTGATAACTGTTTCAGTTCACTTGCATGGCGATATTTGGTGTTGGCATAAATATTCATTTAGATCCTATAAGATTTCTTACTGGAAGAATCAAATATCAGAAAAAAAAATCCAATTAAAAAGAGTGTGTGTGATGCATGTGTAATACCAAAGTCACTGAAAAATGAATAGGCCTATACTGAATCTGAGAGAATGAGGGAATGAAAGATCGGAAGAAAATGTGAGTATGCCACAATTCATTTATTGAATGTGGTAGCTAGGCCAATGCAATATGGTTGCAGACATATTGTGGGTAGTTGCTTGGGTGTTTAGGATGGTTGATAGGGCATTGCTTGGTGGTTGCTTACTGGTCCAAGTCAAAAGTGCCAAGTCTATAAATAATTTCTAAATTATGGTGTGGGTACCTTTTTTAAGTCCATGTGAAGTCTTATTGCTTATAGTACGGTTACTGTGTCAGGACACAATTTTGAAGGCTCCCAGAGCCACAGTGTTTATTTATACTTTATGGGTAAATCAGCTTTTGAATGATATTGTCTCTCTTATACATTTTTAAGAGATATTGCAAAACTACAAAACCATACAGCTAACATACCTAACTGTAGGTCAACTACACATGGGTTTTTTCTCTCTGATTCAGGTGATCGCTCATGACCCATAATGCTTGTGATGAGTGAGCACGCCTGGGCAATATTGTGGTGACAAGCCAAAACCACAAGAGCTGCTTTAAATTGCTGGCAGTAGGTCTGACAGCAGATGAAGTAAGGCAATGAGGAAAAGTGTTGCCCTGAGTATTTGCAGCCTTCTTTCATTAATTCTGAAACCAAAACGTATATGTCCATAAGGCTTTGGAGTTTTTATCAATAGAGCATGTTTGCAAATATTCTGAATGGCATGTAGCATCAAAACGTCTCAATTAACGTATGTAAGCCTGGTTCCCTGAAGAGGGAATGAGACGCTAAGTCGAGACACGATGGGTACGCGAGTGATTGCGTCGTGAAGCACATATATAATCACTCCAATGGTGTGACGAGATGTCATA